>CM069451.1:31776038-32356837 GCA_035610835.1 Ophiura sarsii | reverse complement strand
TTTTACATGTTACATTCATTTAAATTTGTCCCCATTTTCCTACTCTTTACATTTTGGGCTTCACTGACCATTGTCTTGTCTCACATCCTGTTGCCCCTTTTATCCAATCACCCATTGTCTATGTCATCCTTTGTTACATTACCCACTCCATCAATCAGTTGTCTGTCTACATATCCCTTCTCCTATTCATCCATCTGTCACATCACCCTCTATTGTGTTTCATTTTTACCTGTTACTTCCTGCCCATTGTCTCCCTGTCTATATATAAGTTGTGTTTGTTGTATTCTGTCATATTGCCTTCGATAAAGATTCTGTTAGGATCGAAACGTCAGGCCCTCTTATAATTATTATATTACTTTCACAGGCTATTTTTGTGGATAAGCAGTTTGCATTCAGCTTTTCATTATATTTACAATTACAAAATGTTAAAATCGAAAAATCGGAGACCTTCACCAAACAGTCTTTGCCTTCGCCATATTTACTTAGGGCAAAATATCCCTGACTCCTTCCTCATTGAGTTGACTCTCCAATAGAACTCATACCTGCCATGATCATAATGTAGTATAGCAAAATTTAAAGAGCCCAGATCTGTATCAATCAGCTGTGCATTTTAAACAAAGAAGATTTCATATCCGTACTGACCCGACATACGACCGACCGTGACGCCGGTATCTATGACCGCAGTGTGCATGCACAAAAGACAAAGAGAGGAGACTTTTAAATAATTCGATATATGAAGCAAAATTACAGGACATGTTGTAGATAGATGGGGGATGATTTTGATTTATTGTAGCAAGAATCTTATGAGACGTTGAAGTAATCATGAAAATAGTTCGAATGTTTTGCCACGCAGGCTTAGGATGCGTTGGCAGTTGAGGTCAATCTTGACCTGATTGACAAAGGCATTGTTATGCGTGTGGATGTCAGTGAACGCGATTGAATGATTGGATTGCCTGGCATAACAAACTGGCTTGACTTACCAAACGACTCCAAAAGCTCCGTATCCTATGGGCCGATCAGGCTCAAATCTCGTCTTGACACACTACTTGATGTTGCTGCTTGGTAAAAAGGTTGTGTTGCGCTCAATATGGCATCGTGTGGTGCAGCTCCGCTTGTAAAAGTAGCCATGTGAGCGATTCGAGATCCACACACTGCCATAACCGTAGCTTGCTTGCCCGTAATACTCCCGTAAGACGCGACCTCCGCAGGGCCTCAAACCGGCCAGCCGCTCCTATGTGGCTCTCACCGCAACCCCGATCGAGAGAGAGCAGCGGAGCCTAGCTCGATTTCAGCATAAAATCATGGTTGAAAATTGCACAAAAGTATAGATGAATTAAGGGGCTAGATGCATGTGTGTGTATATTGCTCTTTACGATCGTGTTTTCTACAAAATCTGAGCTATTAAGTTGGCATGCCCAAGCGTTTATCACGGCCAACTCTATCCACGATCATGTACACACACGCTACACACGAAATTGAACAATGAAAGGGTAAAGGCAGTTCATTGGTGCCCGGTGTTTTTACATAATCCTGAGCACCTATTAGTATACGCGTAAAGGAGCATCGAGGTCCAACAACGAATCCAATCAATTATGAGTTCTCGTTTCTGCATAATCTCGCGAGAATTAGTCGGCACGAGCCAAAGAAACAGGTGCATTTGGAGAAATAGAGAGAATGATCAACAAAGAACACCGAAAAGGTGTACACACAATGAACACACGTGCGTAAACATAACAAAGCATTTCATATTTTTCTACATAATACCAAAAATATGAATATCAAGTATTTCACATACTTTTTTCTTTGAAATATGAGTTGTATTCATATCACTTACTAAACAGTTTCATTATTTTCCAAAATACTACTCAAATCTAGAACTTTCACCCACCTGCCCAAGTGATAGGACCAATCAAGGTGTGATCTTTTCCAGGGGACGCCCCAATCCACGAAAAAAAAATGGAAGTAGGTTTTCTTGCAGATTTACTTTTCTGATCATATAAATCGTAAATATATTCCAAGTTACAGAGCGATCGGGAGCGATACGATTCCTAATAACCTCAAAATCATGGTTTTAGAGTGATTTAAGAGTAAAATTTTGAAAATAGATTGTACCGGAGCTTCAAACTATGATTTTGAAGTAATTAGGAATCCTATCGATCTGTAACTTATAAGATCTTTATTTTTTTCTGTTGATTTTTTACTTTTTGATGATCAAAAATTCAAATCTGCAAGAAAATCTGCTTTCATAGTAAAAATCAATGATAAAGGGCGCTACTTGGAAAAGATCACATAGGCCTAATAATGCTTGTGAACTAAAGTATAGTCATACTGTGAATGATAAGTAAATGGCCATACAAAGTACATTTTTTCTACGTATTGTATGTTATAAATTATTGTGCTTAATTAGCCCTGACTTTAAAGTAAAAACCTGAGACTAATTATGAGACACGGTCCCCCCCCCCCCCCCCCCCCCCCCCCCCGGCCTCCCCCATCTTGGCTCTCAAAAAAGGGCTGGACTCGTGGCGGCACCGTGGCATAGGGTAGCCACTTCGATCCTTGCGCCTCCGTTCCCTCAATCAAACCGCGGCCCAAAACAATCGAAATTATGTAAATTACAATTTCTAATTAATCAGGTCAGAGTGATATTTTTAGGCAAATTTGACATTAAAAACCAACGCTTCGCGTATCTTGAGTAGTGACCACGCGACCGTGCGTACAGTTGTTTGTCCCCCAAAAGTGTTCAAATCAATGCTACATTATAGTGGTGTCGCGTGCGCATAAGGCCCTCACAATCGATTTTGAGTTCATCCTGTTGGAGGTTTAAAAAAGGGACGAGAGGTGACTTTTAATTATTAATTATCTTTTATTGTCTTTATTTTGAGGGGTGGGGGGGGGGGGGGGGGGGGGGGGGGGTGAAGTCAAAAAAATTCACACGTCAACAATTTTCGCACGGACACAAAATTGCGCAGTCCAAAAAGCACTGTATTATATGTAGTCAATGTCTTATGAGTAGTTTTACTATCATTGAAATAGTAAAAAAAAAAGAAGAGATTTTCAAAGGGGGGCGATCGCCACCGTCGCCCGCCCCCATCTGACGGGCCTGCATGAGTTGTAGACCTCACTGTGTAAGTGTATGGGTCGTTCTTTAAAAGCCCCCATTGAAAACATGCAGTGGGAAAGGAACTCCACCCATTTATCGAGGACTCTGCATTTAATTATTTTGCAAGTAGGCCTATGATTATTTTGATACCGAAGTAATGCAATCATGTTCAAGTCATTTTCAAGGTGAGGAAAATATTTTGCAAAGGCTGACTGACTATTGTTTTACAAGGAGTGGAGCCCCGGATGGACCCACGATGCACTATGCAAGGACTAAGAGAAGACTATACATTGTATTAATTCGTTACGCCCTGTTGTCTTCCGTCGATTTTGAGCTATCATAATTCCCGCATAATATAGTTACGGCTTTCTATCATTTGCAGCGAACGGGTCAGGTTCAATCATTAATCTTTGTCATCTAAAATGGTAAGCTGACTAAATTCTTAAAAGTACCGTATCAAGTTTAACTTTTCTGAGCCCGATAACACTAAACAGTGCGTGCGTGGTAATCCCATTTACGCACGAAGGAAAGTGACGTGTGTGATCGCCTATCATCAGATGATCAGAGTCTTCAATAAATAAATTTGAAATTAAGTATACAGGTTGTGCTAACATCAATTGAAATTGTCCTCACCTAATGATATTTTAACCAAACCTCCAGAATTTATGCTGTGACTACGTGTACGACGACGTTCAATCTCAAGGACCGACTCCGCCGCCCCCCCCCCCCCCCCTTCCCCCACCACACACACCTATAATTATAGGAAACATGCTGGCAACTGCCACTAATACCCTTCAATTTTTTAACAAAGCAATTAGCAATACAAGAAGTAAGTGGCAATGGCAAAAATAGCTGTCTACTGAAGATAGTAAATGTACTGCCGCCGGAGAGGGGGTAAATCCAGGGCTCATCCGCGCTCCAATGGGTTCGCTCTTTTGGCTATTTAGGAGCACCCTGCCGTGGGAAATGTTGTGAATTTAGTCTACTAAAAAAAGTGATTTTTAGCTATTTTCTTTGAATGACTGACTTTGAGGCCTTTTGTATACTTGACTATATTAAACAAGCATTTTCTTTAAAATCAATAACGCTCAAAATTAAAGCAGAGCCTCCTCGCAGTGGAAAATGTTGTTAATTTTATAGTCTACTAAAAACATGATTTGTAGCTGTATTTTTATCTATTTTCATTGAAATTATTGACTCTGAGGCCTTTTGTTTCTGTAATTAAAACAAGAATGTTCTTTAAAATCAATATTATAACACGAACAAATTAATATGGCAATTTTGACTCATTGTTAGGGATCAATGGGCGGCGGCTGCAAGGGAGGGGGCCCTTTGCCGAGGGAATGTTTTAAATTTAGTCCGGTAAAACACGATTTTAGCTTGTTTTTTTTAGCTATTTCCCCTTCAAATTACTGAGCCATTTGTTTCTTTACTATTAAACAAATACGGTATTTCGTATTTCCTATCTCATTTCTATCAATAACACAAGCATATTATGTTATCTCTTTCAGGTGGCGCCCTCTACCCATGATTTTTTTTTAGAAAGTACTGATTTTCTTGCAGATTTACATTTCTGATCATAAATCATAAATATATTCTGAGTGAGTTACAGAGCGATGCGATCCTAATTACTTGACAATCATGGTTTTTAAGGGTTGAAAATAGCTTGGTCGCTAGCGAACAGTTTATTTTCACTCTAGAGGGTAGGCCTATGGGTAAAAACAAAGTTCCTCTCTCCCCCGGGCTAAATAAAATAAAAACATGCCATCTTTAGGTTAACCAAGTGAAACTAAGCCAAAGAGCTTATTGGTACCCCATGTACCTATTGCGCACCCGAAAAAATTGCCTTTATATGCTAAAATTGTCGATTTTTTCTAATTTTAACTAAATAGTATTTTTTTGTGAAGGGGTGGGCGCTGGGGGCACAAAAATATCTTTTGGGGAAATGCTCTCCCTTTGCCCCCATAACCCAAAGTTTGCATTTTTTTCTCTTCATCTTTTTCACCATTTTCCCCAATACTTTTTCTTTTTCCACTTGGCATTATTTCCCCAATTCTGCTCATTATTTCCCGGGAGCGGTGCTCCCTGCTCCCGCACTTTGTACAACCCTGCACTATACCTGTGTTTTGGTCCGACTCATCCAAATAGGTGTGTTTTTGGTCCCTACAACAAGATGCTATATCATTTATTACCTTTGTCTTTTCAAATATCATAGAGAGATAGTTAAAATGTAATCGATGTACATATTTTCATATTCTTACATCAATATATTTTTAACTTAGACGTTAAAAATCTTCAGATATAAAAAAAAATTATCCTCAGAAACTGTTTGTTCCGTATATGCTATCTGAGAGAAACTATCCTTTCCCCATCAGAATTCATTTCATAACATCTATACAAACCATGTAAAATCATATTATTATTAAAGATGCCTAGGATAATCGTTTCCAAATGTTTGAAAAATCATAAGATAGCACAGAAGCATAAAGAGCTAAGAGCGCGGTGTTTTAGATATATGATTATGTGTTCGTAATTTAACGTCATTTTAACATATTTTTCTGATTTTTATATAAATTAATATTCAGTCAATAGTAATTTCAATAATCGTCTCAGATTTAAACTGAATCCCTGTTATTTACTTATTATGTATGCAAGTAAAATTCCAACAGAGATGCAGAGTATGCTTATTTTGGTAACATGTTAAAGCTAGCCTAGGTCTCCTCTTTCCATACCATATCAAGTACAAACATCCCACGCATGACGTCACTTGACATGGCCAATCTCAAAATGCCGTTGTATTCGTCTACTAGGACTAGTTGACTCCCTTATAACGTCCTGTTCTAACATTTCGTGGACTTTGTCTACGCACCCCGTTACGCACCTCGGCTTGGATGTGAGGAGCTTGCCTATACGGTCTGGATCTAAATACTAGGAGGCCAATCACCAGTGCTAATAGCATATTTAACACTAGAGTAATAACCAGTAAGACAATAATATTTAGTGAGTAAAACAGATTTTTCGGTACCTGACATGTGATTCGTATTTAGATTAACTTTAGAAAGGACTTCCTTACTGAATTTTGTTTACTGTCTACGTCGCTATATACCAGGAATGTCTGCACTAAATTAACATTGTTTTCTTCAAGATGAACCTCAGTCCTCAAACGTCAATCTGTGTCAATCTCAACGACACAACAGTCCATATTGGGGGGGGGAGGGGGGGGGCAATCATCCCAACTTTAGCTCTTACGTAAAAATATTAAATTATAAAGTTGTGAGGAAATCTCTCTTCTTCAATTTGAGATATTACACGTGAAGATTGAATGAATATTAATTGAGCTATGCGCCCAAAACCAAAGCCAAGTCAGTTTTTCATTTTGATCGCCTACAGCAGCCTTGGACTAGCAACAGGCAGATTATTGATTAACTGGCAGCGACAACTCACGAGTCGTAAATGAGTAAATGAGGACTGTGGATGCTTCAATTGATCAATGCAGCCCATACACATACTTGTCACACTGCCCTGCGTGTTCAAAACCCAAGTGTGAAAATGTAAACTGCACTTTGTTCAATCCTTTTCAATGTTGCCTTCTTAATTATTAACCGATCTTCGTGAACAATATCTCAAATTGAAGAAAAGTAATTTCTTTACAACTTCATAATTTGATATTTTTACGTAGGAGCTAAAGATTTGGAGTTTATTACCTAGTTATTTACTTATTTTAAGGATTGTAGTTAAACCACTGCTTAAGGATTGTATGTGTGTCAGCAAAAGCAGTGGTTTAACTACATTAGGGCCTGTGATCAGGGGGTAGAGGGCATAACCGACCTTTTTGTTAACCTTAACCCCCAAGAGTGCTAACAAAATGCTAATCCTAACTAAATCCCTCTCCGTCGGTCGGTTTTCGATGACGTAGTCAACCGAGCCTATGCTATATAGTGAGCGCAGTACACTGCGCGAATGTGTAGCTGAGGGCCGTAGCTTAGTGGGTGGGACGTAGGGCTTGAGAACGGAGGGTTCCCTGATCAAATCCCGGCAGGTTCCCGGAGATTTAGTTGGCGTTTTTTCCTCAAAAATCGTGATCCCGGTCAAAACCCCTAAACCGGGGTTAGGGTTAATATACATAGAGTTTGTCATTTCATTTTGGGGACATGCCTTCTGACAGGGGGTCCCTCCCCCTGCCCCCACCCCTTCTAGTTACACCCTGAGCAAAAGTGCAAGCTACCTAATTTAGGACCTTGCAAAAATACAAACAGTGCCACTTTATCCATGTAGCCATATGCAACAGAATACAAAGGGGAGTCGCAGCCGGCCTATTCTAAAATACTAATATATTGAGACAAATCTAAGATATTAAAGTCTATTGTTAATGTCATTTATTACTCTCTTTTGTCATTTAACATCCATTGATTTTACCTTGGTTTATGATCCTTCCCTACAGATGTTGAAGAATCTTAAACTGTCTTTCAAAAATCTTGGATACTATATTAACACTTTCCACGGGGCAGGCGTCTGCAGACGACGACATCCCAAAATTTCACATAATGTTTAAAAAATGTCAATATTATTGAATTGAATTACCCTATTCGGAATCACCATGAGAAATGCATTAAAATAAGTACAAACATGCCTAGTATTGGTTCAGTAAATCTTGAGATAGACTTTGAAAGTTGGGATAGGTTCTGAAACAAATCTGTTTCGAATATTATGGTAACGTAATAGCCGTGTGGAAAGTGTCAAATTGACTAAGGACGGCTTTGACAATGTACCCAATTTAAAAATGCGTCAATTTTGATCACTTTTTAAAGAGTGTATGGCAATGCCTAAACCTATTGCATCACATCAGAAGTACCATAATCAGAGATGTGACTGAGTGATTGAGAGATTTCCTGAAAAATTGCGAAGGGCGAAGCGTAGCGAGCGAAGCGAGCGGAGCTCTCGCACCTTACGGCACGCGGTGTCAAATTTTTATAGGGGCTTGTCTGGAGAATAGGATATAGAGTATCACCCCCTAAAAAAACATGTTTGACTCTTTGACTCCGACTCCGATTCTTTCCCTTCTTCCAAAAAATCTGGATTTTTTTTTTATGGCCTAATTTCCGGAATTCCGGAAATTTCCGGAAAAATCACATCTCTGCATAATACTCTGTGAGTAATCACACCCAAAAAACATCTAAGCATCTATTCATATAAAATTCATACACCAAAAACAACAAGTTTATGGATCTTTCCCCCTCTCAGCTCTCATCTGTCAGAGTTTTGGTCCGATTTGTTAAAATCATAGTTCTTGAATTCCATCTCGCACGTTGCATCAAGTTCTTTTCGTACATTTTGTAAGTCCTCCGGATGTTCCTCGCCAAGATATTCGGGGAAATAGTTATCGGGTTTTGTGTCATGAGTGTACGATTCAGGCTCCTTTAGAACGACGCCCCCGTCCGTCATTCCTTTGACAAAAGCTTCGACCTGCGGTATTGACAGACGAAAAAGAAACAAAAACAAATTACAGTTAATACAATACCATATTCAAAAGTAATTTACCTTATCTGTCAGAATGAGCATTGAAATCCACGACAAAAGACATGTCTTCAAGGACATTACTAAACTGTCAGTTCAGTGTTAACCCTTTGAACCCTGACCGCGCCAGGCAATGTGTACCACTGACCCTGGCCATTCCGGGGGTAACGCACAAAATATTGATTTTTGCAGGAAATGGATAAAACAATACTAAACTTGTTCCGAATCATCTGTAATATTATACAATCATATAAAAACAATAACAGTTTACTTGGATTGTGCTTTCAGGACAAAAATAAATATAAATGGCGATATTTTGGACCCCAAAACCCACCCGTACACCGATACTGATACTGATACTGATACATTACCACAAATACATGAAAAGATTATGACTTCCATCAATTCCCATTCAATACCCGGGTCTCAAAATCATCTGAAATGCCAGAACTATCATCTAAACAAATCCTAAGCAGTATCACTATCGTCCATCATGTCCAAAACACGCCACATTTCAATATAATTTTGATGCGAAAAGACACGAAAAAACAGCAAGCAAAATGCGCTGATAGAATCACTCGTCAATTGAAAACAACAAGCCTCTGAACTTTGACCCGGCAATTTTTAGATGCGCAGTAGTCTTATCTATGTAATCAAACCACTTTGGACATCCTACACTGAGCCTATAGTCCGTCTCATATGGTTGATTGCATACATACCTGTAAGCCGTTACACCGGGTATACGGTACACATATGCGTAAGCCGGTCTAGCGGCTCGTCGGGTTCAAAGGGTTAAAATGAGAGATTCTACTTATTTAACAGGTGGCTTAATTCAGACAAATTGATAATATGACCAATATCATGATTATACCAACGCAGGGGGAGGGGGGGGGGGGCAAATGTATCTCCAGTTACAACCTTCCCACCCCCCCCCCCCCCCCCCACTTTCCCCCAGTGAGTTCAAGCCCCACCCCATTTCCCCCCAAATAATCGAAAATGTTGACTTTAAATGTTTAAAAAAGCTTAAAATTGGTCTGAATGTCTAATTCAGAACAAATTAAGCTAATTTCAGGCAATTTTTACAATAAAAGGCAAAGCGCGTGAACATTTACCAACAACATTTTTTCTAGCCCCCTCACCATTTTTTCTTTCCCCCTGCCCCCCTGATGCTCGTGCCACCAGTGACCAACACAGATGGTGTTGCAATGTCAAATGAATCAAGGGCACAATACATTTGATAGACAAATGTCTTTTCCCAAAAATATGGTATATACAGCATTTTTGAATATTGTTTGTATACAACACTTGTTAACCCTAACTCCGGGGGCATGTTTTGGGAATAAAAATATCAGGGGAGAAAAAACAGGTCAATTTTGGTGAAACCGGGGATCGAACCCGGCAGTCCGATAAATCTTTAACATTTTGCTGGGCATGTGATACCCACCAGGCCCGGCAGTTAATGACTGGGGAACCACATGCTACCAGCACCGAGTTTGCCTTTAGCATTTAGTTTCATTAGGATTTAAATAAGAAATAAATATCAACAGTTACAATGTAGTTTCCATTTCAATCACTATATTCAGATACTACCAGAGCTGCAAATTTACCGTGTCACATCGATAAATAAACTGCAATACAACTTTCAAAGGCTGGTGCAAAATTGCGATACAAGTTTTTGCAGCCCTAAATCATATTGCTATTGCGATTCACCTAAAATTGCTCCTTGACGGAATTTGCACCTTGACCTCAAAAAGTAAGGTGCAATTTTGCACCTCAAGACGAATTTGAAAATGTCAGCACTGGTTACAACCCAACATAGACCTTATCGCAGATAGGTAAAAGTCAATTGATTATCCTTTTCTGATGCATTGTGGGATTGAAAAGGGACAAAATGTTCCCACTTTTCTATCCACCAATGCATCAGAAAAGGATAATCAATTGATTTTTACCTATCTGCGATAAGGTCTTTGAGATATTTGACTTACCGTGTCATTCATTACTCTTGGGTTCTTGGTTTCCCAGCATACATTGTGGATACCAGATTGAATACATCTCTGGGCTAGCACCCTGCCTATATTATGTGCAGCTGACACGGTACTTGTGCTGTATAAAAACTTGCGTATTGCCCATTCCCTCGTTGATGCACTTAGCGCCCGAAAACCATTCCGATGCTCCACATGGGCTTCTGTGTATCTCCCTTTTACTTCAAAATCCAACCTGTAAAGAGGAAGAGCAACAAATTATTTGTGGAATGATATTAATAATAAACCTTTCCGAAATTCATTTCCTTGACCATGATTTGAACCTGGGACTTTCCTTACTCCAAATGGACGCTCTATAGTCTTTCCATATCTATTAGGAGACAATGACGTAACTGTGTCTTTAACTCAAGCGTGTGCAACCTGCGGCCCGCGGGCCACATGCGGCCCGCGGACCTCTAATCTGCGGCCCGCGAAGCAATCCTAAAATTCCCATTGATGCGGCCCGTTTTAACCGGAACTTCCTAGTTTTACACAAATGGCAGATTGACTTAGTGGTGTGCTCCCCTAGAATTAGTAGGGTGACGCGCTGCATTAAGTAAATATAACTCAAGGCGTGATTGGTGATAAAATCCCTGGTTAAAATGGCGCTGCAGCAGCAACAGCGAGTAAAAAGAGGAAATTACACGAAGAGAAGCGGGTATTCCATGAGCAATGGATTCCCCTCTCCTCCTCCGGATGTGTTTTGGAATGTTTGACAATCACTGCGGCCCGTGAATAGTTCTCAAAATCACAATGCGGCCCGTGTGGTAGAAAAGGTTGCACATGCTTGCTTTAACTACATGTAATAGCAGCACATAAATGTGTGCGCCTACTCGAGGCGCTGGTGATATGCACACCTAGAAAGATGGACAATACATGCGAGTGCATAAATGCTGCGCCTGTAAAGTTATATTACTTACATGACTGTCCAGAGGAAGAGAAATGGAGAACACCAACTGAGCTACCAAGGATAATTGGTATTAAAGCGTTATAAATGCATCTTAAGGAGTAGGGTTCAAATTCCAATATTTCATTCTCAAGCGGCAAGCATAATGGAGAAATAAATTTAATTCAAAGATAGTTAGTTCACGAGATGGAAGTGATGTTAATAATTAATTTAATGATAGGACTTGAAACAATTTTAGAGGGTAATTTGAGGGTAATCTTTTACTCTCACGACGTTTGGAAAGATCTGTAACATGAAATCTTAATTCAACACTAGAGCTGAACCAATGCATCGCACCTGCCTGATAGTACAGTAGTAGATAGTAGATGACAGAAATAAAACTTTGGCTATCGTATCGGCAAGGGAAAAACCCATCGGTTCAGCTCTATTCATTACTAAATAAACAATTAATTTTTTCTTCTTCAATCTGAAGCTCTATTCCATTTTGCTCCCTCTCTCTGTGCAGTGATGTTTAAGCATATCACAACTTGAATATGGGTTGGGATAAAGTGCACTTTTAAGGTTCCACACATGCATCAATTACACGGTAGAAAATAGAACCTCATTGTAATTGTATGATTGTATGATTGTATGATGCACTTTATTCCATCAAAGATTTAATGCATGGCTGGGACCTCAAGTAGACTCTTTCCTGTGTTTGCAGCTTTTGATTTGGCATCTGACCCTATGACTCTGTGCAATGATGTGAGAGCACTATTTGGCCATCACGAGACAGTGACGTAACTGCGTATTCTACTAATTGCAGCACACAACACGCGCACGTACTCGAGGCGCTGGCATAAGTGTTGAAAGACGGAAGATACATACGCGCATGCATACGCGTGCGTTAAAGCTGCGCCTATTCAGTTGCGTCACTGTCCAGAGGAAGCCAAATAGTAGTGCCGGTCGGCAATCGTGAGTGCCGACTATGCCCGACCGGCTTAGTGACAACCCTGATTATAGTGATCAATCAATGCATACAAATTCCATGATGATTTCGCTGCAGCCAGTAAGATAAATATAGTACTGTAAAACACTTTAATTTCATGGATCCTTTTTTTTTGCGAATTTCAAATGACCGCTATTTTAGCGGCCATTTAATTTTGAGGATCTGGAAATTTTACAGTTACCGCTCTATAGTTTTGCGGGTATTTAATTTCGCGAATCCACGTCCCTCGCGAAATTTGGGAAATTAAGTGGTTTTACAGTACGGTATATGTGACCTGGCACGACAAAATGAGAGTAAAGTCGCTGGGGCTGATTTTGAGTAATGGCCTGAAATAGTCGATTTGACAAGGGGAGGTCAAAAATGAGATATTTTCATTTTCAGCTTTCGTGTCATTTTAAACCTGAGGAAATCTACTGTCTGAAAATGTGAAGAAAAAACAAAATAATTTTGTATTTTTTGCTACTTTACTCTCATTTTGTGGTGTCAGGTCACATATGAAGGATCTAGTACATTAACTTACTTATGCCAGTACATTCTGTGGAAGCTGCTCATCCCCCATCCTTTGTCTTTCAAGGCAATCCCCATACTCTCTAGGTTCCTTGGGTTGCGGTTATGGAAGTCTGGTGATACCTTGTCATTGTCTGACAGTGCCTCTGGATCAATATCGTGTTCAACAGCTTGAGGGCGCTCTTGGAGTGTTGTATCGTTGGTGTAGAGTCTGTGCTGTGTTGGGATGCTACTTAACCTACAGCAGTCTAAACCTAACATCAGAACAAATAATCATATTGTAAAATAATTAAAAGTAGATTTCATAACATAATGGCTTATATTAAAGGGGCATTAACCAGTTCACTGCACGTCCCGTCACACGACGGGACAAACTGTGTGCAGCGCTGTGCGTATCCCGTCGCACGACGGGACAAAGTACCGCATTGGTATATCTCGCCGCATGCGACTCCACAAACACTAATACGGACAACCGCATATCAAAATTTACCTTACAATATTTGCCAACTGATGGCGCTATTTTCAACGACCGTGTGTGAGAATATCAACCTCGTTGTTAACCATCAAAGTTCAGCTAATTATTGAAAAAGAATGGCGAATACAGCTGCACGAGCGACTGCATGGTCCCCCGTTTGATTGGGATTCCTATGCTTGACTAATCGTGTAACAAAAATAAAAACGGAAACCAGTGAACCGTGTGGAATAAACAAAACCCGGAAACGATGACGGTGTGGTATTTCGGTTACAAATCAGTCTATTTCTTCAAGATTTTGGATTATATTATGTGTTGACTTCAATTCTAGTTGGAAATATAAACTGGTATGTGATTTGAAATCATATCAGAGTATCATTTCACCAGAATATGTTGTCTAAAATCATCACAAATCGTGAAGAATGCAGTATAGTGGTTCTACGTTTTATGACAGTGACATGAATAGTTCAGCACACACAGTTGTTACGGCACGTCAGTATAGCGCAGTGAACTGGTTAAGAGATGTGGTGGAGGCAGCGCCCTCAATTACAAAAATATATAATAAAAACTGGGATTTGTATATTTTTACAATTGTATTATATGTATGAACTTACACCTATAAAGGATTTTAAAAAATCAGCTCTCTTTGTACAACAAAACGTCGATTCAAAAATGCTGATCTCCGCTAAAGCAGCAATTTACGTCAGACAGTACGTGTGATACATATCGCGAACCATATTTGCATAGAGGCCGTTTTGCTGTGTTTTTGTTAGTAGAAACAACAATAATGGCAATTTTTAATGTTCATCTTGAATTCTGAAGTAAATAAAAAATATTAAAAAATGCCATCACCACTTAATGTCCCTTTTAAATGCGATGACTGGTTTCAAAATAAAGAAAATAATTGATAATCAAATAATTTATTTATAAACCTGAACTCCCTAAACGTGTTTTTGACAATTAAATTATCAGAGGAGAAAAGCGTGTCATTTTTTTAAGAAAAAAGATCACTGTTTGCCCGTGCCGGGGATCGAACCAGGGCCACCCATACGGCAGGCGGAGGACCAACTGATTGCACTAACGGGATCTTGAAAAAGTTATAAACATTTTGGTTGGCCTAAATGGCTATTTGTGTACTGTCACGGCAAAAGGGTGCAGTTGTCGGTAAAATGCATTTGAAGATATTGATGAGATTAGGTATGGAAAAACAAAGAATATAAAGATAAATTTACAGTAATATTTCTTTCTTCATATACATGTAATCAGAAAGTAGTTAGGCCTATCCAATCTTTAATAACACAAAGGTGTCCTTTTGAAGAAATTTTTTTTTGCATAGATTAATTATTTTGCTAGGCTAGGGGGTAAAAAAAAACCCAATAAGAAACAAAAGAAATGAACGCTTCAATTTTGCTTAATTGTTCACAATAAAATTGTCATATCTAGAAAACCGTACCTCCGATCAATCTCAAATGTCAGATTATTGTGGAGCTCAGCAAGCTCTATAAAATATTAAATACAAAATTAGCTATAGGAACAACCTTAAAGTTATTCAACACATTTTATTTTAGCCTTTTTATTTTATAATAATATAAATATCTTGGCAATATCCTCAAATAGGTATAACCAGTGTCCGAATTAGAAAATAAAAGTTACCTGCACAACAGCAATATTTTCTAGACAAATGGATTTTATCCCCTTAAAAATGGCTGAATATCACAATTTTACATGCACACAGGCAAATGTTTACATGCACAGAGCCAAAGTTACATGCATTTGTGCATGTAAAACCCCTCTATTTCGAACACTGGGTATAACATACTGAATAAAGCACAAGGCAGCTATCATCTTTACAATGTAAAACAACTGCAAAACAATTGCTGCCTCATGCTTTATTCCGTATGTAAATGAGGATATTACCAATATCTTAATCTTAAGTCAGGGCTGTCAACTCTCCCGCATAGACACTCTTTCTCCCGCACTCCCGCCTAGCATATAAAATCTCCCGCCTCAACACCTTTTAAGCTTCCGTCGGTACATTTGCGATTTTGACCATGCAATTTTTGTGCGGATTTGAGGAAAACACCATCAACCTGTCCCATTTTACGTCCGACAGTATCCCCCTGCAGTACGCGTGATACATAACACGAACCATATTTGCATAGAGGGCGTTTTTCAATAAATAGCGATGATAACATTTCTGGTCCCTAATAATTTTAAAGATTTTACAGCCATAATCATAATGAGAGAAATATGGGGATTCTTCTGATATTAAAAAAAAATTATGTGAAAAACAAATCATAGCCCCAAAAAAGTGATCAGAACATACAATGGACTATGCCTTCAGCCTGTTCCTCCACACCTCGTGTAAAGAATGCTTTCCCCCCAGCTAACTTATGCGCTCTTGTCATCAACTGCCGCAGTATCAAAAGTAAAACAGTTGAGCTCTGGAATATTCTGGACACAACCAAACCCGGCATTGTTATTCTCAGCGAGACATGGTTGAACCCCAACATCGGCACCAATGAAATATTTCCCCCAAAGCTGGACTACGAAGTGTATAGAAGAGACCGCTCTGACGGCTATGGTGGTGTGGCAATTGGCTTAGGTCCTGGCCTAGATGGGAAACTTCTGCATACCGGCAAGGATTGCGAGGCCATTTTTGTTGAGATCGACCTCAAGTCCCACAACAAATCACGCTCTGGGAAATCGCTTATCATCGGTGCCTGTTACCGCCCCACAGACAACAATGCTGAGTACATGGACCGTTTGTGTTGCACCATCCACGAAGTTGCAACTAAAAACAAGAAAGCAATTCTTTGGATAGGTGGTGACTTTAATCTCCCGGACATAGACTGGAAGAGTCACTCAATTGTCGGTCACCAATACCCGCATGCTATCAGTAACAACATCATTGACACCATGGCTCAAACAGGGTTAGATCAGATTGTCACCTTTCCTACAAGATTGGAGAACATGCTTGACCTTTTCTTTACAAACCGCCCTTCGTGCGTCAACAAGTGTCAACCAATACCAGGCATTAGCGATCATGAAATTGTCCACATTGACACCGACATCAAGCCAAAACGTAGGAAACCAACAAAAAGGAAAATCTACCTTTGGGACGAAGCAGACATTGATGCTCTCCACGAAGAGGGCAACAAGATGATGGAAGATTTTATCTCCAAGTACGACATCACTTCATCCGTGTCTGAGATGTGGAACACCATTGAATGCAGTCTCAAGCACATTCTTGAATTTGTTCCTAGCAAATTTACTACCACTCGCTTCAATCAACCTTGGGTAACCCGCAAAGTCAAGCAGCTCAGTAGACAGAAACAACGTGCCTACAACAAAGTTCGCTCATGCCGTAGTAAACACAAAACGCGTCTTTGGGAAAGATACAACACCCTCAAGAAGAAGATGCAAAAGGTGTGCAAACAGGCATACAGTAACTACATCAATAATATTATATGCCCAGATCTGCAGTCAAACCCGAAGCGATTTTGGAATCACATTTCTAGCAAGCGCTGTGACAACAATGGAGTAGCCCCCCTCCGGGGACCCAGAGGAGCCATCTACACAGGAAGCAAGGACAAAGCTAATATCTTGAATCAGCAATTCTGCTCAGTCTTCAACAAAAATGAAGATCCATCAACTCTTCCTGATCTTGGACCGAGTCCTTTCCCCAGCATCAACAGAATTGAAGTCTCAACAAATGGCGTGATCAAACTTCTGAAGAAGATCAACCCTCACAAAGCAACCGGCCCAGATAACATCCCAGCCCGCCTCATCAAAGAGCTAGCTGACAGCCTTGGTCCTATGTTATCCATCTTGTACCAAGCATCATTGGACAGCGGTAACCTGCCTGAAATCTGGAAATCGGCCACAGTTACACCAATCTTCAAGAAGGGGGACAGGAACAAACCCTCCAACTACAGGCCTATCTCATTGACTGTCATCTGCTCCAAATTTCTCGAGCATATCATCCACAGCTCCGTGATGCGTCACTTTGATTTCTGTAAGATCTTGACTGACTTCCAACATGGTTTCCGTAAGGCTCGTTCCTGTGAATCCCAACTGATCATCACTGTTGACGACATAGCTCATAACCTGGATGATGGCTTACAGACGGACCTTATACTGCTCGACTTCTCCAAAGCATTCGACAAGGTCCCTCACCTTCGTCTTCTTCACAAACTCGAACACTACGGCATCCATGGTAGCCTCCTAACCTGGATTGGGAACTTCCTTCAAGGTCGAGTCCAGAAAGTTGTTCTAGATGGCGAATCTTCAGAGAAATCTCCCGTTTCATCTGGAGTGCCCCAGGGTACAGTACTAGGCCCACTTCTATTCCTGGCTTACATTAATGACCTGCCAGACTGCATTTCTGCCGACACCCATGTCAGACTATTTGCGGATGACAGCGTGGTATATCGTGTGATCAAGAACACAGACGACGCTATCAAACTCCAACAGGATCTAGACGCACTTCAGAAATGGGAAAGTCAGTGGCTCATGGAATTCCATCCTGAGAAATGCCAAGTACTCAACATCACCAAGCGTCGGAATCCAGTGAAATTCGCCTATTCTATCCATGGCCACCCACTTGAAGTGGTTTCATCAGCCAAATACCTGGGAGTTGAACTAACCAACAACCTATGCTGGGACAAACACATAGATAACATCACCAAGAAAGGTAAGAGAGCCATTGGCTTCCTCCGTCAGGAAGAGCCAGTAAAGCACTAAGCTTAATTGCCAGAGTCAACAACATTGACCAGTATCCTGAATTGAAAAATCTCACAGGCACACTACCAGGAACGTTCTCACTCAAAATTGATCCAACAGTGACACCAGTCGTGCACGGTCCTAGAAAACTTCCACAAGCGCTTGCACAAAGAGTCATTGATAAGCTTAAAGAAATGGAAGCTGACGGTCACATCAAAAAGGTGACTGAACCTACAGATTGGGTTAGTTCGATGTGCACGGTAGTGAAAGGTGACAAAATAAGAATCTGTCTGGATCCTAAAGACTTAAATCGAGCGATACGTCGTGAGCACTACCCAATTCCAACGGTAGAAGAAATTGTCGCAAGTATGCCCGGAGCAAACACATTTTCAGTCATAGATGCAAAATCTGGTTTCCTGCAACTTAAACTTGATTATGAATCAAGTCTTCTCACTACCTTCAACACATGTATCGGTCGCTTCAGATGGCTTAGATTGCCATTCGGTATAAAGAGCGCGCCAGAGTTATTCCAACGTGTTATGGATGAAATGCTTCATGATATTGAAGGAGCGCGAGCTATTATGGATGATATAATTATCACCGGTAGGGGTGCAGAAGAGCACGATAAGATCATGCGTCAAGTCGTTAATCGCGCGACAGAGTGGAACCTCAGACTTAACTTTGACAAATGTCATATAAAGCAGAAGTCGGTGAAGTACGTAGGACATATTCTTACTGCTGAAGGACTGAAACCTGATCCTGACAAAGTAAGAGCGATCAGAGAGCTACCAAAGCCAGAGTCCAAGGAAGAAGTAAGAAGATTTCTCGGAATCATTACGTACCTCGCGAAATTTATCCCAAATTTAAGTGAGATAGATGGTCCACTACGCGACGTCATAAAGAAAGATTGCCAATTTCACTGGGACAAACCGCAAGAGAAAAGTTTTACAAAGCTAAAGAATCTCTGCACAAAGTCGCCAGTATTAGCCTACTATGACGTGAAGAAGGAAGTAACTATCCAATGTGACGCAAGTAGCTATGCTGTAGGAGGCGTACTTCTACAAGAAGGTCGTCCAGTCGCATACACTTCGCGCGCAATGACACACACAGAAAAAAATTATGCACAAATAGAGAAAGAAATGCTAGCAATTGTACACTCATGCAAGAAATTCCACCAATACATTTTTGGTAAAGCAGTAAAGGTAGAATCTGACCACAAGCCATTACAGTCAATTTTCGCCAAGCCATTACTAGCTGCTCCCATGAGACTACAAACAATGCTACTACGGCTACAGCCCTATGATCTGGATGTCAAGTACAAACCGGGTACTGATATTCCCATAGGAGACGCATTGAGCAGAGCAAATCTACCAGAAACGGAGCCCGATGAAGAACCAATCATGGTAAACATGGCTGAGTTTGTCGCAGTAACTCCGAGTAGATATCAAGACTTTCAAACGCGTACAGCAAATGAGCTAAATGAATTACACTCAATGATCATCAAAGGCTGGCCGGACACAAGAAATGACACTCCACACTCAGTAAGAGAATATTGGCCATACAGAGATGAACTCGCGGTGTCGGATGGGATTGTGTACAAAGGAATGCGAATTGTCGTACCACCAAGTATCAGATCCGATATGCTGAAACAGATACACGAATCACATCTAGGTATCAATAAATGTAAGCAGCGCGCACGCGAAACACTCTTCTGGCCAGGAATGAGTCAACAAGTTCAGAACATGGTTGAAGATTGTTCCATCTGCAACACATACCAAAACAAGCAGAGGAAGGAAACCATGACACCAAGCAAGATCCCAGACTTACCATGGTCTGAGATAGCATCTGATCTGTTTGCTTGGAAAGGAGATACCTATCTACTGACAGTTGATTATTATTCCAAGTTTATCGAAGTAGATAAACTCGTCGATCAGTCAAGTGCATCAACCATAGAAGTTCTTAAATCACAAATTAGTCGCCATGGAATCCCGGAGATTCTGAGGACAGACAATGGTCCTCAATTCTCATCGAGCGAATTTCAAAACTTCTGTAAGGAATACCAAATACAACACAAAACATCATCACCCCATTACCCACAATCCAACGGTGAAGCAGAGAGAGCAGTACAAACAGTCAAAAATATGTGGAAAAAGTGCAATGACAAGTACTTAGCGTTGTTAGATTATCGCACCACACCACTGACTAGTTGTGATCTCTCACCCGCACAACTCCTAATGGGACGCAGACCAAGAAATAAACTCCCTGCAGCAAGACATCTTCTCATACCAAAACCAATCAACCCAGAAGAAGTCAAGAGACGTCTCTCTAAGGACAAATCAACCCAAGAGCGTTATTACAACAATAAAGTAGGTGATCAAGATCTTCCACCACTTCGACCCGGAGATCCTGTAAGAATGACCCCTCTTCCCGGTACCAATAAATGGCTTCCTGCCAAAGTTATTCAACTTCACAGTCCACGGTCGTATGTAGTTGAATACAACGGCAGAAAATACCGCAGAAACAGAAAAGACTTGAGACTCTCAACCTTTAAAGCAAATCAAGACTATGTGGCTGTCCCCAATCCCAGAAACCAATATACAGCTACAGCTGAGAGACCTGCCAAGTCCTCTGACCCCCCACGGTCTACAACACCTGAAGACCAACCACACAAGCCAATACCCACACCAGCCGCTGAGAGACCCAGACCTGAGAAACCACAACCAGAGTCCAGAACCAGACAAGCCGAGTCCAGAACTAGACAAGCCGAGTCCAGAAATAGACAAGCCGAGTCCAGAAATAGACCACCAGAGTCACCAAGACCCAGACCAACATCCAGCCGCAAGGAGACACCACCGCCTGTGTACACTACCAGAAGCGGAAGATGCAGTAAACCACCACAGCGCTTGGATATCTAAAACCCCTTTGTTAGTTTGGATACTCAAATCTGAGCATTTCTTTTGGAAACTTTATTTGTTGACTTTAGTTATATTTAGCAACCTAAAATTTTGTTGTGAAAAGGCATAATACACATTGCAAGTCTCAGATCAAAATTAATGTGATCATTCATCATGTTGATGATAATCAGTCAAAGTCAATGCAGAACTCTTATACCCAACTGATTTTGATATTTCAGATCTGTTCTGATTCTGAATAATTTATTCAATTGCATCTAATTGAAATGAGAGAATTTCATAGACTCTAATATCATCTTGTGAACCTTAAGCTTTGCTATGGACAATACAAATGCAAGCTGTTCACTATTAATCTCATATGGAATTTAATATCCAGTTCACATCTTTCCATAAAGAAAGGGAGATGTAAGATACACTACCTCAAGTGTATACAAAGAAGTAATAAACGTGGCTTGTTATACACAACCTACATCATGTGTGCTTCGTAATTATTATAGTCGCAACCTTGGCACCTGCCCACGTGAAGTCAAAACCCGATGTTACAACACATTTGTGCGTCCAATCACAGAGTATGCCAGTTGTGTATGGTCTCCATCTACCAAGAAAGGCATCGCCAAAGTTGAAACCACCCAGCGTAGTGCAGCACGGTTTGTCATGAACAATTACTCACGTGAAAATACTAGCGTCACCAACATGCTCAATGACTTAGGATGGAACTCTCTCCAACATCGAAGAGCAGTCGCCAAAGTTACCATGATGTACCGTATTACCAACAAGCTCATAGACATCCCTGATGATCAACTCGCCCCAGTCAACAGAATGACAAGAGGCCACAACAAGAAATTCACCATTCCTACCACCCGCACCAACTTGATGAAAGGCTCGTATTTTCCTGACACCATCCGTCTGTGGAATCTACTACCCCAGCAAGTCGTGAACTCTCCATCACTAGACGTCTTCAAGACCCGGGTCTGCGACGTCCAGTCTTTCACCTAAGCTAGTCATCGCCCCACAACAATATTTTTTAACTTGTATATATACTATTTTTATACCTGTGGAGTTTTATGTCTACTCCAAACCTGAATGCACCTCAACACATGTGCGAGTATACTCTGTTACAGAGGTTTCTGCACAGTATAGGAAGATGATGATGATGATGAATGGTATTATATGCCAAATGGGTGCTAAATTCGACAGCTTTGCATTTGTCTGATCTCTACTCTGTCTGTAACATACACGATCCCCTCAATACAGATTTATTTTGCTTTGTCGCGAGAACAAGAAAAGATGAAATCATACCTTTCATTGGAATCACTTTGGAGAATAATTTCAATCGTCCTGCACATCCAAAAGCCATGTTAAAGTAAAATAAACCCTTCTGATTTACTGAAACAAATATTATTTTTCTGTCGTGTACTCTGCCATTGAATGTGTTTCCTGTATTTGCCGGAGAACTCATTTACAAATCATCAGGGGGTGAGGGACATGGTCACTCCTACAATTATTATAGTCTTCATGGTCTAAACAGGATTGTTTTAACCCGATGTTTTAGTTTCTTTTCCGCTTTGTTGTCCCCTAAAGACCTTAAGTTTTCAAAACATCACCGAAATTATTTCCTCTAAATATTATTTATACTGTCAACCAGTACTGAATTTTGTGACTTCTAGAGAAATGGAAATCTGTATATGTACGCGTATCCACTATGGAGTAGTGCTCATGTGCTGCTGCTACATCCTACATATGGGCTATAATATTGTCTCAGGCCGGCTGTAATGGGATCCACATGGGTTTAACCGGCTTTAAACGACTGCTCGTCCAAGCCGGCGTAGTGAAACTTCGGGCCGCGCCGGGACCGCGCAAGCACAAAACTTCTCCTTTTTAATAGGGACCGTTCATTATTTATGGTGGAGGGGGGGTTGGGTAAAATATAGGGGGGGGTCATGTAACTTTCATATGTTGAAATAGGGGGGTTATGTAACCTTTTATTCTTAAACAGGGGGGGTTGTGTAACTTTTTTAAACTAAGATGGTGGTGATTAGGGTGATTTTAGAGGCTATTTTGGAGTGTAAATGCCAATTTTTTGTGCGCTTCGCGCACATTTTCTTACAACCTTTCAACTTCAAAACATGTAGGCTACTTATGATGACACTACATGTACTTTCGTACAGCAAATCTTATTTGTGCACGCCCTGCTCGGACGATCTGTTGGAAAAACACCTATATAAACGTCAATGGTTGAAAACATTAGAGCCATAAAAAACATGTTAATAGCTAGGCCTATGTTCCAAAAACCAATTTGATTAAAAACGGTAATTTCTTGCATGCTTTTCACCTCGTCTCACTCTCAGCTCTGCACCAAAGCTCACAAGAATATTTCATACGTTTTTGTCTGGATGTTCTAACTTTTTTCGGGTTATAAAGACTCACAAAACACCCAAAATGTATAAATATATGACAAATGTTCCGCCTCGCTACGCTCGCAATGTAGTAAGTCATTAAATTATTGGCCGTTCAGAGACACAACCAACGAATCCATGGACAAAAGAAAAATACATCCCCCCTAAGTATGTGACAAGTTGATTTTGAGGGGGGAGGGGGGGGGGGGGGGGGTGTGTAAAAATCTATTGGTTAGTAGGGGGGGTCATGTAATTTCTCGAGTCTCGAATTTGTCCCAACCCCCCCTCCACCATAAACAATGAACGGTCCCTTAGGGCGTTCGGGTACCCGCACTGTACCTAGGCCTATCCTAAATCACTTTTTTGCAGTGCCAAGACAGTGCCTTTACACTCAATATACATATACCCTCATCATATGTATACGAGGAAATAATTAAAATAATGAGAAAAAACACTAAAGACCAAACCCGTAAAGACATTGCAACATTAAAACGATTAGCGGCGATGATTTCCCTCCATGTCCATTGGCATGGTCACACCATCACCAAAATCACAAAGGAGTTATTTTACTATAATAACTCCTTCCTTGGTCACACATACATTTATTACCAGTGTAAGCTTATGTCAGCACACTATACCAGACTCTGGACCACCACGCCAGTTACGAGAGAAGGCGCAATTTCTATATCCTGAAATATCTTGGCCTCTCTGGCAAGAAGACAGTGTCCAAAACGCCGCGACGACCTTTTGAACGTTGTCCTGTCCCGTTCGGCGCCAATCTTCCCGGCACATAGCAGACCGTTTTGGCTCCCATATAAGTATATAGCTAGCTAGACAAACCGTCCGCGCTAAAGATCTGCAAAAGAGCCTTGAAAACACTTGACATCGACACCATCGACAATGTATCCTGGCGGTCTGCTGGCAGTCAACCGCATGAAGTGGAAGCACTCGAACTCCAGGCGAAGCGCCTGCCTGCCTGCCTCTCAAGATGGGCCAAGAGAAACTGTAGTGCAGCAGCAGTCAAACGTGTCCATCGAATGGAGACTCAACGACACCATGCCGATGTTTTCATGCTTCTCCTGTATCGGGACCTGCATGACCTGTTGACCGGACCAGACCTAATCCCCGACCTAGTCAATCCGGCGAGCGCAGCCGGTGCGGTGTCGATCGAGCTATATAGCTAGACCAAGTTTTGAAAAGAATACGACAGAAAAGACACTAGTAGCGTCATGATTGTAAGCTAAACAACACAACCATCAAGAAAAACAGTCCAAATACAGCTCTCTACAGCACGCAGAATCATGTTCTTCTGGATGGTTAGATGTCATCTCTCATGCGGATCGCGCACCATCACGTGCAACATTATTTGTGTTAAATGTCGAGTACCATCTATCAGTTTCTTCCAAATAGGTCAACACGGAGGAGAACAGCAAATTGTGCGTTGACGTTGTTAACTCCTCATAAAGTGAGGTATTTGACTACGTTCAATAAAACAACATTCCAAGCTTGACGGCAATGCAAGAAATGGGTTTCTCTCCTCACCCACATCATGCTTCTGAAATCCATAAAAAGGTCAAGAGGCTACAGAATTACAGAACAGATAATGGCGACAGGGTAATAGTCTCAATTTGGGCAAGGCGTTCGCACCGTATCCTGTCGCCTTACTTATAATTCATCCAGAATACATCATGAGGCAAGCTAGCTATTGATGGATTTGAAGGTCAAATCCGCACTGGATGTCGCGTAATCTTTCCGGTTGCATGGAGCTGAAGCACTGGTTAGTCGAAATACGGATTCAAAGAAAATAGTTATCAGCTTTTGAAATATCGTTGGCGCAAGCATGGACTTAAAAGTCCATGGCGCAAGCCTGATAGAGGGAATCAGGACAACTCGGCCTCCGAGACAACTCGGCCTCTGAGACAACTCGGCAATAAGACAACTTGTCTCGGAGGCCGTGAGTTATCCGACATTCATAGGAATATCATAAGAGCGAAGACCAAGTATATATTTGTTAGAACAGGGCATTACAAAGTATTTGGTCAGAAGCATGCAGAAACCAAGCTCTAATGATCATGCTCAACAAACTGCGATACTTTGGACATTGCTGGACGAGGTGACAACCTAGAAGGTGAAAATAGACAACGCTCCATCATCAACAGGTCACAAGAATCAGCGGCTATGATCAATGAGAATGACGCCGGGGAATGCAGACGACACGACGATGACGTGAGTTGATTTGTGATCACGATTTTGTTTTTTCGTGTCCGATATCCTCCAGGCGTAGGTAACATGGTAGATAAAACCCCGATTCTCTTGACCTTAATAGTTTGTCGCAACTGGTCTAGTTGGCGCTATAACATGGTCGAAGCCAACCACTGCTTGCCTTATGCGGCATGTCGCAACTGTTAAAGGGGGCGCTGTGTACATGAACCAATTTGATTACAGGCACAGATCTGGAGTTTCTTATCCCATAATTATTAATATCCCTGTATCCTCTGGCTTTACGACGCTCGAGGGCGCTATTTGATAACAAAATTTGACCTGATATGACATTTTTACCGCGTCTGTTGTTATGGAAAGCGGAAATTAATTGTTTTGAACCATTATAGAGGTAGGATTCAACACTGAGACAAACAAAAAGTATATGGTTCAACTCATGAATTCGTTTTGTTCGTTTAAAGCAACCAAAATAATAGAAGAGGCCCTAAAATCCGTATAGTTTTGCAGACGAAAATTTTCAAAATAACAAAAGTTGCGGAATTCGGAAGCATGTAATTTTAATTCATATATGAGTGAGATGATGGTTATTCACTGAGATCTGTTTAAAGGGTACACAGTTTTTAGCACACCCTTATTTTGAAAAAAACCACTGTTGGTAATATTTTTCCATACATAGCCTAGCTAGGCCTACACCACTTTTCTCCACTCTGCATTTTTCCGTCTGGCTAACTAGATTAGTAACTACGCCTACACGGACGTCACGCACCAACAATCATGAAAATCAGACAACCCAGTTTAAAGGGGCATTGAGAGATGTATCGATATACTAAATGAGCAAATAACGTAAAGATATTCATCAACATTTGTAGAGCACGTGTGGTCCAGTGGAGTAGTTGCCGGTCTCATAATCATAAGGTCGTGAGTTCTAGCCCCGCTGGTGCCAATGTGTTTGTGTCCTTGGGCAAGGCACTTAGTCTACATTGCCTATTGGGGTTACTAGGCCTATATAGGGGTTATGTATGTTTGTTCATGTTGGTTTATGTCGCAACTTGGCGCTGATTTAGCTGCTGCCTGGACGTTGCATTGTTTATTAATGTATTTGATTTGTAATGTTGTTACAATTCAGCCAGTTGGCTGCGATGACAATAACATTTAGACCTTTATTATTATTAACATAGCCCAAATCCAAAATATCATACAATTCCGACATCGCCTTCATGCCAAACTAAGCAAATAACGGCACTTCCGGGTTGAGATTTGCTGTGAAAGTCTTAAGCTTTAAACTTCCGGCGGACGAGCGTTCAGAGCCTGGGCACAGAGGTGCTTAGCCACGAAATGAAGCAAATACAGTCCACGTCGGGCGATTAAAAATTCAAACCAGTATTTCTCGGAAATAGTTGCAAGCTGAGTTGGCTACAATCTTTTTTCTCATCATGATATTTTTATATCAGAAGAATCCCCATATTTTTCTCGGCAAAGACTATTCGCCCGGGCACCCTGTAGAGCTCTAATAACTGAAAATCTATTTGCTGGGCAACTATTAACAAGTCGAAATTGGTGTCATATTATTTAAGTAGCTCATTCAAACTAAGAGTATGGTCTTTCAATGAGGTCAAACCGACCTTCTGTTGCGGAGATAGGCTTAACAGTTATTTGACTTGAGCGTTGAGAAAATGTATGATTCTACCTGCAGAATGGTAACCATAACCATTTTCCCATCCTGTCCTAGAACCTCCACCATAGCAGATGATCTTAGAGAAGTGACGTGAATAATTATAACTTTTCTTTGGTTCTGTCTTAATTTCTTCACAGGTAGACTTTTGTTCCCTACTTGGGAACAAAAGAAAAGACACATTCTTGGGTAGATGTTTAAAGAATGTATCGGCGGGTTGGCACAGTGAAAATTTCCCCCTTGGTATATATGGGTTGAATATTGACCAATGGTGAATCATGTTGGTCAAGGTATGTCGAAAGGATTGTATACATTCCATTCAACAATATTTTTTTATTATTTCTCTTACAGGATTGATGGCCTGACAGATTACAAGGGACAAAGTCTATCTGCTTGCATGCTATAATAGTATCTACTCTGTAGTCTGTCTACCAGGCGCAATGGACAACTATCATGTGCTGGAATTGGTAGGGGAAGGGTCTTTTGGTAAAGTCTACAGGGGACGAAGAAAATACACAGGAAAGGTAGGTCTGCTGTAGCAGTGCTGAGAAATCATTGCATGGGATTAATGTTTATAGAAAAAAATATGATCTTGGGTTTGCTTTTAGTTGATATGTGGTGTGTTTAAGTGAAATGAATCGCATGTCGGCAATTTTCAATTTTGATTTTTGTCCATCATTTAAAAGCAGGTGAAAAATGTTGTAGTATGGTCTAAACCCCACTAAAATCCAATTTCTAGTTTTTAAGTTACAAACAATTTACAAACTGAAACAAAGTAAAATATAAGAATTTGTCACTTCTTTTTACCTCTAACTCAAAACCAATATTCCCGACATCAGACTCATTCCGCTTGATCACATCACATAGACTGTGTGTAATGCTTCTAGGAGGATTGTGGGACTCGCACATTTTTAAAACAAGGAAATGACTTTGAGATTAGAACAAACTAATAATCATACAAATAAAGACAACCAAACAAACAAAAATTAAAAAAGAACAAATGGGAAATTTGATGTTTAAAAAATATTGTAAGCATATATCCCCAAATTGTTTCAAAATATTATCTTAAAATAAATATGGAAAAAGGTATTTGAAAGACAATGCACAAACGATTCTTTGAACCCGGAACCTTTCCTGCTGATCAAACTAATTGCCCAATTATTTCACAAAAGGTTGTGGCACTGAAGTTCATTCCAAAGCATGGGCGAAGTCCAAAAGATCTGGAGAACCTTCGCCGTGAGATAGAGATCATGCGAGAGCTGCATCATGAAAACATTATAGAAATGCTGGACAGTTTTGAGACGGAAAAAGAGGTGGTTGCCGTGACGGATTATGCAGAGGGAGAGCTCTTTCAAATTCTTGAAGATGACGGAAACCTACCGGAGGAGCAGGTATGCCCAAAACAAGAACCATGATGTTTCTACATGTAACAAACATCCTTGGTTTGTCGTAGGGAGGGTAAATGTATATTATTTGAGGTCTTAAATTAACTCAGACAGGCACTGTATACAAAATAATTATGGTATTAGCTCTTTTACCTTGAACCACCAAATCCCTTGTATACAATTGACAGGTTGTATTTCGATAAGATAATGAAAAATTAAAATTCGAAAAGCCCAATTATGTTATGTTATGCAGATGACAGAACAGTTTTATGAGGTTAAAAAAAGGTACTGTAAAAGTGGAAATTTTCGCGCTACATTTATTTTCGCCCTTAAAAATTATACAGGTAAAGGTCATAGCGTGTCAGCTTGTGTCAGCCCTGTACTACCTCCACGCGCACCGCATACTTCACAGGGACATGAAACCACAGAATATACTACTCGGCAAAGGTGGGGTGATCAAGTTGTGTGACTTTGGATTTGCTAGGGCCATGAGTATTAATACACTGGTGTTGACGTCTATCAAGGTGAGTAGTATAACAAACAAATATACTAGAAATGGAAGTTTGAGCTACATTTAAAGTAAAGTCTCCCTGAAAATAGTTGATTTTGTGTATAGAGATATGTAGGGTAGGAAAAACCCTGGGATTGCGTTTTTCCGGCCCCTATATCGTCAGCCTGCTTCGATAGTTGCCTAACTCATTTTTTCTAGTTCTTAGAAAACAACAAAAGTATGAAATCTGTTACCTGTGTACCTGTTACTCATTTTGCATTATTGATGGATGGATATTCATTATGTGGAAGGAGGCTTGTATTCTTGATGCCTCAATTGGCGTGCATGGATGCACTAATCCAAGTCATATAGAAACAGATGAACAATGAAAAATGAGTAACATGTTGGAGTGGTCTGGTGGCCCTTTTGCAACAAAGCTCTTCATTTATCAACACTTTTGATTGGTCAATGACTTAGGTATTATAACAGCATGTGCATAAAGTAATGAAGTCATGATTTATGCAAAAAACTCAATTTTGCTGAAAAGTGAGTTAGGCAATTATCGAAGCAGGCTGACGATATGCTATGCGTTGTTTCTGTGAACAAAACCTGAGATTGTTTTTTCACCTGGCCCCTAGAGATATGCACTTGAAATTTCCAAGTCAATACTAACCGAGCATGAGATTTCTCTTGTGGTCAACGTATTTGGGTTGATTTGGTCACTCTGGTTTTGTGTAGAATTTAATGAATTTATTACCTTTCGTGTCTAATATCTGATTCAATGAACAACAATTATTAACCCTTTCACCTGTTCAAGTGTTAAGCGTAAATTGCGATGATAATCAGATGAATCTCCTGGACAATTATTTTAACTTTTCAGATCAATTTTGATCCATATGGCATTAGATATTAGTCAACAATTTTATACTGGTGGAATAATTTATTTTCACTGATCAGTGTGCAAATTAACAATTATTACCGTACCATTTTAAATTAATTCATTACCAATTTTATTTCTCTCAGGGCACACCGCTATACATGGCTCCTGAGTTAGTGGAGGAGAAACCCTACGACCACACCGCTGATCTCTGGTCACTAGGATGCATCTTGTATGAGTTATTTGTGGGCACACCACCATTTTATACCAATAGTATATTCCAATTGGTCAGCCTTATTGTTAAGGTAAGTAGTACACCGCTGATCTCTGGTCACTAGGATGCATCTTGTACGAGTTATTTGTGGCCACACCACCATTTTAAACCAATATTGTATTCCAATTGGCCAGCCTTATTGTAACTAACTGATTCATTCTTGTTGTTTATCCAGGATCCAGTAAAGTGGCCCAAGAATATGAGTCCAGAATTTAAGGTAACTATATGCTAGGGATGTGGCATACACTACCGTATGACACAGTTCCTTGAACAAAACAATACACAACCCATCAACGAGTACATTGATTTTTGCAAATTATTTGTATCCTAAACCCATCAAAAACCCATTATTATTCCATTATTATTCCATTTCCATGCCCGTTGTAGGAAATTTGAAACTACAATAACTACAAAATTTTAATCAATTTCAAAACATGACACCTTTTTGTTTGAAATGGTTCTAATTTGTGACCCGTCACATTAAAATGGACATGTTGGAGGCCGGAGTCAAATCTGAGTTATTGGCATGACTTGAAAGAGCACGAAAGGATGCATGTTGAAGGTTATCGAACATTTGTAATCACAAGATATGATTTGAAGAAACATATTGTTTATTTTCTTTACTTTATATTTCACCAAATATATTGGCCTCTATCTTAAAACTGTGTTTGCCGACAACGTGTCCTTTTTGACGTGACTGTTCACATTTGTTTCCAATCAGGACTTCTTGCAGGGGCTGCTTACCAAGAATCCTACTAGACGTCTGTCATGGCCACACCTGTATCAGCATCCATTTGTTTCACATGGTGTAAGAGGTAAGACTTGAATTTTGATATAATCCATTATCCAATATATTGGGCCTTAAAAATGTTGAGTTTGGCAATATCTTACCGTAACACTTTCCAAGCGACAGGCAGCTGCAGACGACATTCCAAAAGACGTTTGGCACTTGAGGGCGGCAACACACAAACACAAAATCGGCCTAATGCTTGGGCAAAATTTCAAACAGGCAAGCATGCTGCTTTTTTTCTTTTCTCAATGCATAATGCCATTCATTCACAGCACACACTGAAATACAGCCTCCGGCGTACATAAGTTTGGTCAAACATCTCTATGACGATTGGCGGCTACTTTAGTGTGATTTTTTTTCTCCATATTGATTGGAGCATAACAGTTTATATGTTTTTTTCTTCTCTTTTTCTCCAGTGTCTTCTGCATTGTCCAATAACTTGCCAGAACCCTTTACAGAAGAACCTTCGGCAGAGATGCGAGCGGCCAAAGAGAAAGCTGTCAAAGCCAAGGCCACTGTCAATGTACCGGCCGGTACGACTATCATGAGAAAACTGAAGACTAGGGAACAGGGGGAGAAAGAGGGCGACAGACAGGTAGGGTTTTCTCCCATACAGGGTTTGAAAAAAGCAGGAGCCCGGAGCAAATTTACCCCCGCCAAACCACAAAATGCCCCTGGTTCTTTATGTAAATTGTGTCACCAGGAGCAGCTTGTACGTTAAGGTGAAAATTGCCTCTGGTTATTCCTCTGAACTGTTCAGGTAGCATGTTTCTGTGGTTTTAATCTCTTATAGCCACTGGTGTGTGATAAATTGCCCCTGGTCCTGAATGATATCAAGGAGCCAGGAGTACATTTTAAAACTAGCGCCTGCTTATTAATTCCTTATTTTAAGCCCTGCTCCCATAACGTAATCAGTGTACTCCAACACAAGAATGAATATGCTCAACTGCCTGCCAGAGTGTGCTTGAATGTGTAAAGCCAAAGCTACTGCTGATGGACCAGGGAAAAGACTGAGGAAATGTTTTAGTGACCGCCCATTGAAATCTGTAAATCTGTCTTCACAATGCACAATGAATAAATATACATCATTATCAACAATATCTATATATTGGCTTACTTTTATATAATATCAAAGTAAAAGGCTTTTATTTGAGATACAACATTTACTGTTACAGACCATTTCGAATCATTCTGAAAATGGTGTGATGAGTTTTTAAAACTTGTTGGTCACGATTGGTCTTACGTACATGGTAATATAATGGGAACCGAACTGCCTTTGGACACAAATTTGATGACTACTGATGACTTCCAATTTTCTTAATTATTCTGATTGCTATTTGAAATGGTTAAATTTAACATATAATATAAAATATTTTTAAAAAGAAACTTAAAATTGTTGGGTAGTCATATATGGCAGTTTAGTTTGATACAGAATTAAGGCCCAATAAGAACACATAAATGATAGCATTCTTCTGAAACTCCAAATATTTGACAGCTATATTGACTGTTTAGTTTACAAATTCAATGGTAAATTACTTATTAACGCCAGATCGCATGTTGTGCAATACTCACTGTAACCTTTTTTTATTTTTAAAAGGCTCAAGAAAAAAAGCAAGAAGCCTGGACTAAGAAAAAAGATGAAAAGGGACCAAGTGGGAAAGACGGGACAAAACAATCCAGCAAAAGTGATGAGCAATGGAGTCCTAACACAAAGGAAGCAGAGCCAACTCCAAGACCAGACCGGATATCCCATGATTACGCCCAGGAATTCCCAAGTGTGGAGGTGGGGAGTAGACGGGTAGTGAAGAAGGCAGGGGGTGTTAGGGAGAGTATCGACCAGGTCAAGCTACAAGAGGAAGAGGTGGGTGTTTGGCCCAGACGGTATAGAACAAGGAGGTGGGAGGTCCAGGGATTCCCCTGTGTAGAGGTGGTGGGAAGTAGATGAGTCTGAAAGTTGAATCATTTCAGGTTTGGTGTTATTTAATTTTTTTAATCGGATTAATTTGATCTGGTTCTATTTTTATTTGAATTAATCTCTCCTTTCGGTTTGGGATATTGTTTTGGAATCATGGATGTTACATTTTTTACTTGTAACTTGACTTAACATTTATTCGAAAATGTTCGCTAACATTAATGACTGCAATAATATACCTACTTTTGTATCTTTTATGACCTAAACAGGAAGCAGACAGCGAAGATGAATGGGATACTTTATGCGATGCCACTGACCCAGAGTCATGTGACCCTGCAGCTGCCATGGAAATGCTAAGAGACAAAGCATTTGTAACTCGTTTGGCGGCGAGTCTTGATGTAACCACAAAAGAGGTATTGCAGGGAATGCTTGAGGGCGCTTCTAGACTCAGGCTAATATTAAGAGTTGTCGGTAACCTTCTGGCTTCAAAAGGGTAAGTATATAGATGCAATAATATGGATTCAACCCAATTGATGAGACTTTGGATTCAAACCATTAATGATACGAATACCAAAATACTATCATTTTGAAGGACATTTTGCATTCTTGACACGGTGATGTTGGTACAGACTTAGCGTGTCACAGGAAGTAAGGCCAAGACAAATAAATTATTTTATTGTCCTCTTCCGAACAACTCTAATTTTGAAAACTGATCAAAAAGTGCTCTTTTTGCTTTTACTGTACAAATGAATACTGACCCTAATTTTGGAAAATGTCAGATTTTTTTTTTTTTTTGCTTTCCAGAAATATACACTAAACATATTTTGAAAACAGTTTCTTTACTCTTCTAAACTGTTTTAAAACATGAATGAGGTGATTTAATAGTAAAATATCCCAATTCACATCTTATTTAGCAACTGTTTAAAAGTTAATGAATGCGATTTATAAAAAAAGAAGAAAAAAAAGAAAAATCTGACCTCCCGACCCTACTCTTTGGAGGGCATCTATGAACAATCAAACAATTGATTTTTCTTGGCCTAAATTAAATTTGAATAGTCCAATTAAAAGGCCTAAGATGTTTTGAGTCTGTATAAGCTCAAATATGCATGTTAACATGATCTATCTTTCAGTAAGTTCCTATAAATCTGTTGAGTTTACTTAGTACAACTTCTTTTTCAATAAATAATTGTTGAATTGTACACAAACTTTAGATGATTAGCTGTCATTTATTTATCATTTAATTAAAATATTAAGTTTGTCACATCAAATTATTTCAAGATTTATGAAGTGACAATGATCCTGTTGAAAAATAAGAGTCATGTTTCTTCTGTATGGAATTTAACTCAACTTGTGTACACCTTTATGGTTAAGATTGGATACTGATTTTAATTTTATTAAGATAACTACTGTAAAATTGTCTTTATTTTCTTTGTTTTCCCATGCCTAATTCCATCAATATGTCAAATTACAGTATACCGACAACTGCACTCTTTTGCCTCGATGGTACACATATTGGAAAGACAAATATAGTTACGCAAATCAATACCCTCTATGTATTTAATTTGCTACAGATCTGTAGAGTATTTAATGGAATTCTGCAATGCTGTAGGAGTTCCAGGCAAAATTCTTGATCTCATTGAACTACTCAAAGATAGCTCTGTAAAACAGGTAGGTGGGACTAAACAGGGCTCCAAGTAACCAAGAACCAGAGGATTTCAACCCTATAGTTCACCATAACACTTTCCTAGCGGGAGGCGTCTGCAGACAACATTCCAAAGTTGCACAAAATGTTTCAAAAATGTCAAAATTGTTGAATTTCATCACCATATTTAGAATTATCATGAGAAATGCATTAAAATAAGTATAAGCATGCCTAGTATTGGTTCAGTAATTCTTGAGATAGACTTCGACATTTGGGAAAGGTTTCTGAAAAATCTGTTTGTATATGGTTAAACTAATAGCAGTATGGAAAGTGTTAAGTAGACCTGGGTTCACATCAAATCCATGTGAACTGTTAGCTCTTATTTAAAGTCAGTAGATTCTGTTCCAAAGTCAGATATCGAGGGTTGAGCACCAGAACGCCGTAACTCAAAAAATGCTGTTCTGAGATAATCAACTTACAAATATTCGGGACTCATTACAATACATGTAGCACCGAACTTATAACTCTAGTTTTAGTCAAATTAAGAGTGTTTATGACTTATATCTTTATGGTTCTGAAAATCTAGGTTATATGGATTATTTTGGTACCAAAATCTTATTTTGCCCAGAAGTTGAGTTACGGCCTTCTGGCGCTTAACCCTCGATATTTGCCATCTTGTTAACACTTTCTACTTGTTTTGCCATTGATTGTGCAAATAAGATTCACCATGAGTGTGAGATCGTAGTCATATGTAGGGGTAGAAAAAAATGAGATTGCATTCTTTTACGGCCCATTGTCATATGGGCAATTCCATAGATTGGTGATATGACCTGAAAATTTTAAATTCAATTTGGATGCTTATTACCCATTTTATTTTATTGAATACACTTGTAGGTATATGGGACAATCAAATGTTTGAATGATTTGTTTGTAAATTTCAAGAAATGATCGTCAGAAGTCGGAAAATGTTTTTTTCATAAAGAATAAGTGAAAAATGTGTGTTCAGGTTATGTTGACCTCTTACATTTAATATTAACTGTAAATATAAATATTTGTTGATTTCTGAAATGCATATACCTTAGTTTCAAGTTACCAACTATGAAAAATACCTATGCATTGACACAAGTTGGGAGGAATCTCCTGTGTGTCCGATGGTAGTTAGAAATGTAACGTGAGTAACGATAAACATCAAATAGTTGTCCTACTCAATTGTTCCTTGCTTTTAAAATTTGGCAAATGGAATAATAATCATACTCCAAGTACTTAATTTGAAAACAGGAAATATAATGGGCTATGTGTAGTTTTATTAAAATGGCAGAGGTTTGAAAACTGTAACGTGAGTAACAATTGTAACATAGTAACAAAAATGTAACGTGAGTAACGGCCTAAAATGCATTGTAGCAATAAGAAATGGATCTCTTTTTGCTTTTACTGCACTTAGTTTTATTTATTTATCAGTCTTATGTCAGGCTGGCACTTCCATCACTTCGTACGCATTATTTCTAGGGGTCATTACGTGTCGTTCCAAGTTTTTCAACAAGTAAAACAGTAACTTTGTCCTCCGAAAGTCACTTTTGAAGGAAAATATTCAATTTTGTTGGTTACAAAGTGTTAAATATACATGCATAGCTTATGTACACAAATATTGTAGAGCATTTTCTGCATATTTCTTGCGTTCATCGTTCCTAAGTTCAAAAATATTGATTTTGCGCAAAGGTGCTGAATTCGGCAACCTTGATAACTATGGTGTAATTCATCAATTATATGCAATTATTTTCACCTAACACTTGTTAAACATAATGTTAAGTTTCCAAAAAGAAAATGGCTCTCAAATTGTTTCTGTTTTAATGCAAAATGTTACCATTTTCATCAAGATATTGTTGATGTAACAGGTAGAGAGTTTGCAAAATGTCCTGTGAACTTGTGTAGCGGTCATAATTGACCGTTTGGAGACATAATAACATTTTGGGAAATTAAATGCATCATGTCAAGACTATTTCATAACATTTTGAGCTAATCTGCATGAGCTATATAAATACAATTTGAATTTGCAAAAACAAGTAACGTGAGTAACAGCTATTTTGGTCAATTTTCTGAAAAGTGTTTGTCTAATCAGATTATTTTCACCTTGCATTTGTAGATCTTAATGTTAGCTTTATCTACCATGTTAAACTTGTTTCCAAAAATATCCTGTATGAGGACACTTTGTGAATGAAGGCTTGTTGCTATTTTATGATGTCCAATGAAATGTAACGTGAGTAAAAAAAGTGTTTTTCTTCTCACTCGCAAGTCATGTCTTGTATTGCAATTCTAATTGCATATAAAGTTAGTGCTGGGTCTTGTGTAACTACTGCAGAAAAAAAATGTCAAGCTTGTTCTTCTAAAAAATATGGCACTTCCAAATGTGCAACGTAGCGAAAAAGCGTAACGTGAGTAACATGGAATTGCCCATATGACATTTATTTTGAGGGATTTCAATAGGGGGCCCTTGGTTGGAAACCGGCCCTTCAAGAAATTATGACTGGCCCTTGAACAAGTCTAAAAACTAAAAATTATGAAATGGTTATTTAGCTGTGAGAATGTGTCTTTTAACCCTAACCAGGTTTTTAACCGGGATAACAATTGACTGTGAGATTGTAGTCATGGGGATTTCAATTGTCGGCCCTTGTTTGGTAACAGGCCCTTCAATAAATGATGACTGGCCCTTGAACAAGTCTAAAAACTAAGAAATCATAAAATAGAAATGGTTATTTAGCTGTGAGAATGTGTCTTCTAACCCTAACCAGGTTTTTAACCAGGATCACAATTTTGGAAGTGAAAACACCAAATAAATCACTGGGGATCCTCCACCACCTCAGCCCGTCGTCCCATCTACTAAGCCACGACCCTCAGCTACTCGTTCGCGCAGTGTACTATGCTCTCTGTACCCTGTTTGTCTTTCTCTGGACAGTGACATAACTTTGCAGCCGTAGTATTTACGCACATGGCTGTATCTGGATGTATCTCCTGTGTATATGCCAGCGCCTTGAGCAGGCGCACGCGTTTATGTGCTGCAGTTACGTCACTGTCTCGTGATAGATAGATAGACTATATTTAGGCTCTGTTGATTACGTCGTTGAAAACCGTCTGCACATGCGCTTGGAGATAGGCTTAGAAGTAGTATTCTTTTAGTACTCAGGGGGTTAGGGTTAAGAAAACATTTTTTATATATTTTTTTATACCATAACCCTAACCCACTAACCGGGTTTTTAACTAGGATCACAATTTTGGAAGAGAAAACACCAATTAATTCACCGGGGACCCTACGGATGTCAGCCTGTTGTCCCACCCACTAAGCCACGACCCTCGGCTACTCGTTCGCGCAGTATACCCCTCTCAATATAGAGGCTCGGTTGATTGCTCGGTCATGTAGATGCTATTGGTTTAGAAGAAGTATTTTTTAGTACTCGTGGTGGTGGGTGGGGGGGGGGGGGGGGGGGGGGGCACTGATCTACTTGTACTAATCTCTGTGATGGATTGATTGTGTTTTCCAGCAAGCTTGGTATGTGCAGATATTGATGGACCTTGTAAGCATTATTACAGCATACAGTGTATCTGAACTAGGAGTGGAAATCACTATAGAAAGGTAATACTTATTTTAATTTTATACTCTCACATTTAAATGTTTAACCCTAACTACCAAGGCATGTTTTGGGAATAAAACTATCAAGGAAGAAAAACGGGTCCAATTTTTGGGAAAAGTCCTCCTTGCGCTGGCTGCAGGAATCAAATCATGGTCGCCTTGTTTGATTGTGCCACGGAGATAACTTAAAGTCTTCAGATATTCTTCCATATATATGACCCGTCACATCAAAACATACCTCCTGGGATCTTTTATCCAATTTCTGATTTTAACATCATCAAAACAAGCAAGAATCAATTGCCTTAGGCCAAACAAAGAAGAAGGTCTGTCTCAGAAGCCCGCCCGCATTGGTATGTGAAATGAGCTACGTAGGTCTATGCGCTGGGGGCTAAATAACATTATTTTTATTTTTTAGGTTTTAAAAAAAAAAGTTTAAAAAAGTTTAAAAAAAGTTCTCCTTAAGCTTGGATAAGCAAAAAAAAAAAAAAAATTGTATACCTCATAGCCTATTTTCTAAAAAAAATAAAAAAATAAAAAAATAAATCGCACAGCACTTAGCTTTTTGCACAATGTTTCTGAGACAGACCATCTTCTTTGTTTGGCCTTACGAGATGGAATGAGTGGGAAAGCATGCGACCAGCACCTAGTATTGAAGTGTATTTTTTTGTGATTAGGAAGGTTAATTAAGTGAGAGAGACATTTTAATATTTATACATGTTATTCTGAGGGTCTAACTGATGCTTCAGACTCGATCATATTGCCATGTGTTTGATGTTAAACAATGGCATTGGAATTTGGGAGGATCAGGATCTGAGTGAAATGAGGATCAGAGTGAAATTGTTGCATCAAAATAAAACTTTAACCTGGCTTACAATGTTACCGAGCATCCAACACATCAGCATGCACAATAATTGTTTGAATTTTGCAGTTTTTATAATTAGCTTCTGTTTGTATTTCAGTATCAAGGATTTAATGGAGACCTCCTTAAGATTTTGTGACTTGTTACCATGGTTACTACATGTTAAGCAGGATGAACATCTTACACTGAGGGCTCAGGCTTTACTGGTGAGTGTTTGAATAAATTTCTCAATATGATCATCATGCTCACATTCATCGCACAATGCGCATTGTAATGACACACTGCATTCCATATCATCAATTGTTCAAATTGATTGAGTAATTATGGGACTGATAATAGTTGCATATGCAGCATATTCATGAGACAAATTACCAATCGGGGTAACAGATATAAACACCTAACATCGAAGGCACAGATTGTACTTGTGAGTGCATTGATTTGTATTCATAATCTCACAACATATCTATGAAGCGTTTCAATGTGTAATGTTTTGTCCAACGCCAGGCTTGCTTAGATATTGGAAAGGCTCCAATGAATTGGTTCATTTTTAAGAAATTTATGGTCATACATGTTTTATCATTTAGCTTTGTAGCTTTGACTTATGTCAACATCAGAATAATCCATCACCATTAATCATGTATACAATATTGAATGACTTTGACTGTGATACAAGAATATATTGCACAAGCTAGAAAAATATTGCACAAGTCGAAGACAAATGCACAAGTCGAAGACAAATGCAATATTTTTATATCTAGTGTAATATATTTTTGTTTCACACGAAAATAAGACATTCAATATTATGATTATTATTTCTAACAGACTGTTTTGATAACTGAACATAATCTCAGCAAAATTGAAACGCAGATCTCAAAAATGTACTAGTGCGCATCATTTGCACATACACACTCACGCGCACACCTTCTACGCCGCACAATTTTTGTTTAGTATTGTTAGCATCCGGAGGGAAACCTTCAGTGCAAAATATTCAATATGCACTTTTATTGTACCGTTTGGGAGGCTCATATAAATAATAATAATAATCAATATTTACTAACTATATTCTTCATCTTTTACAAAATCTCACATCATCTGAACTCGTTGTTTTTGTACAGTGTTTTATATACCAGTGTGAAACAATGGATAGGAGTCCGGCAGAATTCTGTTATAGGTTTTATAATGGTGTTGCCAGCTCACATGCAGATGTGATACAGGCTATAGTGGCCTCTATGAAAGAAGATGATGAAATGTTTAAGAAACTGGAAGGTGAGACAAATACATTGTAACAAGGATCATGTGTTAATTGTTTATCTGTTTGTCACAGAAAAGAAAGAAAAATTATCCTCTGGGTTTAACAGATTCATGACTTGTAAATTTCTTTGAAAAATCAGAAATGTCAATAATTTGGAATTGTTTTGCATTGCAAATTGTGTTACTTCTGTGGTATTTCTTTAAAAAACCCATCAGAAATGCCTGACTGACCAACTATATTAGCTAGTGCCCATAGTACAGTTTTGTTTAAATTGATATTTTTGTTATCTTATATTTATTTGTATAATATGTATAATAGGATAAGTGATACTTTGAACAATGACAAATATAGAAAAAAGCATCATGAAATAAAATAATGTAAAATTTGTATGTTATGACATGATCATTCAACTGACAATTTTAGATAATGATTTTTATTAGAATACCACATTTTGTCTTAAATTATAATATCTATGGACCAATGTTTTGTTTAGATTAATTAATTTGATAGTATCAGCGATTTACTTTTGTCTGTATAGGCGGTCTTCAAGAAGGTGAAGATCTAGCCTCCAGATGGGATCAGATGTGTGGTATGTCTATTGGTGCCTTAGCTGAACTAGTCTTTATACCATTAGGAATGGATACATGTGTGGAAGGCAAGAGAAAGGTGGGTATGATGCGCAGTGTACAAAGAAGCGCCTTCATTTTTGTAAGGAAAACGGGTTTTGGGTTTTTAGTAAAGCTTTCCGGTTATATAGTCATTCACAGTCAGAAGGGAAAAACCCCAATGATGAGTCGTTTTGCATGGAAATATCTGCTTCTTTTACCTATGATGTCACTTTGTACATGGAATGAAGCTATTAACTAAAATACCTGGAGTGCATTGAAAGTGCAGTCCTTGTGCGCGCCGTTCAATGCGCATACTTCACGTTTTGTTTTGATTCGTTCAGGAATCGCTGGTTCACAGATTATCCCTGCAGGTGTTAGCAAACTTGTAAACATATTTGTATTCATTTTTTCAAAATTATGCTAAAATTGTGAATTTTGATTTGTATAGTGTAGTATGAATGAGGTTAATACATGCGTATGTTTTATTTCTCGAAAAATCCGAAAAATTAATGCACTTGCACAAATGTTGATATGCTCACAAAAGTACTCCAGCCCCATCTTCCTGCGTGGTGGTGCCATTATTCACACATCAACATCGGCGTGCGTGCATTGATTTGTCTTATTTCTCTCGAAACAAAACATATGCATTCATTGACCTATAATAAAGTTGAGCGTATGTTGTTCAGGCGGTTAAATCAGACATTGCCGAATTGTCTTTGTAGCTCTTTGTTAATAATACTCTAATCAGACAATTCGTTCATTATTATGCAATACCTGCAGTCTTTAAACTTGTTTCTAGCCCAATTTGATGTAGTAGATCAATAGGTCTAACACATTTAACCAATTTTTTTGAGGAAATTTAAGAATGTCATCAAATGTATGTGGTTGCTCTCTGTTTCACGATTTATTTATGAAAATAAAAGAATCATTCTTTTTACTGTTATAACAATATTATTTTGAAATCATTAAAAAAATAATTGTATGAAATCATTAATAACTAAATTTTGTATCAAAAACTTCTAATGTATCTCCTTAATATCATCTCTTTACAATGATGACTGTAAAAGTGGAAATTTTCGCACTTAATTTATTTTCGCCGTTTTCGTGCTAAGATCAGCAAGCGCGAAAATAAAAGCATGCCAATATATTTCTTTTGAATGTAGATCTATAAGGAAGCTCAAAATCACGAAAAAAAGAGGAGAAAAAAACAATTTTTGTTTACACGCGCGAGAATTTTCACTTTTACAGTATTTTTGTTTCATCACTAACAGATGGCCGCCTGCGTCGGTGCTGTATTAGCAGACCCTAAGAATCAACATCTCACCAATAACTTCTTGACGTTCCTGGTCAATCCTATATTCTGTGAAAACGTGCTCAAGGTATGTTGAAAATGTAGACACATGTTTGTCGCTCAATAACTCCAGGGATACTATTAATTTTGGGATATGAAAGTCCTAAACTGCGCATTCTGTGTTTTCTAATTATGATAATGAGCTCAAGAGAGATCAGGATCGTCATTTGACATCATTGCAATTTATTTTTATTTTTTATTTATTTATTCGGACATACACTTTTGGAACAGTGGCAAAAGTCTTCTCGACTAATGCGTCCATAAACGTTACACAATGTTTTAAATACAAAAAAAAGGAAATATTATATACAAATATTTACATGGTAACATAGATTCATGCAAGGTTAATGCTACGTGCGGTCCATGCACGTTTCAAATATGATTTACAAAACACATCAAATATATGAAGTAAGTGAAAATCATCACTTGCAGTAAGAACATCATTTGAAAGACCTAGCATAAGACATAATTTTATTGTTAGATTATCCGATATAAAGATTCTCCAAAATTCTTCTAAATTATGTAGTAATAGTTGATTTTCAAGCTGGCGATATTCATCAACTCTGATATGATTTAAGCCGCTACATAGAAATAGGAAATGTCTCAAATCCTCAATAGCGCCATCAAAATATGCTATCCAAAAAGATAAGTCATCAACAGCCTACTGAAAATAAGCAAGGAATTTATGTAGACTAGCATCAAGTCTGTCAGACACAAACAAAGACGGTATGCTTTAAAGCAGTGGTTCCCAACCTTTTTAGGTGGTGACCCATTCCAGAAATCAGCATCAGAGTGCGATCCCTCACAGAACAAAGTCACATGTGTTACTATGATACAACATTATATAGCATTTTATTTTTGTTAAATTAGGCTAGTATGCGATCCCACAAAAAGTTTATCGCTGGGGTCCCGACCCAGAGGTTAATAACCACTGCTTTAAAGAAAAGTTACAGATGTATTCAAAATTTAAAGAACAAACAATGTGAATTACTTATATTTCAGACTTGTAAACACCCCAGCTCACCCCACATTCCTGATGAATCCTGTGTTCTTTGAAAATGTACTCTATTTTGATTTTGTGTTCATTGCATAGTGTTAGGAAATATATTCAAAATTTAATATCAGAGCAATATGTCATATATGTGGATTGTCACCACAAAAGAGTGCGGTTGTCGGTACAATTCAAAATGCATTTTGACTTTTGAGATATTAATGATATTAATGGAATTGGGCATGGAAAAACAAATAAAATAAAAACAATTTTAGAGAAATATTTCTTCATAAAACCAGAAATCAATAGTCATAATCTTAACCACAAAGGTGTCATTTTGAAGCATTCAAAAAGCTTCTTTTGTTGGAATTATGATCTCAACTTTTTGTTTTGGAGACAACTGCACCCTGTTGGTGCGAAAGTACACATCTATGTTTCAAGAAATTCATAAATCTTACTAATAATATCTTTCCTTTTCAGGCTATCTATTTCAGCTGTCAAGTCTCTAAAGATTTTTGTGAATTCCTCGCTCAGAGCCAAGAACTCATTCCATTCTTGATACTGATTCTACAAGGCAAGGTAAGTGCATTATCAAGGGAATATGTGTTTTACTAGGGTTTCAATTATAAGGAGCTATAGCACTGGCAGGGCTTGAAATAAGCAGGATCTGAGAGCAAATTTGCCCCTGTTAAAATGCCCATGGTTGATGATGGTTACATTTTGTCACCAGGGGTCACATTTTATATTGACAATTGCCCCTGGTTATTCTATTGCAGCCACCATTAGAATAGCTCATTTCTTAGGTGTTGTCCTTTAATGATGCCAAATTGTCCCCTGGGTCTGAAGGAAGATTGTGAACCAGGAATATCTTTATGCAAAAGCAAAAAGTAGTTCCTGGTTATGAAATCAATATTTAAACCACGGTATGGAAATTGAGCAGTGCATAGACTATTAGGGGAGGGGGGGGGGGGGCGGGGACTTAAGAGAGGGATTGTTATTCTACATAATGACAGTTACACATCTGCATAAATCTTTTTTTTTAAATCGAAAAAGGTCATAATTTCAATACATATGTCACCACCACCATCATCTTCATTTCAATTGATGACGTCATCCCGCGGATCGGCCTTAAAATACCAAGCTCTACTAAAATTGATATAGCATTATGATGCAATGGTCAATTTAAAATATTAAAAATAGTCTTTTTAGCACTAACAATTGGTTTTGAATATGCAGGCCTGAAATGATTGTGGCACCTTGAGTAAAAAGTGCCCGTTCTTTCTGACTCGCCCTGTAAGGTGCTTGGAGGAGCAAGGGTACCCTGTTGTCTGCTCTGGACATTTGACAAACAAAATTGTATACTGTAAGCATGGAAATGTTTACATCAATTTATTTTGTGTAAGTCTATGTAATGAACTTTCATATCGCAAATTTAAAAACAAGCGAAATGGCTGAAACTCAGAACTGCGAAAATTTAAACGCGCAAAAATTACCACTTTTACAGTGTTATTTTGAGAATTCATAATGTTATAGTTGAATCACCTGGTCATTTTAGGCATTTCATTATGTTTTGAATTTCGGAATGTGTGAAAGGGCGTATATGTGACCTAGATGAAGCTAAACTTGAGGCTGTGTACTTCAAGCCTTAATCTTATTAATTTATTTGCATTATGTCAATTTGCCATAAATATATAGTAAAGTAAAGACTCGTGCTGAGCTAAGCTCACGAGCGGATTGCTCATCTCTCTTTCCTTAGCGTTTGGGCCAGACTTCTCAATGTAATTTTGGCTGTAGGGGGTTCGCCACTCCTCCCGCACAGCAAGTCTGTTTTACTTCCCAACATGAATTAATGCCAGTCCCCATTTATACATAGTGGAGCGGATATGTAACAAAAAATGGCCAAGATGTTCACTTTTGGCAGGAAGCATGAAAATTGGCATATAGGGGTGTTTTGATGCACTGATTTCAAAAAGCCAGGAACCCACATTTTTCGATCAATGGTGTGGCGGCCATCTTGGATTTCAAAATGGCCGCCATTCAAATATAGGAGATTTAGTAAAATTGCTCTAAATAAAATATTTTTGAGATTCATACCATGAAATTTCACCAATATGTTCTCTATAACACGGTGCATAATTGTAGGTGGATAGGTTGTGCCAGTTGTACTTTGTTTATTACTTGTTACCATGGAAACCATCAAAAATAGACGTTTTTGGGCAAAATACCTCTAAAATCACTCTTATTTGGAGGTTTTTGTCATCTATTCATCATGAAATTGCTTTTAGTATCATCTGCAATTATACATAATTTGGATGAGAAATTTGCATTTCAATTTTGAGTGGTATCCATGCAAACTTTTTCAATGGCGGTTTTACGAAATATATGTCAAAATCACTCATTTTTCAACCATTTTCACCAATCTGTTGCTGGTAAAACACTATTATAGAGAATCGGGTGTGACAAAGATGTTCACTACTGGCAGGCAGAATTAAAATTAGCTTAAAGGAGTGTTTTTAAGTGCTGATTTTAAAAATCAAGGAACCCACGTTTTTTGAGCAATGGTGCGGCGGCCATCTTGGATTTCAAAATGGCCGCCATTCAAACATAGTAGATTTAGTAAAATTGCTCTAAATCAACTATTTTTGAGATTTCAACAATATGTTCTCTATCACATGCTGCCTAATTTCAGATGGATTGGTTGTACCATTTGTAATTTGGTTATTGCTTGTTACCATGGAAACCATCAAAAACAGACATTTTCAAGGGAAAATACCTGTCAAATTGCCCTTAATCAACTATATTTGACATTTATACCCGATATTTCACAAGTATGTTCTCTATAACATGGTGGATAATATTAGATGGGTTGGTTGTGCCAGTTGTGCTTTGTTTATTACTTGTTACCATGGAAACTATCAAAAATAGACATTTATGGGCAGAAATACCTGTTTTATAATGTTATGATCTGCAATTATATATATGTTGATGATAATGTTTTGAGTGGTTTCCATGGACACCTTTTAAATGGCGGTTGAACTAAAAGGTCAAAATCACTCCTTTTCAACAATTTTCACAAATGTTCACCAATCATGCCAATCAACGGCTTGTAGTTTTTTGCCCTGTAGCCAATTGAGCTGGCCTTCCCGGTCAAAGCCGTTGGGGGTGGCACATGACCACCCGGGAGGTACGCTAATGACAGGAACAAACTAGTATGGTAAGGGCCAGCCAAAATGTAATGATCCCATACAGTTGGGAAACGAGCAGGTAAAGGGTCCATACAACGCCGGGATACAACGGTCACCCAAATCAGTGTAAAAATATGATATGTTAGTATGGACAGAGGTGTTTGTATTTGTGATTTAGGCATTTTTTGACAACGAAAGAATATACATCGGACATTATTTGCAGCGCAAGTTTCAGAGCTTTGTCAATACATTTTCTGAGTGAAAACAAAAGTTCATACCTGAGGATTGAGAAGCGGTATATGCAAAAGCATCGATAGCCAGTACACAGTGAGGCAAGAGGGTGCCTAGACTGAAAGATAGTCATCTTTCATGTTTGGTGCCTAGACGGATAATCATTTAAATTATCCTTAAAAAGTAGGATAATGTAGAGAGATTAGCCGGCTAAAAAGCGGTGAGAGCTCTGTAGAAACAGCGTTCAGCGAAATTAGACAGCTAATCAGAAATTGCTACGAGCATGAGACGCATCATTGATCATAGATAGGCCTACCAATAAACTGTTGATGATTTAATGTGATGGGATCGATTATAGGATAGCGTTGAATTGAGTTGTTGTTCATTTTCATTAGTATTTGAATTTTAGCCTTTTGCTATATCATGGACGTAGCACGGATGCAATCTTCCTTTCTATTTTTATTCAATCCCTATTATTCCCACCCTGTTTCTAACATGTGTGTTCCTTCTATGCACCTTCATCATTTCATGCTTTGCTTGTACTATTATTTCTTAAGATGGTAGATTATTAAGGTGGTAGATAGTCTAAACGACTTCTTCACTCTGTGAACACCCATATGCTGAGCTACTTTGGTCACATCTCACGACGAGACGCAAGGGTAACAACTTAGAGAAGGTTATTATGCAAGGCATGATTGAAGGGAAGAGAAAGAAAGGCAGATCTTGGTCCTGATGGATTGACCAAATAATATCTATTACCGGGACTCCCTCTCTGTGATTGTTACTCCTTTGCTGAAAATCATCATCTGCGGCGCAGTATCTGCGAGGTCACGAGCTGTCAGTCATGTCAGGAACCAACCAACCAACCATCCATTTCATCACCCTTATAGTCTACTGCAATAGTTCCCCAGGAGTAGCGCTCTACTGATTATTGTCATTATGGGTAAATTAGGTAGGGAATTTGCGTATTTTAAAGAGGACTAATTGTGCTGCCTAGTTTTGTAAAAAAGTGCATATGTTTTGCACAAAAAAAGCACACATGCCTGAAAACACACAAGATGGACGCAAACAAATGTGCTGTTGGATGTTTTTATCGCATTTTACCGATTGATAGGGTAAATAGTCCTAACTACGGGCTAAATAAGTTTCCCCGGAGCAGAGCTAATCAGCGCTGATCACTCGTATAGCTTGCCCGACCGGGCCAAAATAACCGGGCATGTGTTTGATTACGAGGGCGGATCAGTGCTCCAGCTACACAAGAAAATACTTTCTTTATTGTGTTATGCCATACTTGTTACCACATTCTTAGCTTCCTCTGCCGTAAATTTCTTGCAGGCTTTTAAGATATTAGCCGTCTTTTGCATGTCTGTAGAAACAGTACAGCTAAAGTTTATCCTCTAGCCGCTGATAAAGTGTATCAGTATGGCAAACTGAAATCGCATGGCATGCTGACTAAGCTATCCAGTGGTAGTAGTCTCCGCTGTCTCCACTGGAGTGCAACAGGGTACATTACATGCTGGCTTCATTCCTTGTTGCAATATTTGAAGACTACAATTATTGAAGAAGGCTGCATGTGATCTTGACTGAGGAGTTGTGACACATCTACTTTCCTTGAGACGGCATCCTGCCGTTGTTCTAAAACGACCTACATTTTGCAGATGACTTCGCCTTACTTGAGACCACAATTATGTGAGCTCAGCTGACAAATACTGCTACAGCAGCAAAAGACCTTGGCCTCATCATTAATTAGCGTATCCAAAACAGTATAGATGACTGCCAACTGATGCAGTCCTCACCTAACACTCCAGGTATATTGGTATGCTATCAGCCATGTGGCGGATTTCAGGTATCTTGGGTCTATTATGGCACATATTTCAGGTATCTGTGGGTCTATTATGGCACAGATTTCAGGTATCTGTGGGTCTATTATAGCATCGGGCGCAAGTGACCTTAAAATATGCAGGACTTAGCATGGTGTGCATTTGGGAAAGTTTACCTCAAGGATAACCAAGACTAGGCTTGTTTGTATTTCTTTCAATGCTTTTCTCATGGTGATTCCAAAGAGGGTATTGAAATTCAATGCAATATGTCATTTTTAACATTTTGTGAAATTTTGGAATGTCGTCTGCAGACGCCTGCCGCGTGGAAAGTATTAAATAACGCACGGATCATGCTTCAAACCACAATTTATGACATGGCCAACTTACAGAGCCTTTTATCCACCTTTTATCCACCGTGTAAAGTGCCGCCAGCTGAGAATCCTTGATGAAGAGTAATGTATGCCACCTACATATACCAATTGCCGAAGGTTAGGCTTGCACGACCTGGTCGCCCAAAGAAGACCTGGTCGATTCGTCAATGTACATCATATTTGACCTACATGTATATACAACACGTAATAGTGGACAATGAAAGCATGATTCAAGAACGACTGTGACAGATAATCACTCTTGCTGAAGACCTACGTACATAGAGAAAAGTTCTAGTCGCCTGCTCTTCAGACGAAGGATGATGATATATTATCACGAAAGCGCTTTTGCCCTTTAACATTATCACAGGCATTACGGAATATTTAAGGCTACAATGGGACAGAAGAAATTTTGCAACGCGAGCACACAATCTTTTTGGTGTGAATTAAATTAAAACATTACAATTTTAATATTAAGTTTGAAAATATTAAGTTGTCTTGACCATCACAGAATCTCGATCAGTTGCACACTATTTCGACTCTAAAATGTGCACACAATGCACTGCAATCGTAACCCTTGACCTTCTCTTGCAGGTTTTAAAGATATTAGCCGTCTTTTGCGAAAAACTAGAAACAGTACAGCTCAAATGCATCTGCTTCTCTAGCCGGTTATCTTGTCGCCGTTAAATAGCAGGGACTATGTAGAAAAACGGTCTAATAAAGTCATCTGCATTAAAGAAAATGGCACCTAAAATGGTTGTCACCTCCATGCAAGAGGGTGCCTATACTGAATTTCAAAATGGTGCCTAAACTTGATTTGAGGGATTGGTGGTCTACCTGCGAGAGGGTGCCTAGACTGAAAGCCTATAGTCGTCTCCATTAAGAATGGTGCAGATAAACATTACAAATGGTGCCTATACATGGGTACTTGGTCGTCTCCCTAAGAGAGTGTACGTAGGCTGAAAGCTTGGACGTCTCCCATCAAGACAGGGTGCTTAGACTGTAAGCTTTAAGTGAATGAACAAAGAAGAGCGAAATTAGGATCAAGAATTATTGCTTGATTTATAGGTACATACGTAAACAATGGCGAGAAAAGGACATGAAACCATTGCCTGTAGATTCAAGACAAAATGACGAATAAGAATTATTGCTTGATTTATGTACGAACATGAACAATGGTGAGGACAGGACCTCAAACCACTGCCTGTAGAAGTGTGAATGCAAGGCAAGGTAATGATCGAGAATCATTGTGTCATTATGAGGACAGGACCTGAAACCATTGCCTGTATGCAAGGCAAGATAATGATCGAGAATTATTGCTTGATTATTAGGTACAAACTTAAACAATGGTGAAGGCAGGACCTTCAAGTTTCTAAATGTTATATACTACACGTATTTTCCAAAACACAATTAGAAATAATAAACGACTTCTTCATTCTATCAACACCCAAATGCTGAGCTACTTTGCCCACATCTCACGACGCAGTGGTAACCACTTAGAGAAGGTTATTACACTGTTAGAACGTTGGGCAATTATTTAGCGTTGGGTAAACTATGAACAACCCCGTTGTTGGGTAAATAAATTTCGTCGCTATTCTTTCAAAACCTCGTATCTCCAACTTACCTCAAAATTGATTTTTGTGTGTTTATCATGATGTCAGAGACATTATGCAAATGATGGTAATGTTTTTATTTGTCACAGCCAATCAGAAGGCAGATAAATTTGGCTTTTTCAGCACAAGTGCTGACCATGTGCTGAGGGAAACTTACAACTTTCTTGATATTTCGCAGCAAATGTGTGAACTAGAGGTGAGATTTTATTGCAAATGGCTTGAATTGATATACGGACTGGTTTATGGCAGTTTTTTCGTTTCTATTCTTTCAAAACCTCGTATCTCCAACTTTCTTTTTTTCATCCACACTGAAATATATATTGAACTGTTGTGTTTAGAAACTAATAGAGTGGTGAACATTTTGAAATTGTTGAAAAAGGAGTGATTTCGACCTGTTTGTTCACCAAACTGCCATTTAAAAGGTTTCCATGGAGACCACTCAATTAAAATGCCAGTTTATAACCTAAATTATGTACATTTGTACGTGTAGGCCTATACATGTGTAAGTTATGTACATTGCAGATGATACTAAAACAATATCACAATGAATAGTGGACAAATAAGAGTAATTTTACAGGTATTTCTGCCCATAAATGTCTATTTTTGATGGTTTCAATGGTAACAAGTAATAAACAAAGCACAACTGGCACAACCAACCCATCTTAAATTATGCACCATGTTATAGAGAACATACTTGTGAAATATAAATGTCAAATATAGTTGATTAAGAGCAATTTTACAGGTATATTCCCTTGAAAATGCCTGTTTTTGATGGTTTCCATGGTAACAAGCAATAACCAAATTACAAATGGTACAACCAATCCATCTAAAATTAGGCAGCATGTGATAGAGAACATATTGGTGAAATCTCGGGGTATAAATCTCAAAAATAGTTGATTTAGAGCAATTTTACTAAATCTATTATGTTTGAATGGCGGCCATTTTGAAATCCAAGATGGCCGCCGCACCATTGCTCGAAAAATGTGGGTTCCTTGATTTTTGAAATCAGCGCTTCAAAACACTCCTTTAAGCGAAATTTAATTCTTCCTGCCAGTAGTGAACATCTTTTTCACACCCGATTCACTATAATAGTGTTTTACCAGCAATAGATTGGTGAAAATGGTTGAAAATGAGTGATTTTGACATATATTTCGTCAAACCGCCATTGAAAAAGTTTCCATGGATACCACTCAAAATTGAAATGTAAATTTCTCATCCAAATTATGTATAATTGCAGATGATACTAAAAGCAATTTCATGATGAATAGATGACAAAAACCTCCAAATAAGAGTGATTTTAGAGGTATTTTTGCCCAAAAATGTCTATTTTTGATGGTTTCCATGGTAACAAGTAATAAACAAAGTACAATTGGCACAACCTATCCACTTAAAATTATGCACCGTGTTATAGAGAACATATTGGTGAAATCTCATGGTATAAATCTCAAAAATATTTTATTTAGAGCAACTTTACTAAATCTCCTATATTTGAATGGCGGCCATTTTGAAATCCAAGATGGCCGCCACACCATTGCTCGAAAAATGTGGGTTCCTTGCTTTTTGAAATCAGTGCATTAAAACACCCCTATATGCCAATTTTTATGCTTCCTGCCAAAAGTGAACATCTTTTTCACATATCCGCTCCACTAACAAGAGAATCAAGCGCAGTAAAGTGTCTTACCCAAGAACTCAAGACGCTGGCCGCAATGGGACTCGAAACCACAACCCTTGTATGTATTGTGGAGCGAGACCGAATCCGCTGGACCATGCGTGCCGTACACATCCATAAACTTAAATGAATCTGTGGGCTGCAAGCAATTAGCAAAGCCGGTATGTGCAACTGCCTTTAGATGCTAATAAATGTTAACTCAGGATTATTATTTTGTATCGAGACAATGTTTTAAAAATCACATGTAATCCATTGATTTTACTGTTTGAAAAACCCTATCCAGGTTGAAATAGAAGACATGTTTCAGAATACTGTGTATGAGATGACCATACAGACACTAGCTAGCATAGTTATAACACTAGGAGAAATACCGCCCAAGTAAGTATTAAGTCTTAAAGCCCTGAACCTCACGACACAGGTTGAAATAGAAGACATGTTTCAGAATACTGTGTATGAGATGACCATACAGACACTGGCTAGCATAGTTATAACACTAGGAGAAATACCGCCCAAGTAAGTAAAAGTCTTAAAACCCTGATCCCCACGAAACAGGTTGAAATAGAAGACATGTTTCAGAATACTGTGTATGAGATGACCATACAGACACTGGCTAGCATAGTTATAACACTAGGAGAAATACCGCCCAAGTAAGTAAAAGTCTTAAAACCCTGATCCCCACGAAACAGGTTGAAATAGAAGACATGTTTCAGAATACTGTGTATGAGATGACCATACAGACACTGGCTAGCATAGTTATAACACTAGGAGAAATACCACCCAAGTAAGTATTAAGTCTTAAAGCCCTGAACCTCACGACACAGGTTGAAATAGAAAACATGTTTCAGAATACTGTGTATGAGATGACCATACAGACACTGGCTAGCATAGTTATAACACTAGGAGAAATACCGCCCAAGTAAGTATTAAGTCTTAAAGCCCTGAACTTCACAAAACAGGTTGAAATAGAAGACATGTTTCAGAATACTGTGTATGAGATGACCATACAGACACTGGCTAGCATAGTTATAACACTAGGAGAAATACCACCCAAGTAAGTATCAAGTCTTAACATCACAAACCTACAAAACCCTGTTTCAAAATTATGCCAATTTCTTTTTTGTGTGTGTTGCCCTCAAGTGTCAAAAATCTAGAATTGGGTTGGTCGGTCGATTTTCCTTTTCCCCCCTTTTTTTTGGCTGACAATCGTTACTGACGGATCCTGGTCCATGACAAGACAAAATTGGTAAATGTCAATTTGACTAATGTTTCTAGTGTGATAATAGTGTAAAAGCAATCTATCCAAGCAAATGTATTCATTTCAAGAAGAAAATAGTAATATTTTGACAAATTGGGTAACATTTAAATCTTAAAAAAGGGCAACACAACAAAATAATTGTTGCCTTATGCCGGTAGCACCGGTTCCCTATCTCCCTGGACATATCACAGCGGGTGATAAATGCGGGTGATAAATGCGGGAAAAGTTGATTTCTGGAGCGCAACCTCTTGTTAAAGTGGACTAAGGCATGAACTTCTACATTTGCTGGACTGGTTTTCCCCCCTTAATTCCCCTTGATTCCTGATTTTTCCCAGAGGCGTTAATGTTATAGGTTAATCAGTTCCAAATTGGCGAGAAATATTTGTTTGTTATCTTTATGCGTGCAAATGTAATCCAAGTGTCCGCCCGCGATTATGGCCACAGCCACACAGTATTGGTCGCACGCATACAACGCACAGTACGCTAGTTGTCTTCACGCGTGCCTGCGTCCTTTTGTATGTATTCGCTGCTGTAAGTCGGCTTCGCCAAATTGGAACTGATCAAACTATCAGAGCTGTAGCTTGATTATGTATAGCCTTGTTTTGCAATTCCATATCTTTGATTTTATTACATCATTTATGTGCAATATTTTAGTAAAATTTAGTCAGAAATGGATCAAATATGTAAGAAATGGATCAAATAAGTAAAAAATAGATCAAATAATAAGAAATGGATCAAATGAGTAAGAAATGATCAAATTAGTAAGAAATGGATCAAATAAGTAAGAAATGGATCAAATAAGTAAGAAATGGATCAAATAAGTAATCTTTATAGTTTTAGTTTCTGTGAGTGTGGAATTGTCTTTCTTTCATTGAACATGAAAGAGATTTAATGTGGACACCAGTAAGTTGATCACTTTTGTTAGCACACACAAAAAAACACTATTTGTAGCATTTTAGACGACGCCCCCCCTCCCCCCCCACCCCCTGTTCTACAGGCCTGACCAACTCATTTTCTCAAATGTAAAAAAAAAAATCTTTAATTTTTTTGAAATTTTCTGAAAATAGTTGCAAATTTACCAAAATATTCATGAAAATAACATACACCCGACCGACGCTACCTGGGATGCCTGTTTTCCTGTAGAACAGAGTGTTTTTTGTGTCACCTTACATATATATAGACATTTATTTGTCACCATGTTTTCACGTCACCATTTAACATTGTCATTACAGCATGATAGAAGCCAGTGTTTTGTTTGCTGCTATTCTATTGGATTCACAAGTTGCAAGTCAAACAGTAAGTGGTTTATATTTCAGGCTGAAAATACCAAATAAATTGCTTAGCGAAAGAAAGTCATACAGTTTGTTTATGTCCTATAGAGTGACTTCCAATTATTTGTTGACTAAATAGGCTAGATTGACATTTGGATGAATCTCTTTGGCATAATTTGGTACCAAATTTGGCACAAAACAACATAGATTAGCCATGATTAGCACCAGTTAATTACAATTTGTGACGTTTCCAAATTCGCCTATTCAATACACTACGCGGAAGAAAAGATCAAAGTTTACCAAGCACATAAGCTGTATTCCCCTATTGATCACTGCACATTTCCCCTGCGTGGGCTAATTCAAATTTAAACTGTCATGCATGGGTAGTGTAGCATGTGTAATCAATATCCCCAGCGGTCATCCAGGCCATGCAATGCATACACAGCATTTTCTCTCTGCGTAGTGTGCTAAAAATGAAAATCTGGAAATGTCACAGATTTTTTTAAATGGGGCTAATCATGGATTATCATTGCTGTTTTGTGGGAAGTTTGATACCAAATTGTGCCTAAAAGATTCATCCAAATGTCTATCTAACCAGTTTGGTCAAAGGAAGTCACTCTATAGGACATAAACAAAGTATATGTCTATAGGACATAAACAAAGTGTATGTCTATAGGACATAAACAAAGTGTATGACTTTCTTTTGTTGAGTGCATTTTATGTATAATAAGTATGATGTGATGTCAATGTGTATAAAACTGTGATAGATGCATCTTCTACCCATCTATGCTGAGATTGATCATTGAAAGCACAAGCTTGTACATCAGTGCAATATAATATGCCCATTAATAAGCTGAAAAAAACTGATTTTGTTAGGTTGTCTGAAAAGTTTTCGCGCCAAAAAAGTGATTTTTGGGCAAAAATGTAGAAATCACTATTTTGGGGGAAATTTAATTCCAAAAATGGATTCTCCGACTCATTTCATTTGAAAAATTGTATACTTTTTTGTACACTACATTATTAGTTTAAAAGTTACAGTGCTTGATAAATGTCATATATTTTGGGTTGACTATGCAAGACTTCCGGAATTCCGGAAATGACAACAACAAAAAATCCGGAGAAAAAGGGTTCCCCATTTTTATTTTTTTTATTTTCCGGAATCGGATAACAATATTTCAGCATAAAAAGAGGCAAACATGGGTGGTTTTTTTTTGGTGATACCCTGTAGCCTATTCAGCCAGAAACAAAAGGCCTTATCTCCATTTTGACCATTCTAAGAAAAAGATTATTGAAGATTTTTAAACACATTGGGGAGATGGAGATAGGCCTTGTGATACTGGCTATAACTTTAAAAGGGGTTGTGTTATGGAAATAAGGCTGTGTTAGTGGAAAGAGAATTTCTTTCTGAACATTTTGATACCAAAATCTCGAATGGAGATGAGGCCTTTTGGTTCTGAGCCCTGGAAATGTTTTGATGCCGCGCGTAAACGCTCGCATAAAAAGTTCAGGAAATGTATCAATCAACCACTTTGCATCTCTGGGGAAAAAAAGCAGTACATCATCATCATCATCTTCCTATACTGTGCAGAAACCTCTTGTTGAGCATACTCGCACAACATATCCCTGGAACCTAGGAATACAAATATGAGCATACAGACACAGACTGGGATGATCCCCTACTCTTTACAAAGGAGCCTGTGACTTCTAAACTTGCTCGGTGATAGATCTTCCGATACACAGGACCAGCATTTCTAAGTGACTTCTAAACCACGATGCGCTATGAGCATGCTTACATCTGCACAGTTTGAAGGAGGCATGGGGACGAGGCTGTTATGGTATATCATATTGAACTCGCGCTCAAACTCCACCAACTCGCCCCCGCAATATGAGGCAATACATAATGTATGTCTATTAACATGTGAATTCAAGCTCTATATATGTCTCTTATGTACCAATATCCTATAAGCCTCTTACGTTTTGATGTCAGCTTTAGAATTTGACACAAACAACCTTTTAAGATTTTTAGACACTTTAATCCAACACATTTTGAAAATGATCGTCCTCAAATCCTCCCCTCAAAATCTCCCCTCTCCAGAAGTTGTTTTTAAGAGTGTCATTTAAATGTCTAAAGTATAATCAGTGATCAAATTGATGACTGTTATACTCTCCTAACAGCTCTCATTGAAAAGATAAATGAGAGTAATTATGATAATATAAATCCAGACTTAAAATTCATATTTTTCATAAAATTGATCCACTTTGTTTTTACAGACGGCGGCTGCTCTACTAGTCAGTCAGTTGTTATATCATGGTATAGCTATAGAGATGCCTACAGTGGACCTGTTGGCTGCATTAGAATCAGCACTTACAGATTTAACACAGGTACAATACATGTACAGCCCCCATATCATGGTATAGCAATATATACGGTGTGTCATATATTCGTGCACCCCCCAAAAAAAGAAGTCACATATAATGATTTAAAATTAAAGTTACATTTTTTTTCAGAGTATTGGTTTATTCCTTGAGGTCTTTAGAGTTAGTAGAGTCTTTAAACAACCTCATCCTGCTTATTTATTAAAGTTATTGTCCCCATGGTGCTCGATCACCTCCGACACTCGTTCTGTCCAATTATTGTCCACCAATGAAGCAAGAAGATCCTTGTTCTGGTCTAGTTCCTGCCAAACACGTTTGACTCTAGCTATCAGCTGGGGTAGTGTAGTGCAGTAGGGTGTTGCAAAGACTTTCTCTTTCAAAATTGCCCACAATTTCTCCACTGGATTCATGTCTGGAGAGTTTACCAGGCCACTGTTCTTTGGTCTTTGTACGCGCCATTTTTTTCACTGCCTGAGGTGCATGGTTTTGTGTATAGGTGATATTGCGTATCCCCAGGCTATGCTGCTAGCGGTGACATGATAGCGCCGTCTATTGATTATTCCCGTGAAGTAATAGCAATACGCAACAGCCAGGCGGAGTATTTAAGAGATGGCGCTATGCTAGAATTTTTTACAGTCAGATGTGTTCGGCCAAAAGGGGTGCACGAATATATGGCACACCGTATAGTTGTGTATGGTAGACCAGTTAGTTGTTAAAGTTTACACAACTGTCATTGAATGGTGACAATGGTAGGCCTACAAACTCCAGATAATCAGCGCTTATGTACTGACCACAATCTGGCTATGTTATAACTTATAATAGTTTATATAATAGATACTGCATGAGTCACCGACGAACTGTAATTTTTTATATCATGCAATATAGGGAAAAGCACATTGAGAAGTAGACAATATTAATTAAATTGAGACTGCCCCTTCAATGTCCACAGACCAGACCACATCATGAATCATGTCATAAAGTGACGGTTTCAAAACAAATCCAATTGTCTACACTCTAAGCTGTTAATCACAATCACACATTTGACAGGTTTGTAACCATCTGAATTCACCCAAAAGTCTGCAGTCCATCAGAATTTAATTGATATTGTAAATTTACCTGTCAAAACGTGTCATTGTGATTAACATTCTCAGTAGGTCTTGGATTGTGTGACTGTTTAATTTATGATTTGTTTTGAACAGTTGTACAGTGTGTTTTCGACTACCAATAACTGCTCAGGCGACAAATAATTGGCATGATATTTCAACATGAAGTTTGGTGCACTTATAGCTCTAAGTATGATATATACAATTATGAAAGTCCTGACTGAACACTGGAAGAACAGAAAACAGAATACTCATGCTGCTCAGAGAGAGGATTGAGTTGTTGCATTTAGCACAAGGGAACTCTGGTCCAACTGAATATATGTGTGGGATGGAAAGATGTTACTTGTAGTAGTAAAGTATTTATACATTTTAGATAATGCTAGTGTTATTACAACAGTGGAGTTAATCAAAAATAATCCATTCAATTCATAAATGACTTGTTATACTTTTTATTCCCATGTTTAGATCTGTGTACGATGTCCATTTGATTATGGCGTATTAGACGGGCTAATGTTACTGCTGTGTCAGTTTCTAAGTGTTGGAGAGAACACTGTTAGTAGACTACTCATAGAGTCTGGGGTGTGGAACATGTTATGGAATAGGTAAGATTATTGAAGTAAATTTGCTTTGTAGTTCAACATGTGTAGCAGGCTTTTCAGACCGTTATGGCCATTAATGGTCCGAATGGATCAGACAATATCACCTCTGTATTTTGTTGGATAATCTATTTAATGAGAATACATTTTTATTTTTCTCATTTTCCCCTGATAAATAGAACACTGCAAGTTCCTCTAGATCAAAACCTGCCTTTGCTTTATTTTTCATAAAGTATGGAGTGCTTTGAGCTTAAAATCCAACATTTTACAAATACAAATTACAAATACGCAATTTGGGATTCAAATTTGTAAGAAACCATAAAATGAATACTTTCTTTTTGGTTGTTTAACAAATTTTATGGAGGTCCAAAGCCTGAGAAACTCCCGCGGAATTGGCATCGGAAAAAGAAGAACACAAATTGGAAGTAGGGTTGAATTGATTAATGGTCTGTATAGAGGGCGTGTTTTGAAAATGCAAAATGGACCAGAGTTTGATTGTTGAGTTTAGCATCTGTTTAATATTATTACTGAGCACCTAGCATGTACGAAAAAGAATACAAGGAGTAAAGATTGTTTTCTTTTCTTTTAAGATATAGATTATCTCAAACTTTGAAATATCCCAGATTTCCCGAAATTACCTGGAATTATTTAATTTCCCGAACATTACCCGAAAACAACCATAATTTCCTGAATTTCGGGTAATTACCTGGAAAGTGAAAACACTGCTTACAGAGATATTCATGTCTTTTGCCACAGGTTAGTGCAATCATTTGGTGTTATCGAACAGGAATCAGGTCTGCCCATACAGGATTTGGAAGAGGAGGATGAGGAAGATGAAGGTCACGCAGGTCATGACCCCTCGCAACCTAGCTGTCAGCCGGATTGGGGTCTAGTCTCTCCGTCAGGTCTCATGGCTGGGCTACAGGTCATAACTATTGTCTTCACACAGGTAAGGGGAAATAAAGAATAATTATCAGCGTCTTGTCTCTACCTCAGGTCTCATGGCTGGGCTACAGGTCATAACTATTGAAATAATTCTCAATCCTGGTTCTGGAATCAGTGATTATAGCCAATACAAATTGAAGGTAGGCAAATATAAGGATTTGAATGGTAGATAAATGAGCTAGAATCAAACCTATTAAATTTTATCAATATGCATTGTTACGCGTTCACCTAAATATCTGAAAAAAGTCAGTGTGTCTGCGGCTGCAGAATAAACACTTCCTATAGTATTATCCATTTATGCTTGAATCAAGATTGTGGAGAGAAGACGTCTTGAAGATTAAGTTGCAATAGGGAAAAACAACAGAAACGACAGAACCGACCAATCAGGGTCAAGAAATTCGAGGAGAATCCAAGAATCCATTCCCGCAAAGATTCCTGGTAAAGTGGCGAGAATCCAAGTTCATTTTTGTAGATAATCTGTCTAACACGCTATTTGAATGGAGGAGAATGCAAATGCGCAATCTGTAACTTGTAAAACACCGGTGTCAATCACCGATGGACGAGGCGTCAGCGTGTCTGCGGCTGCAGAATAAACACTTCCTATAGTATTATCCATTTATGCTTGAATCAAGATTGTGGAGAGAAGACGTCTTGAAGATTAAGTTGCAATAGGGAAAAACAACAAGAAACGACAGAACCGACCAATCAGGGTCAAGAAATTCGAGGAGAATCCAAGAATCCATTCTCGCAAAGATTCCTGGTAAAGTGGCGAGAATCCAAGTTAATTTTTGTAGATAATCTGTCTAACACGCTATTTGAATGGAGGAGAATCCAACTCTACTTGAGAGTTTCTTTTGTCTGTAGTGTGTATTTTTATGCCATTTAGAGGTATTGTAACAGCCATGAAAAAGTGTAAACCCCATTATTTTAAGTAGTAAACCCTGTAAATGGGTAAAATTGCTTCAATCTTCCTACAGCATGCCATCACCAAAATAAATAAAAAAATCCATTAACCCCTACCTCACATCTGTAACACTGCATAAGTATTGTCTTACACCTTTTGTATACTCCATCGAATTCAGGAACGGAAAATATATCTCTGGTATTTTCTGCCTACTGGGTAGGTTTATTATATAACGCACTTCCCATGACCATCCAAGCAATCAGGCGTGAGGGCACACTTACAGATGAACCTGCTGCATTGTAGGATTTTCCCACAGGGGGAGGGGGATGTCATGATGATCGATAGGTGCTTTCTCGCGTCTACAAAATACATCGCACAGGCTTGCAATGTCATATAACGGAATTCTCATGTTGTGCAATTCTTTTCACATCTACCATAACTGCTGTAAAACATGACTGCACATTTCACGCCTAAAATAGCTCTGATATATTTTAATCTAGTAAAGGTAGCACATCTTCAAAGAGCTCGTCCGTCCCGCAATGAAGCTGCGGTTGTGTTAATCAGCGCGATCATGCGAAATTTGCCGTGCTGAATATAGTTTGACTTCTATAAGTATCTATAAATATTGGTTTGGAATTGTGATTTGGGAGCAAGGTCATCGTATAAGGAACGATCCTAATTCGCCGTATAAAATTCTGATGTATTACGTCTGATATGATGGAGGGAGCTTCAGGTACTGTAAAAGCTGACATTTTTGCGATGGTTTTATTGTTGCACTTTTCGCGGAAAATTCGGAAAAATATTGTTTGCAACATTCATCAGTACAGTACATCCAGAAGGTTGCCCGCGAAAAAACAATTTGCAAAATGTCTATGATATCAAAATGCGCGAAAATATCTGTACGGGAAAATATTGGCTTTTACATGGTTGAGGTGTGACTAATACAATAGGTAGCAATATCTACTACATCACCGAACACACTGCCTGCCTAATAATTTCACACCAAAGAATATGATCTCAATTCCACATAAAACTTGGGTTTTTTAGTTTAGTTTTGTTCTGTTTTCACTTGTTAAAATATAAAGAAAAATAGTCACCAAGCTTATTAATTTGGTGATGAAATCTTGAAATAATCTAATTAAGATCTTATGCTCACATAAAATAGTTTAACAACCAGACATATTTCAACTTATGATAGCTACAAATGAGCGTTTTAAGCTCACTATTCAATATCAAGCAGACGATATGGGTTTTAATGAAAACTCAACAATTAGGCCAAAGAAGATTTTAAAGACACCACCACAATGCATTGCATTTTTGCAAATATCCCTAATTCTGGTCTCTAATTTATCTCATAGACATGTGCAAACAACCCTGGCTTTAAAATAGCTTAGATTCTCGTTTACATCAATTAATAAATTAGTTCTCTTTGTTCCTTTTTCTTATTTCTAAAACTTAAGAGATCCACAAATGCATGATGTGAAAAAAGCCGTTGTTGGCTGTTGCTACCGTAATGCATTGTGGGATATCCTTAAAATCTTCTTTGCAATTAGGCCAAATGTATTATATATATCTGAAAAGTCTATCAAGTTAAATAGAAGGAATAAAAATTGCTTTTGAAATAAGTTTTACAAATCTACACAGCTTTAAGAAAGAAAGTACAATCAATATTATGATTTCTGGAAAATTGTCAAGTACAATTTTGATAACCATGAGAGGCACATTATTGTTGTCGGAAAAAAGAAATGATTGAGGGTCGAGCGCCAGATGGCCGTAACTTAATTTTTGGGAAATTTGAGATGCTGGTATCAAAATAATCTATATCACCTGCAGATTTTCAGAACCATAATGATGTAAATCATAAACACTCTTAATTTGACTATAATCAGAGGTATAAGTTGGGTGCTACAGCGTATTGTAATGAGCCCCAAATATTAAAAAAAAATGATTATCTCAGAATAGCATTTGGGCTCTCAATCCCATAAAAATCTCAAGATATTTGTTTCTGTGCAGCGTTCGAAATAGCGGTAGGCTAATCTGTGTACCCGAAATGACCAAATTTCATGGTGGATAACTATATTTTCTTGCTGATTATCTGACCAATAACAAAAATTGCAGATAACAACAAATAGTGGCAGATAACCGAAATCTTCCGCTGGAAAACCAGTTCATTTTTCATTTTTCTAACACTGTTTCTGTGTATACCTGTTGTTACCCTCAACATGAATCATACCAACCAACCATCCATCCATTAGAGAATTTAAAAATAATTGATGACGGATCCTTTCAATTAAGCTAGCGTTTAATTTGGTAAGCAGTCTTTATTAACAACCCAGCTTGTACTTATTTATATTTGCAGTAATTAGGAGAATCTTCTGCATGCTTTATAAGTTTTCATTATTTATTATTATTTTTGTGTTTTACCCTCGTCAAAACCAAAGTCTTTTGTATGGAATGTCTTTTCTTTAGTTGCTCTTTTACTTCAAAGCTAGACCATGAACCTCTTTTTAAAGATCCGACCCTGTAATGATAATTTGCCAGAAAACAGGGTTCGGACCCATGGCCCTCCTCATCCAATACTACTTGGTGAATGACCTCCAGATTAGTATAACCTTTAACCCTTTGAACCCTGAGTTATTAGTGGGGGTCTGTAGCCCCATTATGAGTTATTTTCACGAATAAAGGATAATTCTATGTTTAGTGATTTCACTATCTTACACCCTCTGAGTGATTGTTACATTATGATATACTGCCCTCTATCATCGTAATAATATGATATTCATAATAAAAACGGATGTTTTTATCAGCTTTAGTCTGTTTTTATCGCCAAAATTATTGTTATTCATAACCGAACTACAATGCATTACTGTATACCTGAGAATTATCTTCGCAAACATATTCATCCCATTTCGTGCTATTTTTGACAGTTTTCTTCAGCAAATGACATCAAAACACAACGTAAACCTGCGGAAACAAGGCATCTGACATCGGGTAAACATCACATGATTTGAAAGTCATATGACCAGTCAAAATCATATGATCAATGTGTCACCTGTTCAAAAGGTCTATTTCGGTGCCTTTCGGGTTATTATGCCCGTTGTTGAAGGGGTATATTTTGGTGCCTTTTGGGTTCTAAGGGTTAATGAAATCTTGAGAACAATTATTTGCAGTTTTTAACAACAAGTGTGTTTTCCTCCAAAATGGCCTGTTATACATGTACAAAACATGAATGGATATCTCAATGACATGTTTTGATCTTTTGTATTGTAACGAAAACCGAGCTGTCACGTGATGATAGTTGAGCAAACTTTAATTCATGGAGAGTATTGGTAGATAAAGATGTTATAAAGTGAGATGGTTCACAATTTTAGATATTTCTCCCAATGTTCTGGTGATATTTTCTAGGTTGTTTTTGGTAGCGATTTTTCATGGTTTTAGAGTCAACCAAATAGTAATCAATAATAGTATAATTAGTCAACACTTTGCAAAATCCATTATGGCATTCAACTCAAAAGGATTTCGAAATACTCTTTAACTCACAACTATAAAATATTCCGGTAGCATGTCGGCATTCTACTATTCGTGACTAAAACCTTAGAGGGAAAATAGAGCAAATCTCTATTCGGGATGTACGGAGAGAAATAGAGCGAATCTCTATTTTGGAGATATGGAGAGAAATAGAACAATCTCTATTTTTGGACGTATGAAGAGCAATAGAGCAAATATCTATTTTGGATGTATGGCGAGAAATAGAGCAAATCTTTATTTTGGAGATATGGAGAGAAATAGAACAATCTCTATTTTTGGACGTATGAAGAGCAATAGAGCAAATCTCTATTTTTGGATGTATGGCGAGAAATAGAGCAAATCTCTATTTTGGAGATATGGAGAGAAATAGAACAATCTCTATTTTGGATGTATGGCGAGAAATAGAGCAATCTCTATTTTGGATGTATGGGGGAAAATAGAGCAAATCTCTATTTTGGAGGTATGGGAGAAATAGAGCAAATCTCTATTTTTGGAGGTATGGGGAGAAATAGAGCAAATCTCTATTTTGGATGTATGAGGAGAAATAGAGCAAATCTCTATTTTGGATATTATACACGAATTGCATACAGAATATGCATCCTTGTATTTTGGTTCAAGATATACATTTTGTAGTAAATATATTAAAAATGTCATAAGTATTGATGACAATTGAGAAATCGGGCGTGCGTCTCCCTATGGGTGTATATGGCCATCCCCAATATACACGAATAGCATACAGAATATGCATCCTTGTATATTGGTTCAAGATATACATTTTGTAGTAAATATATTAAAAATGTCATAAGTATTGATGACAATTGAGAAATCGGGCGTGCGTCTCCCTATGGGTGTATATGGCCATCCCCAATATACACGAATAGCATACAGAATATGCATCCTTGTATATTGGTTCAAGATATACATTTTGTAGTGTATGGAGAAATGGAGAAATCTCTACTTTACGCTGTCTTACAATAGCGAGATTTCTGTTATGGACATATGGATGGTAAATAGAGCAATCTCTATTTTGGATATGAGAGGAAATGGAGAAATCTCTACTTTACGCTGACTTACAATAGCGAGATTTCTGATATGGACATATGGATGGTAAATAGAGCAATCTCTATTTTGGATATGAGGAGAAATGGAGAAATCTCTACTTTACGCTATGTAAATAGAGCAATCTCTATTTTGGATATGAGAAGAATTGGAGAAATCTCTACTTTACGCTGACTTACAATAGCGAGATTTCTGATATGGACATATGGATGGTAAATAGAGCAATCTCTATTTTGGATATGAGAAGAAATGGAGAAATCTCTACTTTACGCTGACTTACAATAGCGAGATCTCTGATATGGACATATGGATGGTAAATAGAGCAATCTCTATTTTGGATATGAGGAGAAATGGAGAAATCTCTACTTTACGCTGTCTTACAATAGCGAGATTTCTGTTATGGACATATGGATGGTAAATAGAGCAATCTCTATTTTGGATATGAGAGGAAATGGAGAAATCTCTACTTTACGCAGCGGCTGTCTTACAATAGCGAGATTTCTGTTATGGACATGTGGATGGTAAATAGAGCAATCTCTATTTTGGATATGAGAAGAAATGGAGAAATCTCTACTTTACGCTGTCTTACAATAGCGAGATTTCTGTTATGGACATATGGATGGTAAATAGAGCAATCTCTATTTTGGATATGAGAGGAAATGGAGAAATCTCTACTTTACGCTGACTTACAATAGCGAGATCTCTGATATGGACATATGGATGGTAAATAGAGCAATCTCTATTTTGGATATGAGAAGAAATGGAGAAATCTCTACTTTACGCTGTCTTACAATAGCGAGATTTCTGTTATGGACATATGGATGGTAAATAGAGCAATCTCTATTTTGGATATGAGGAGAAATGGAGAAATCTCTACTTTACGCTGACTTACAATAGCGAGATTTCTGTTATGGACATATGGATGGTAAATAGAGCAATCTCTATTTTGGATATGAGAGGAAATGGAGAAATCTCTACTTTACGCTGACTTACAATAGCGAGATTTCTGTTATGGACATGTGGATGGTAAATAGAGCAATCTCTATTTTGGATATGAGAAGAAATGGAGAAATCTCTACTTTACGCTGTCTTACAATAGCGAGATTTCTGTTATGGACATATGGATGGTAAATAGAGCAATCTCTATTTTGGATATGAGAGGAAATGGAGAAATCTCTACTTTACGCTGACTTACAATAGCGAGATCTCTGATATGGACATATGGATGATAAATAGAGCAATCTCTATTTTGGATATGAGGAGAAATGGAGAAATCTCTACTTAACGCTGTCTTACAATAGCGAGATTTCTGTTATGGACATATGGATGGTAAATAGAGCAATTTCTATTTTGGATATGAGAGGAAATGGAGAAATCTCTACTTTACGCTGTCTTACAATAGCGAGATTTCTGTTATGGACATATGGATGGTAAATAGAGCAATCTCTATTTTGGATATGAGAAGAAATGGAGAAATCTCTACTTTACGCTGTCTTACAATAGCGAGATTTCTGTTATGGACATATGGATGGTAAATAGAGCAATCTCTATTTTGGATATGAGGAGAAATGGAGAAATCTCTACTTTACGCTGACTTACAATAGCGAGATTTCTGTTATGGACATATGGATGGTAAATAGAGCAATCTCTATTTTGGATATGAGAGGAAATGGAGAAATCTCTACTTTACGCTGACTTACAATAGCGAGATTTCTGTTATGGACATATGGATGGTAAATAGAGAAATCTCTATTTTGGATGTAGGTTAACAACTAATGAATTTCTGTCTATAGAATAAAACAATATGGAAACCAATCTTCGGAGAATTTACACTTTGTAATAGCACGATCGTAACTTGTTTTATTCTCATCTCACTCTCTCATTGGGTGGGACACATCTGTACTGAACGGTAGCATAGTTCTATGGATCTAGTTGTCTCTTCTGTCGCCGGGGAGGTGGAGGCAATACCATACAGCATACTTTTGCCAATGAGACAATTGCTGTCGTCGAACAAAAAGGGGTATGGAGGATATCTCTACCTGGATTGGTAAGGTAGTTCTTCTGGTGTAGTTGTCTCGTCCGTCACCGGGGAGGTGGAGGCAATTATTATACCATACAGCATACTTTTGCCAATGAGACAATTGCTGTCGTCGAACAAAAAGGGGTATGGAGGATATCTCTACCTGGATTGGTAAGGTAGTTCTTCTGGTGTAGTTGTCTCGTCCGTCACCGGGGATGTGGAGGCAATACCATACAGCATACTTTTGCCAATGAGACAATTGCTGTCGTCGAACAAAAAGGGGGTATGGAGGATATCTCTACCTGGATTGGTAAGGTAGTTCTTCTGGTGTAGTTGGTGAGTTGAAGTTGGAAATCAACTAATAGACACAGTATCCAGGCTTGAATTATTCAAGAAACGGAAGGTGATGGTAGCCATGAGTTCACAGCAAAACATGTGCTGGCGTGTTTAGTCATAGAGAAATCAGTATTACTGTGTACTTTCTCCGTAGATCAATGTTGGATATTTCATTAGGAAATCAAACGGTCATCATGATTAAAACTTCAAAACACACATATTTGTCTGTCAGTTGGCACAATAAAACAATCATTTATTCAATCATCATTCCGATATATACAAAATCATGTTTGTTATAATTACGTATGAATAAAAACCCGATATTGATACTGTGAGTGTCTATGTGAAATCCATTCTCACCTTGAAATTGTTTCGTCTGTGCTTTTACTCAACTCGTCTCGCTCAAGTCAAAACCGCAAGTGAGCAAGCAGACGATTCAAACCCAAAATCCCAACAAAATTAACCCTACCCAAAATCATCACGTCATTCGTGATCAAAACAACTTAAACCAATCACAGAGCTTTGAAACAAGGAACCATGAATAATTAATATCACGCCAAACGAATCATGTACAGGTCGGCCTGTGATTGGCTAACCGTACGATCACGAACAGCATGATAAGTGAACTTGGACTGCTGATTGGATAATACTGTCATGATCACGCATGATAAAAGTTAATTGACTTGACCCATGACCTCATTTCCCATAATGGTAGCGTCCAGAAGTCTTTGGTTTGAACCAAACAACAACAATCTTCATTCAATGTGTACAACGAGTATCATCATGTATTAGAAAAGCAATGTACGGATTGATATCAAACTAGGATTTAAATCGTGAGTATCTATTCTTATCAATAACATTGGCTTACATGAACGGTTACAATAATGTATTACAGTGTAGAGACTTAAAATATCTGGCCGTCGTAGACGTACAACGGTAAGCACAGCATCACTCAGACATGTAGGCTTGAATAGGGCATTTTCTAATTCATAACAATTCAACTGCACCATTATAATTCTACTCATAGATCGCGTACGCATGTAGGCTACAAAACCTCAAGTATTATTGATTGCAAAACTAAGTTACCACACGTCAATGTGTATTATACATGTACACTGAATGAATCATTTACATAACATGTTGATTTTACATAACATGTTGACAACCTTGGCTTATATGAAACGGCTGCAATAATATATTACAGTATAGAGACTTAAATATGTAAGCACAGCATTACTCAGACACGTAGGCTTAAATGGGGCATTGTCTAATTCATAACAAATCAACTGCATCATTATAATTCTACTCGTAGATCGCGTACGCATATAGGCTACAATATCGGATTGAAACGTATTCTTGTACTACTGAATTGGTTAACAAAACCTCAAGTATTATTGATTGCAAAACTAAATTACCACACGTCAATGTGTGTTATCCATGTACACTGAATGAATCATTTACATAACATGTTGACAACCTTGGCGTAATATTCAATCATGTACATTTTATCTTTGATTATTTTGATCTTATCAATAACAGTGGCTTACATGAAACGGCTGCAATAATATATTACAGTATAGAGACTTGAATATGTAAGCACAGCATTACTCAGACACGTAGGCTTAAAATGGGGCATGGTCTAATTCATAACAAATCAAATACATCATCATAATTCCACTCCTAGTTCGCGTACGCATGTAGGCTACAATATCGAATTGAAACGTATTCTTGTACTACTGAATTGGTTAACAAAACCTCAATTCCAAAATGGTAACGTCCAAACGTCTTTGGTTTAACCTACCGAGTGTTCAAAATAACAACCTTTACTCAGCGCGTACACCGAATTTCATCCCCAGATAAACAATTCATGGATTAATATCAAATAGGATTACACCCGTGAATATAATGGTTCTTAAACAAAACCTGTGGTTAATATGATGTCAACATGAAAGGGCTGCAATAATGTATGACCGTAGAGACTTAAAATTCTGACCGTCGTAGACACACATATAGCATTAATTAAACATGTAGGCTTTTGTGAGGCACTGTCTAATTTATAACAAATCAAAATACGTTATTATAATTCTACTCTCAGTTTGCGTACGCACGTAGGCTGCAATATTAGATCGAATCGTATTCTTGTACAACCTATTTTATTACACCAACGCTCGGGACGACTATAGTTTAGAAACACTGAGTTAAACAATCGTGTGTTTACATCCTTCTCGTAAATAATAGCCTATACAGAAACTGTCGCAAATAATAATGTGTATGGTGAATGGGGACTAATTATCGGGACACAATATCGGGACACAATAAATAAAACCCAGTTTCATTACAGTATTAATCTAGCACAAACACAAAATATAAAATGTCAATCAATAAGTCTTGTTTGATTTCCACTATTTGTTTAGTTTTTGTTTAGTATGAAATGTGATAGTGCTAGATACGGGAAGTGATAAAATACAAGCATGTGATATTATTATATAACTTGGACTTTGGGTTTTGGCTAGTACTGTAATTTTTTGCGTTTGGCACATTCTGAAGTTATTTGCTTAACATGATAATTATTGTTTGCTGTGTCAAAACTGACTGACTGCAGATATTGACTCGCCCTTAACTTGACCTTTAGCTCGAGTTAAATAGCCAATCCCATGTCTGAACGTGCCTATTGATGAATCTTTAAACCCTATTTATGGTCCAAACAAGATTAATTGACTTTGTGTCATTAACCCTATTCCCCAGGTGTGTTTGTGGAGAAAAATTGATCAAATTTCCTCTCTTTTTCACTTTTTTCTTCTCCTTCTTTTTCTTTTTTCTTGGGGGAGGGGGGGAGGGATCAGGCTGTGCCAGCGACGGCAGGATGAAACATGGGCTGCCTGCATGTACCTGTATCACCTGATACTTTGCAAATATGTCATTTCAGTTGTCAACATTTATTATTTATTTCCAGTTTTGTGACATATTTAAGATAATCATAACAACTTATTACATGGGCACAAATCCACCATATTACTAGAAGGAGGAATAAACATGCTTAGAGTGTCATTGCAAAGTGCATAAAATGCCATTTTGAAATTCCAACTCAAACGCCATTTTGAAATTCAAATCAAACGCCATTTTGAAATTTAAATCGAACATCATTTTGAAATTCAACTCAAACGCCATTTTGAAATTAAACTCAAACGCCATAGATTTGTAGATTCCTCGCAAGTGTGATTACGATTTAGATTTTGGGCAAAATAAATTGTAAGGGTTGCTCATTTTATTTTTTTCTGTACAATTTTTGTTTCATTTTTCATCTGTAAACGATCATTACAATTGTTCACCTTTTCAGATGTTCTGTGGTTCATTTCATTTTCTTCTTTAAAAGTTGCATTTCATTTTTCATCTGAAAATGATCATTACAATTATTCACCTTTTCAGATGATACTGTAAAGCATGAACATTTAGCGATTGCAAAGTTCTTTACTGGCTATTTACTGGCTAGCAGTCATCGAATTGGATGCCCTCGTCAGATTCGAAATGTTCATGCTTTAAAATAGCTTGATTGACTTCAGGTAATAAGTAAGTCACAAACTCCTTGTGACCATCAAAAGAGTAAAGGTTTCAATTTTATAAAAGCAGCTTGTGAAAAGAGTCTGCATCTCAAAGTGTCATCAAATTGATGCACAACATAAGAATGGATGTTTGAGCGTGTCAGCAATCAAATTTCAAAATCAGAAAACAAGGTTTTACTGTTCAAAGACATATATATATATAATATATAAAAAATAGGATATATATATCCTATTTTTTCCAAATTCAGGATTCTAGAAAGGGGGGGGGGGGGGGGGGGGAGGGTTACCTGAAAATGTTGACATTCTAAATTTTGAAAATTTATTGTTTTGTTTTGCTTTAATTTGTACTAATTTTTTATAACATTCATCGAGAGAAAAAGTAATAAAAAAGCTTAACATCATATGTGACCCATCACATCAAAATGGCCATGTTGGAGGCCCGAGTCAAATCTCAGTTATCTGTATAATGCTGCTTATACAGGGTGCTGTCATGCTCCCTGGCACAAACATCAAAATCCATAAGAGTAGAGGTAGTATGCGATCAGCCTTTGTAAATACATAGAATACAACAAAATCACACATGTGGGCATGTGTGGTGCAGCGGATAGAGCACTGGATTCATAAACCAAAGTCAATTAAAAATCAATTAAAAATCTCAAACTGTATTATTATAATGTTCCATTATTGGGCTTAAGATCTTGTTTATGATGTTTTTAATTGTAAAAAGTTGGTTCCGCTGGACAACAAACTTGGTAAAATGGGTTGTCCGACAACCGGACAAGTCTAATATTTCGTACGCTGAGTTTTGATTTGATTTTTGTAAATGCCGTGAGTATCGTGAGTTCTCATTCATACTCCCTCCGCTATGACCACGTGTTGATTTTCTGTCCCGTAGTTCGAGCAGTGCAACACATGTTTGCAAGAAAATTCAGGGAGTAACGGTTGTAAATACATCGGTCAAAAACAGATCGCGTAATGGCGGTGATTTAATTTATCAAGTTGCAACTGCAGGACTGTTTATTATCGGCGATTGATTGATGTGGAACAATGTTTTTTGTTTCAAGGTTTTGTTAATTTTAACACTCCGAGGAGGGGATCAAACGCTGATAACCGAGGTATTACACGTGCGATTATTAAATTAATTCACAGAAAATAATGCATCACACTTTTAGCGATGCATTTTGGACAATTGCGTAGCAGTTTGTGGAAATTGTGTTTTACTTTTCGCGATGCGACACCGCCGAATACCTCATACAGACGCAGATCATGATAAGTGCAGCAGACATCAGCAAATACCGAGCAACATGTGTATCTTGCTGTCTTGTTGAGCTATGATTTGCTGGCTTTAACACTGATGGCGATGGGGGATCTGTTACTAACGCCAATGGGGGATATTGGCAAGTGCTCCAATAGCTCGGAAAGCTGTAGCTTGTTAGGCTGCACTGGTACGGCCCGCTGTTGTGACTCACATTCACTTCCCGGCACCAGGAATTATCTACAAGGGGAGAAGGAAAAACACACAGAACAAAACAAAAAATTAACTCAAAACAGGTATTAAAAATATTTCTGACCAAAATATGACGAAAGAATAACAATTAATAAGTATTAGCGATATTCAGCAAAAACAATCATTACATTTTATACTAGATATGGCTATTTTTGTACTGTACTGTCTTCTTATAACCAAAATTGTGATTTTCATGCTCATTGATGCATAATATTTACGGACGCATGGATACAGGGACCGGACATAAGGCCAAACAAAGAAGAAGGTCTGTCTCAGAAGCCCGCCCGCATTGGTATGTGAAATGAGCTACGGCGCGTAGGTCTACGCGCTGGGGGCTAAAAAACTTCTTTTTTAAATTTTTTTTTATTTTTTTTTATTTTTTTATTTTTTGTTGATTTTTTTTGATTTAAAAAAAAAAGTTTAAAAAAAGTTCTTCGTAAGCTTGGATAAGCAAAAAAAAAAAAAAAAATCGCATACCTCATAGCCTATTTTCTAAAAAAACAAGGTATTTACAAAAAACTGGTCAACATCCTAAAATGAAATTAACAGACGACACAAAGGAAATATGAAAAAGAAGATTTAGACAGTGTATGATGTATTTGAATAAAAACTCTTTGTTTTAATGCTGGGCTCACTTTTCTCTCTGAAACCCTCCATCGTCTGACTCATTATTCTATCCCACGAGGCCCCACCTGTGTATCTCAACATTTGATGAGGTCGGGTTGAAAATTAACCCTACTAAAAAAAACTAAGAATGTTTTAAGGTTATGAATATTAAATAAACAAGTTTGGGGGGATAAAAACTGGTAAAAGTTGGAGAAAAAATGGAGAGAGGATAGGCCCTACAGATAAATAAGAGTAAGCACATATTTTTAAAAATTAAAACAGGAACATCAAAACTTCAAATAATAAGTAACATTTTTTGAACAAGGAATACAAATATAAGTTATGTTACATTTTATAAACATCGCCAGCTTCGGAAAATATAGCAGCTTCCAAGATATATCCAACCATCCCATAGTAATCGCGACTTTCCACCACGTTGTTATCCCATAATAATCACCCTTGGACCCCGGTAGTTACATTTATAGGGACATTAAGTGGTGTTGAACATGTTAAATGTTTAAAAATTTACTTCAGAATTCAAGATGAACATTAAAAATTGTCATTATGGTTGTTTAAACACAGCAAACTTGATTAAAACAATATCATCGCTATTTATTTAAAAACGCCCTATATGCAAATATGGTTCGCGTTATCACACGTACTGCAGGACACCCGTGTGCGTCTTAGCTGTAGGCATAATCACAAAGTGTTTATTTACCTTTGTGGCCCAGGGTTAAGATGGAAACAGGGATCATGATGAGATGACTCACCCATACGTTATCTCTATAGTCAATAAGTATGACCACACAAGTTAATAAAAATTATAGGGGGCGACATTTTAGCAATTTGTATGGGGGTCTATTTATCTGACCGTTACATTTATATACCAAACAGAATATAGTAAACACGACGAATGTCGCAGATTTTGCAAAACTCTATCATTTGTTTTATATTATTTAAACCATTTCTCCACAATTGTAACAACATATGTGTTCATATTTTCATATCCAGATCTAATATACATTTTAAAGACATCTGTGTACAAATACTGATTCAAGATACATGAAAGCAATTCATAGACTCTACCACAAGGCCTGAATCTGAATTCAAATGTCAATATCCCAGGATATTGACAAAAAGAAAAAAGAAAAAAAAGCACAGCACTTAGCTTATTTGCACAATGTTTCTGAGACAGACCTTCTTCTTTGTTTGGCCTAATAGCAAGTTAATTAAACACACATATTGCACAGATTTTCCAAAGTTGAGTACAGTTATATTTCATCATTCTTTATTCAATCATTAAAAATACAATAAAATTGATAAAAAAGAACGCACATAAAAACCCAGGACATGATGTTAGCCCGTCAATAACCAGCACTGACCGACCAACATACAGGCAGGGAAAGACAAGACAGGACAAGACAATACAAGCATCAACATTATAAATAATTTAAGATTTGAATCAGGTATGGCGGAGACCCGAAGCCATTGCGTAGTGCGTGAAGGTTCTTGGGTCATACTTTTAGACATGGGGCTGTGTCCCATTGGGGCTCTACTCACCATGTATTTTACGCAATTCCGTATTCTCCATCTTGTCCCCATTGTGCCACCATTTAGTTGTTGGGAACGGTTTGGCTCGACCGTCATGGCAACATTTGAGATTCACAAGATCATCGTTGATACTCTTACGTTTGCAGATTGGAAACATGGGTCCAGGAGAGAAAAGAACCGTCATGTAAATGTCGCCAGTAAAATCGGATGAAGGATGCTGGTTGCCTTCGACAATATCGTTAATCGATGTCCCTGGTTCGTATCCTTCACACCAATAAAAAGCATTGTCATTTTGCTGGACTTTGCTAATGATCAATGAATGGTTTGACCTGCTGGGGGACACATTCTTGATGTGAATCGCAAAGCGGCTGTCAGTGGTTTCACTGTTCAGCTCGGAGTTCAAACTCAGCACATGTCCATCTAATCTATCTGTAGTATGGCTCCGTTGCCACACTGTATCCATAGCATTATTAGTGCTGCAGTTAAGTGTAACAGTGTCGCCCTGTTTTATGACAATCTTACTCGTTGGTAGCACCAGGTACTGAGAAAAAATGCCTGGAATTATTACAGCCATCCACACACATGCACACAATTTGGCCGTCATCTTTAAAATAAGGTTTATCATGTTTATGTAAAAAACACATCAAAAGATCAGGGATAGAAGGACAAGATTCTCAGGCCTCTGCTCTAGGAGTCAAGAATGTGTGTCAAAGCTGGTTCACTGGATACCAAAGCATGGGAGAAGAAAACCTGGAAGACCTGCCCTAACTTACATCGATGTGCTAAAACAGGACACTGGTTTGGATGTCGGAGACTTAAAGACGGCAATGCAGGACAGGAAAGTGTGGAGAGCCAGTCAGTGTAGATCGAGAACACAACTCGAATTAAACAAGCATTTATCAATACAATAATAATAATAATAATACAACGACTCTTGTATAGCGCTTTACACCGAAGTCCCATAGCGCTTACAAATAACAAAACAAAACAACAAAACAAAAACAAAAACAGAGCAAAACAATGATTAATGATCAATAAAGCCAGATAAGACATTTTTATATGAATTTATTTTCACTTTTTTATGCCCCACAACAGCTACTCAAAAATAAGAACCCACACACATAATTTTTAAGTATAGGTCAATGTTAATGAAAATAGTGTTTAATCAATGCTGAACATGAAAAATAATATGAGTGAAAATAACCCTGAAGATAACAACTTAGACAAATAAACAACAGTGATTAGGCTGGGTTGAACAGATCAGGACATGTTGAATACTACTGTTGTGCCCAAGTGTGACACAATGACCCGGGGTGCTCAGTTGTCATTACAAGAGGGGTATCAGGCGTGTCCAAAAAAAATCACGTATTTAGGGAGTTTTTCAAGCCGGGGCACGTTACGTACGTAAGATGAATAGGGTTTCAAAACAAGCAAAATTAAGAAAAAGGGAATACTTTTCACATAACTGGCTTACGTGTTTAGGGTCCTTATTTGTGCCGTGAGGAGAGGATTACATGATATATGGGCGGGATATATTTCTCAATTTGTATTCGTCGCATAAATGATCTGATCAGCTCTACATTTGTTTCATAATATGTTTAGGGAAGGAGAAAAGGGTTTGAAATGTATCATACTTAGTTTAAACTATAGGCCTACAAATTACTTGCTTAGGGTATCAAAATATTTTGACTACTTATTGAAAATACAGATATTGCTTGCTTAGGGCATGTAAAATACTGTTCATACTTATGGGTGCTTTTTCACATTAATGCAATTACTTATTCAGGGTAATTTTTTTAAGTCCTTGGACGCGCCTGATACCACCCTTGTAATCACTGAGTACCCAGGGTATGATTGTTTATATTATCTGGTGATAAAATTGTTATCTTTTTCAAGTTGAAGGAATAAATAAATAAATAAATGATATGATTGGCAAATTGCCATGAGTTCCTGAAAATAGCATCTGATCAATATTTATTAAAGAAGAACATTGACACGGGATAGTAAACAGGAGGTCATACACTCACTCTAGTATGATGTCATGTCAAGTTATTGACAACAACAACAAATTGGGTGGTTCATCAGAGGGCAGGGGTAAGCTTTAGAATACCCTACCATTTGTATTCCTCACTGTGTAAGTGTATGGGTCGTTCTTTAAAAGTCCCCATTGAAGACATGCAGTGGTAGGGTATACTAAAGGAACTCCGAGGGCAGCATTTAACCTTTTGGGATGGGCCCAATGTCAGGGACATATTGGGACCATAACATCCTCCCTCACTAAAACGTATGTTAGCTTTTGGCTAATTTTCATTTGCATAATTAGTTATGCCCAATTAAAAAAATGTTTAAATTTGTTAATTAGTCGGCCTAATTAATTATGCAAATGGAAATTAGCCAAAAGCGCTAATGTACTTTCCAAGTGTACTACCCATATACCAAGTCACATCACCATAGCTCATCTCATCTATCCACAAACTTTACTTTGCATATTTTATGCAAACATAATTAGACATATATAGAAAATTACCTGGCAACTGGAATTGAAAAAAATACAGAAAATAAAAGGAAAGTTGTTGCCAAAGATGTTGGTTTTATGCCACTTTGACCTAACATATCTCGGCAACCGAACGTCCGATATGATTTGAAAGGAAATCTTGACTCTGCCAATAGAGCCACCTTTGAGCCCTCCAAGATGTGGGGGATCAAATTATGATACCACGAAGGTTCTATCAGAAATCTCTGAACTAAACTCAGAGAGAGTATGTAAACCCGGGCTGGTGAGTGCAGGAAACTGTACCGCCCACCCGAAGGTCTTGAGTGGAGCTGGTGGTGGGGTTATACGAGCTTAACCCAACAGCCTAGGATGATTAGTAACTAATATTGCACCGCAATGAATGCTTGTAATGATTATAGGAGTGACGCTCCGATTAATTTGTCACGGTCTGAATTCAGAGCCAATGATAGTTACAGGGCTAATACCCAAACTGTCACGGTCTGAATGGGGAGAGATGCCAATCTATAATCCTCTCGTGAGGGATTATAATTCACTGATGAATAGAGAGAGTAATCACAGATTACACTCTGGATATCATCGATAATCAGAGAGACAAGCTGTTAACAATGATACTGTTGCAGAGCCAAGCTATCATCGACAGCCAGTAGAATATTATGTTAACAATAACAGAGATACTATATCTTTGAATAGCGGGTAGAGTACATCGATCACTGGTGGCAATACAGTGTTCGCTCAGTGGCTGTCTTTTCAAAGTATCAAGCTGTTAAACGATGGTATAGCTGCAGGTTAGGCTATCATAACATCCAGTAAGGTATACTGTAGCGGTGGTGGTAGAGATCGCATATTTTTGGCGGCGAACCATCTAGCTTGCTGAAAAAAACACGCATTGGATATCCTACAATCTTAAACTAGGAGTTATTGCGATTTACTCCGTTCAGAGCTTGAGCGCCCTCAACGGAATAAATCGCAATAACTACTAGTTTAAGATTGTAGGATATCCAATTTATAGTTTTAGCTTGTCATAACATCCAGTAAGGTATACTGTAGCGGTGGTGGTAGAGATCGCATATTTTTGGCGGCGAACCATCTAGCTTGCTGAAAAAAACACGCATTGGATATCCTATAATCTTAAACTAGGAGTTATTGCGATTTACTCCGTTCAGAGCTTGAGCGCCCTCAACGGAATAAATCGCAATAACTACTAGTTTAAGATTGTAGGATATCCAATTTATAGTTTTAGCTTGTCATAACATCCAGTAAGGTATACTGTAGCGGTGGTGGTAGAGATCGCAAATTTTTGGCGGCGACCCATCTAGCTTGCTGAAAAAAACACGCATTGGATATCCTACAATCTTAAACTAGGAGTTATTGCGATTTATTCCGTTCAGAGCTTGAGCGCCCTCAACGGAATAAATCGCAATAACTACTAGTTTAAGATTGTAGGATATCCAATTTATAGTTTTAGCTTGTGCCCCTGAGTGTTTTGGCATACCATTAATTATCAATATGATTTCCAAGGTGTCATATCTATTTATATTTTTGAGGTATCGACCGTGCTGTATTGTGGGAGTTACTAATTTTCAGCAGCCAGGTACCCTTTTTCAGATCGCTCGCGATCTAAACCCTTTTGGCTTTACTGTAACAGAACAACTATACCTCCCCGCCTAGTGCATCGATCGCTGGTGGAAATACAGCATTCGCTTGTGGCAGCTTTTTCAAAATCTTTTGTCAAGTAGTACCATTGGTAACTTCTTGCCAAGAGTAGTCACTTCACCGCCTCCGATAGTCAATCAGATTAGGCAACCCCAGTCTGTTCACACGGTGGCGCTATCCTCCGATAATGATAAGTGACTATAATGATGATGACGCTCGATACTCAGGAGTATCAAAAAAGATGAGGAAGAGCAGGAGGAGGATGGTGATAAGTCATCGGATGTGTTTCCTCCCAACGTCCTAAGACTGTCTGAACCTGATCAGAACTTGACCTCTCCTTTCAAGTTCAAGATAATAACAAAAGTACTATCTTCCCACAAGAGAGAGTTGAGCCGTTGCTGCGGCACGTGGCTTCTTCCATGGGTCTGACTGTTGAGGAGACACTAGCTGAACCACCTTCAGGCTCGTTATTTTATAACAGCCCTGAGGACCTTGTTAGGAAGTTCTTACCTGCATTTTCTTGGGCGTCTGAGATTCACTCCGAGATGGCTAAGATGTACGATCGTACTCCGTTCACACGTAGAACTTATCCTCAAATAATGGAATGATATTTAAGTTCCATGCTCCGAATATTTAATTATTTATTAATTTATCCGGACATACACTTTTGGAACAGTGGCATAAGTAGTCTCGACTGATGCGTCCATAAAACATTACACATTGGAAATATATACATATATTTACATGGTAACATAGTGGAGATAATCACTATGGATTATCCTGTTAGAGTTATCAACAGTCGTGATTATGTTAGGAAATATTAGTACTACAGTGCAACTTACCATAATTGCCCTTTATTTCAATATGTTATGAATAGACATACAGGGTGAGTCAAAAAAAAGTTTACTCAACTTCAGCGATTTTTTTTTAGAAAAAAGCATTCGTTTGTTTTCAAAACAATTTTCTACGGTATAAAGACAAACTAATTAGCTTTGATATGAATTTTATCTGGTTTAGATTGGTTGAGGGAAACTTATTTTACGCTGTTTTGAATGAAAGTGACCAATTTAACGTCCGAACACGCTTCCAGATCTTGACCATTATATTTCATAAGATATATATACGACCAATACAAAATTACAATACCGACAGCGAAAGGATCAATTCCTTTGTTATGAAATGATTAAAGTGTGGTAATTGTGTCATAAATAGGCCTTAAAGCTGTCTATTGTCCCTCAGTGCAACCATCCTAAGCACACTCTCAAAGATCAGGAGAAAGACCAAACAAGATGCTGGATTATCAAGTGGGTTTCTATTCATTAACAGGAATAAATTTTACATGTAGAGAGAGAAAGAGAGGGATAGACTATTACTTACTAGTATTACTGTGGACATTGACAATTTTTGATTGGTTCAAGGATATTGACATATTTACGAAAAATAAGTGCAATATTATGTTTATTGATTTTATCAAAATACTATATAGTTTATTATTCACATTATGAGATTTTTATTCAATATCCTCACATTATCAGATAGTCACTGGTGACAATTTTTATTCAATATCTTCATCTAGTTTTATCATGTTTATGAATATCCCTTGCGGACTATTTAATCCTTGCAATTATCCATATTTCATGTTTTAATCTATTAGGAGACAATTTTGAACAAGTCTATTGTCTACTTAATTATTTTAATAAACAAGATGTGTAATGCTTTTACATCATAATCCTAGTAAACATTATTAAGCTCGTTAAGCTTGAAATTAAAAACCGTGTTTTTGGTGAAAAAACAGCTCCTGTACAGAAATAGTCATATTTACTTAACGGTATCATCAAATAGCATGATTTTTTTCTCAGATGATAGCAAAGAAATGGCGCAATCATTTAAAGTTTTGTTTGCCTTGATTTTGTGGTCAGAAATATTTTTTTAGATTTTTTCAATTAGGGTAAACTTTTTTTTGATTTTGACTCACCCTGTATATTGGATGTAAACAAGCCCAATATAGGGGACTGGTATAGAAATCCACATACAGGTCTCATGTGTATAACCATATGCTTCACTGCACATGTTTGACATAATATATCTGCTAACCACGGTAAATTCAAATGCATGTTCCCTGAATGTTGAATCGTTGGTTTGCATACACTAGAGCTAAGAGTGTGTACAGAATGTTTACACACTGCTCAAATACCTATGTGACCTGGCACCACAAAATGAGAGTAAAGACGCAAAAATAAAAATGATTTATTCACATTTTCAGAAAGTAGATGTCCTCAGGTTTAAAATGACACCAAAGTTGGTATAATAGGCCATTCCAAAGTGAAATTATGATAATTTGAAGTTAATCACCGCTGAATTATTGAATTGGAGAAAAAGGCCTTCAAAGTCAGTGAAGCTCGTCACTTGGTGTACAAATGCCAATCACAGGTCTTAATCGAAAGATTGTTTATGCCAAAGACCTCGTATTAAACGGCCTCTCATTGGTTCATTTGGGAGTATACAGGGTTCAAACTACTATTAATAGCTTCGGAAAGCCCTGACCTTTAAGACCATACCAAATTTGCCATAAGGGATATTAAATCCTTGGAAATGATGATGTAAACATGGTAATTTCGAGACATTTCAAAACATTTTTCCTCTCTTTACAATTCATTTCTTGAGATGTAAGGATAAAATGCCCTCTTTTAAATGGCTTAAAACATATTTAGACCCAACATATTTTCTTAATACTTCGGAAAGTGATACATAAATAGTTTATCTTTCCGAAAATGAAAATATCTCACTTTCGACCTCCCCTTGTCAAATCGACTATTTCAGGCCATATCTCAAAATCAGCCCCAGCGACTTTACGCACATTTTGTTGTGCCAGGTCACATATAATTAAAAACTGAAAACAAAATCATTAAAAGTGCTCATACCAGCTTGTTGTTTATGTCTTTAGCTCTCATTTGATAGGTCACAAGCCAATATTAAAGTTATAATGGTTATCTTCAAATAAAGTCTCAAATATTGGCTCTTAGATATGCAAATCAATCAAATAAAAAAGTAATACGAAGAAAAGTTTTAATTTGCTCATACAAAAATATCAAAATTAGGGATATGCACAACATCTGATTTCCAGGTTACCAGTGTACAGACATTTCCAGATATAAATTAAAATGTGTTTTGGACTTGATGCTAATTGATTATGCAAATGATACGCGAATGATCTTATTTTACAAAATTGTTCTTATATATATTTACCGTAAGACTTCTATATCATGTGTCCCCAAACTTGACTTTATTGGAAGAAAGGTGATGTTGTTATTGTCATTTAAGTGAATTGGTAAAACGGGCATTTATGGTAATTGCATTGTAGTACTACTTATGTACTAGTACTTTGACTGGCAACAATTTGTAGATGGATTAACTCGTTACCCCACATCAAGTGGATATGCCGAGTGCACACACCCATACGCCCTATAGTAAACTGAATCATCTCTGGTCCTAGATCCCAGAATTGATGTTAATCGGGAAAAGAATACGAAACTATCTGCAGTCCCGGTTAAATGGAAGACAAAAACTACCCTACTCAAAAGTCACAACTCACTGTGCTAAGCTCTGAGCCTAGAAGGGGCTTTACATGGCTGAATAATCATGAATTGGTTACACATTAGAGTAATATTCACTCAACCACAGGTTTTTTTGCCATTATTGAGAAGCCATTCATAAACTTTTGTGAATTTTGAGAAGGACAGTTTTTGTCTTCCATTTTAGCTCATTCAGCCATGAAGTCATGGACATCTTTCATTTTCAAACAACACTCAGGGAACAGTCATAGGATTATTTCTAACTAAGTTTTATTGGTAAAATGTTTTACCTTACGATGTAATGACGAACTATTGAGAGGGGGACTTACTTTTGGTGCTGTGTTTAGCATGACTTCTAATAAATATCTATCAATGAATATTGCTTTGGAATTGTGACTTGGGAGCAAGGACATCGTATAAGGAACGAACCTAATTCACTGTGTACAAATCTGATGTATAACGTCTGGTATGACGGAGCGAGCTTGAGGTAGTTGAGGTGTGACTAATACAATAGGTAGCAATATCTACTACATCACCGAACACGCTGTCTGCCTAATAATCTCACACCAAAGTATATGTTCTCGATGCCACATAAAACTAGGTGTTTTTTAAAGTTTTTTTGTTGTTCTGTTTTCACTTGTTAAAATATAAAGAAAAATAGTCACCAAGCTTATTAATTTGGTGATGAAATCTTAAAATAATCTAAACAAATCTTGCATAAAATAGTTTAACAACCAGATCAGAAAGTACTTTGATCGAGCGTCAATGGAGAAACTTGTGCACGCGCTTGTCTCATCCAGATTAGATTACTGTAACTGCCTTTTGTACGGACTTCCTGATAAACTTATCTCTAAATTACAACGTGTTCAAAACTCGGCTGCAAGATTAGTAACAGGCACAAAGAAATGTGACCATATAAGTCACGTCATCAGAAATCTCCACTGGCTTCCTATCAAGAAATGAATCGTGTTCAAGCTCCTGCTCATCGTGTACAAATCACTTAACAATGCTGGTCCAAGTTATGTGTCTAAATTGCTGAAACCTTATTTTCCCACGGCTAACCTTCGCTCTGGCTCCCGTGAGTTTCTTGTTATTCCAAAAAGCAAAATGAAGTCTTTCGGTGATAGAGCTTTCTCCATCGCGGACCCTAAATTGTGGAACACTCTCCCAATGGACATACGCCAGGCAGGTTCAGTTCAAGAGTTCAAGTCGCGACTTAAGACCTACTTATTTAACTTGGAAATCTAAATGCTGTGTATTTGTTCATGATCTTTCATTTCATAATGCATTTTAATACCATACACTGTATTTCATATCTCATGTTTTTTGTTATTGTTTAAAATATGCATTTGACTCTTTGTATGTATATTTTGTAGATTTAAGATCATTGTTGTATTTTTTGCTTTAATCTTTTATTCATTTGTTGTACAGCGCTTTGACTTTAGATCTCACTAAAGCACTCTATAAATGTGTGTTATTATTATTAGACATGGGTCAACTTGTAATAAACACAAATTAGCATTTTTAAGAAACTTGAGTTAAGCCTAGAAATATTACACTGTAAAATATACAGCACTTATGGGTGAGTGGCGTAGAGCTGAATTATTAGAAGTTAGTGATATAGATGTAATATGACATAGTTTTGGTTAATTTTGCACATTATCTAATACAAAATTGGTATTCTGTTTATACTCCAGGAGCCTTACCAGTGTGTGCCTCTACTTTGTAACACTGAAAATAATGATATAGATATAATATGACATAGGTTTGGATACTTTGTGAATCTTTCAATAACAAATTTGATACTGTTGATTTATATTTCAGGAGCCTTACCAGTGTGTGCCTCTACTTTGTAACGCTGATGGAGCAGTAATGCTAAGTCTCAGCACTCTGATTTCTAAAGACTTTCTGAAATTCCTAGCATCAAGGTAGGTCCAGTGCTTATAATTTGATTAGCTCCAAATTGCTGAGCCTCCTTACAGCAGCGAATTAATACAGAAGGATGTAGGCACACACAAAACGTAACAAACGCAAAATTGTGTGTGTATGGCCAAAATAGCATGTCCACTTGGATTACTTTTACACATGGAGAGATTAATACAACATATTTCTGATTAGATTAATTTATAGCAAATTTGTTTGCCAATGTGAGCTCCATGTAAAGTGATTGGGTCTTACAGATTTGGGGCCCAGGCATTTTGACATGAACAATAGAAGACAAATAAATAAATAAATAAATAAAAACCCTAAGACCCTGTGACAGAAACTCTTGGACAACCAGAAAATTAAAATTAATTAAATATAAAAAAACCTTATTTTAAAGCTCAAGCACATTCATTCAAAATATTCAAATACTTCGAGGAACCACAAGGCTTTATCTCCATTTTTTCAAAAATGAGATTTTGGTATCAAAATTTTCAGAAAGAAATTCCCTTTCCAGTAACACACAGCCTTATCTCCATGACACACACCTTTCAAAGTTAAAGCCAGTAGCACAAGGCCTCATCTCCATCTCCCCAATGTGTTTACAAATCTTCAATAGTTTTATGGTCAAAATGGAGATAAGGCCTTGTGTTTCAGAGCCCTTGACTTGTTTAAAAAAGTTTACTTTACTGTCTGGAAAGAATGTTTTACATACCATAGAAATCATCTTTTTTTCTCTTATTAATTTTTCCTCTTCTTTTTTCTCCCTCCAGTGTTAGTGAAGAGCAAGACATGTCAGTCATGGCCATAGATATTATCTTACACGTCTGTCAATTGCTCTGCTTCCCCTTTGCTATGGACATACACGATATGTTACTATCAGCCGTTACAACCAGTCTGCAACAGAGTCTAATGCTCCCCAAACTCTTAGATGCGTGTACAACTTTCTTGAAACCTGAGATGTTAGAAGTACCAGTTGGTAAGTGAAAATTCAGTTGCTATGGTAATGTAACAAATAGTAATGCATAACAAGTGATATTAACAGAAATGTCACCAACACATATTTCACCAATGTCCGTAGCAGGGGTTCACAACATTAATTATTGGAGCGCCACAATTATGAGATAAAATGTATAATGAAGTGCCAAATGCACCAATTTCTTATGTATTTCTATATATGTTTGAGGAGTCCAAGTACCAACCACCATTACTCCATGCGCCATGTTTGGCGCGTACGCAGCCAAGCCCTGGTCCATAGGTTACAATTACATTTTGGTGCAAGTTTGGTTTACCTGCCCCCATCAGGCTCTCTTTGAGAGCCTGATTATGCGTGTAAACCAAGTGTAATCCAGTACAATATGTAACAATTCATAATGGCTGTGGTATAGCAGCATTTGTCTTATCTGGTACTGCACAAAACACCAGGAAACAAGATGTTTAGGTCAGGCAGGCGTTTTTAGTTTGTCCGCAACTACGGAATGCAATAGTCAGGCATTTGTATTAATTAAGAGTGATTTAGCTGACAATTTTTGTTAATAGTAATATTATTGTTATTTTGCCGATCTTTTTTTTCTTCAGGGGTTTCAGGAAGGTAATTTTTGGTCCTGTGACTCGCTCCCACACTTAATTAGCTTTAAATTCAAAACTGGTTGTATTTATCATCTGGCCTGAGATAAGATATAAATCATTTTATTTTGATACTTTTTATATTCTATGCCCAACTTGCAGGTTTGCTTTCCAGACTGATCCTCAGCAATGATGTTTTTATCACACAATTCTCTGATGCCATTACACAGCTCAAGGTAAGATCCATTTATCCATTACTATCTATAGAGGGCATCCATGTATCGGCCATATTTATGGGAACTAAAGTCTGTTTCCAACACCACAGATATCTAATCTGTGACCAACACACATGTTGATGGATACCTGTTTCAGAATAACCCGCCAAATATATAGGTCATTTTTTGAACAGTAACACTTATATTGAAGGTCTTACATTGAATTGATCTGAACAGCAAATACTACGGGAACAAGAACCTTTTGTTATGGGCATGCATGGAAAAGCAAATCATGGTTACTTTTTCAGCTAATACTAATTTGCTTGAATTACTTATGATTACAATAGTGTATTTTCAAAAATGTTTGCAATGAATATATGACCCCAGTCAAATTAAATGATTCAAGTTGAAGGTAATTTCAGATTGATTTTGACATTATTTGGACGAAATATGGAAAGCTAATCATATTCACAGATACATGATCTGATTTCCTTTTATGAGGTATCGTTTGAAGGAAAATATCTATGAAATAACTAGGGTTTAACCTGTGTGCTGTGTAATCTTCATCTGTTCCCTTTTTGATCCCACATACCTTATATTTATGGATCACCCGTACTGCAACATAACATAGAGTCGCTGTTCTGCGAACACATTGTATCTCCATCTGGCCCTTCAGCATGATAAGGTAATACTTCCTATGTATAACCTTTGGGCAGTCTGCTCTAAACATGCTCAAGGGCAAATAACACATCTATCAAACCCTTGTAAGAGTTCTTGCCCCTCAACATGTATAAAGCAACACTTCCTATGCATAACCCTTGGGCAGTTTTTACTTGATACATGCTGAAGAGCAGCAAAAACATATGAGGTTTTGACAGAACAGCAACGATATTACAGTAATAATAATTCTTTTTTATCTTGTCTGTCCATCCATTAGGCGGAGTCGTTTATATGTGCCACACTAGGACCGGAATGTCCTGTTTCAGTGCAATGTGATATGCTGTCTATATGCAGTCATCTAGCCCGCAGCTCTGCACATCATCTGCCCATACTCAGTTCCATATTACAAGGAAATAAAGGTGGGTCATTTGGCTAAATCATTTAGATGTAATGCATAACAAATATTGCCTGTTTGCCATAACAAGCTTAAAAAGGTTAGGCTATTAATACTAGACAAGACAAAAAAAAAGCAGACAAAAATGAGACCAAAATGATTTAGAATTCAACAATTAGTTATAGACTCACAGAGGAACTTTAAAAAATATAACTGATTATTAAAGACAATTATATATATATATTTTTTTATTAAAAAAAAGAATTTTAAACAGGTTAACCGTCGTAGATAGACAAGAGACAATATGGGAAAAACGATCTCGCCCGGGAATCGAACCCAGGACCTCTTGCTTACAGCGCAAGCGCCTTATTTTGATTATTTAAGGTCCACATTTTTCTTTGGTTTTGCGCTGTTTTATCAGCTTATTATTGCTTCATTATCACTCTATTTTTCAAATTGTTACCTATCTATATTCAGGCAATCATGATTGTTTACTAGCCATTCTTGAAAGCAAAGAAGTAACTGTGCAGGCGAGAGCATGCGGTCTGATGGGTAACCTACTAAGGCACACGGATGAATTCTACTCGGTGCTCAAGGATAAAGAGGAACTTCTAGAAGCGTTGATGTTGTGTTTGATCAGTAGTGAGACTGACGTCAGGAAGGTATGGTGGTGGTATACATAAATGCTTCATATTGCTTTTGTGCACATGCCAATACTTCATTCATGTAACTTTGTGCAGTGAAGTGACGAACTATTTTTACCAATACACAAATCCATTTTATGCACAATTGTAGCGGGAATTATGAACTGTATTTTGCAACCCATGTTACCATTTGAAAAGAATGAGTAGCCCTTTAAATGCATTCCAATACAATAATGATTGATAAAACTGATCTTAAACACCTAATTGGGCACTAACAATGTCAATGTGATGCTGATGGCCTCAGTAATTAATTCTGACCATTATTTGACTTGTCGGATGCTTACACACTTGTAATAACGATTTTGTCATATAATTCTTTTAATGCAGTTAAATCCGATTGCCTTTTAAATATATCTGTGTGAATCCTACCATAATTATATTTGCAGCCTTCCAGTTTATCAAATGTCTATTTTATATTTACCCAGGCTGCCAGTTACTGCCTAGGTAATGCTGCCTATCATAACCAAGATCTTTACATGAGTGTAGGGACCTGTATACCAGACTTAGTGAAGCTGTTGAATGATCCTACGGCTAGGATAAGAACCAATGCAGCAGGTAGGCAATTCTAATTAGTATATAACCCAGGATCGCATATCATAATCAAGATCTTTACAAGAGTGTAGGGACCTGTATACCAGACTTAGTGAAGCTGTTGAATGATCCTACAGCTCGGATAAGAACCAATGCAGCAGGTAGGCAATTCTATTAGTAAATAACCCAGGATGGCATATCATAACCAAGATCTTTACAAGAAAGTAGGGACCTGTATACCAGACTTAGTGAAGCTGTTGAATGATCCTACAGCTCGGATAAGAACCAATGCAGCAGGTAGGCAATTCTATTAGTAAATAACCCAGGATCGCATATCATAATCAAGATCTTTACAAGAATGTAGGGACCTGTATACCAGACTTAGTGAAGCTGTTGAATGATCCTACGGCTAGGATAAGAACCAATGCAGCAGGTAGGCAATTCTATTAGTAAATAACCCGGGATCGCATATCATAACCAAGACCTTTACAAGAATGTAGGGACCTGTATACCAGACTTAGTGAAGCTGTTAAATGATCCTACGGCTAGGATAAGAACCAATGCAGCAGGTAGGCGATTCTAATTAGTATATAACCCGGGGTCGCATATCATAATCAAGATCTTTACAAGAGTGTAGGGACCTGTATACCAGACTTAGTGAAGCTGTTGAATGATCCTACGGCTCGGATAAGAACCAATGCAGCAGGTAGGCAATTCTAATTAGTATATAACCCGGGATCGCATATCATAATCAAGACCTTTACAAGAGTGTAGGGACCTGTATACCAGACTTAGTAAAGCTGTTGAATGATCCTACGGCTCGGATAAGAACCAATGCAGCAGGTAGGCAATTCTAATTAGTATATAACCCGGGATTGCATATCATAATCAAGACCTTTACAAGAGTGTAGGGACCTGTATACCAGACTTAGTGAAGCTGTTGAATGATCCTACGGCTAGGATAAGAACCAATGCAGCAGGTAGGCAATTCTAATTAGTATATAACCCAGGATCGCATATCATAATCAAGATCTTTACATGAGTGTAGGGACCTGTATACCAGACTTAGTGAAGCTGTTGAATGATCCTACGGCTAGGATAAGAACCAATGCAGCAGGTAGGCAATTCTGTATATAACCCAGGATCGCATATCATAATCAAGATCTTTACAAGAGTGTAGGGACCTGTATACCAGACTTAGTGAAGCTGTTGAATGATCCTACGGCTAGGATAAGAACCAATGCAGCAGGTAGGCAATTCTAATTAGTATATAACCCAGGATCGCATATCATAATCAAGATCTTTACAAGAGTGTAGGGACCTGTATACCAGACTTAGTGAAGCTGTTGAATGATCCTACAGCTAGGATAAGAACCAATGCAGCAGGTAGGCAATTCTAATTAGTATATAACCCGGGATCGCATATCATAATCAAGATCTTTACATGAGTGTAGGGACCTGTATACCAGACTTAGTGAAGCTGTTGAATGATCCTACAGCTAGGATAAGAACCAATGTAGCAGGTAGGCAATTCTATTTGGTTAAATAACTTGTGGAGAAGAGGAGATGCATGATCACGTCTCTTAGCATTATAAATGAGTTTGGCTACTTTATTTTGTTGAAGCCATTTGATATCCTTCACATAACAGCCGTGCAAGAGAGAGTTGAATAATTAAGCCGTGACACAACAGGTGCGCGTATAGCGTGATCACATGTTTTTCCATCAATAGGCATCAGAATACGAGATAAATCCTATGGTGAAAATTCAGACTGCACCAAATGTTGGTATCATGGTTATACATACTAAATTGGCAGTCAAATTCAACACCAATATTGTGGACATGGAGGTGGGGGGCTGATCTCAATATCACTGATACGAAGTGAGATGCTACAAAGTCATTTCAAGGCTCTTGGATTGGCTACAATGAACAAGTCTGTATTATCACCATCACCATCAAAGAATTTTAATTGTTAGTAATTTTAATTGTTTATTTAGTGTTAGTAATTTTAATTGTTAGTAAATTACAACTTTTCATTGTTAAAACAATGAAAAGTTGTAATTTACTAACATTGATAGTTCAATACTACACAATGGTTGGCCTGATCAAAGTTCTCCCTATGAATTGGGACTCATTCCTGGTCTAGATTAGCTGCCAGCTATATTTTTGATTGTGCAAGTTTTAGTCATATACCTCAGTTCATGCCCAGATAGGCTAAATAATCTACCTGGAGAAGGGTCTTGGAGAGTATCTTCCTCCCTGAACCGTCTTTGAATTCTAAATTTTGCCAACTGAATAAGTTTTAATTTTTAAATTTGTTTTTTTATAAATTGTTTATTAAAAATCTAGAACCCACAATTCTTCTCCAATGGGATTAAATGTGTTCCTAAGTGGAAACGGAAGGCTAAATGTAGAATCAATTAATCTAGCTCAGGCTTTTTCAACTGGCTGCGCGCGCGCAACAAGTGTGGCGCATCAAGGCATCCTAAGTGGCGGGAGAGTGGTTAAAAAAATAAAATAAAATAAAAAGAATTGTATCATGATATAGCCAGATTTGATAGGCCTACTTAAATCAACCACTGACTGTACGCGAGAAAAAAATTGCCCCCCACCACACCGAGCCCTGTTTTCCTCTGAAAAATAACTTGAATTGTAAATTCTAAAAAACTATGACCAACGACTAATGAGAGGCGATTTTTAAACTTAAAAGTCAGTTAAAATCCCCAAAACCCAGGAAATTCAGGGGGTGCTGCCCCCTGGACCACAAGTGGAGCTTCAACAAGTTGGTTACTAAAATGTTGAGCATCAGTAAATCTAGTTGAGAAAGCCTGATCTTGCTGTTTATAATATTTATATAATATGAAGTTAAACTTTCGATCTCAACACAAGAAATATTTACCTGGAATTTTCAGGTGTTACTACACCTTTCATCAGCAGACTAATGACTCGACTGGACCTTTTGGAGGTGTGACAAAGACGAACTCATCAAAGACGGGGGCAGGTACAAATTACCAAGAGTCTATGACCCGATTCTGACGTCACACCTCCAAAAGGTCAAGTCGAGTCATTAGTCTGCTGATGAAAGGTGTAGTAACACCTGAAAATTCCAGGTAAATATTTCTTGTGTTGAGATCGAAAGTTTAACTTCATATTATTTATCACCAACACAGATGAACTTTCATTCTAATATTTATATAAATATTTCTCATATTTGGGAACAATTAACACATCTATATTCCCTTAATTGGTATTTGCACGTCTGCTTTCCAATTCATAAATGATAAATTTGTAGGTGTATTGTTGGTAATATTTTTCATTAGAGAGCATTTATAAGGAGCTCTACAAATAACGCAGTGCTATACAAACAAACAAATACATGAAAATAAAATAAAGAAAAAAGAGAAAGAGAGAGAGATTTAAATACCAGAAATTTAATAGCAAAGTAGATAGTCTTCAAATGAGGCTTGACAGCAGACAACAATGTGGCTTTTCCATCACCAAAATATCATCTTCTTTTCATTATAGTTCAGTCAGTTCCAAATTGGCAGCACATGAATTCAGAAGAGCGTCTCGTGCAAAAACGCTCGCATGGCGCAATGTCGCAGCGTCATTGTATGCGTGACGCTTACGTATGCCAAAATCACGCTTATACGCTTGGATTACTTTTGAGTGCGGATAGATAAAAAACTAATATTTCTCCCCAATTTGGAACTGATTGAACTATAGAGCAATTTTAGTGCCAGGCTCCAATTTCAGGACCAGGGGTATTACGACGTAAGCTTACTGAATTTATTCACCAAATTTGGATTTAGTGTGAACAAAACAGGGACTATACCATTGTATTCTACATTTTTGTGTGATAGTTACACTGAATTTGTACATTTATTTTTTTGTTTTCAATATGTATTTGTCTCGTTTTAGGAGCTATTGGCAATCTGGCCAGACACTCAGCGAAACTTGTGGCAACACTGGTAGAAGCAAAGGCAGCTGAAAGGTAATATTATACAAATATTGACTGCAATGAGGGGAGGGAGGGCATAGTTTAGATCTCGAAAACAAGACTATGCCCCTCGGCTAACGCCTGGAGGCATAGTCTGGTTTCGAGATCGCCGCAGGCCTATAATTGAAATGTGACCCAAATGATGAAATCAGTCCATATTTGATTTATATACCAAATATATAGATTGTTGTCATTTTATTGGTTAAAAAAACATTTCCTATAAACTTATTCACCATAGGCCAACCATAAGTTCCATGAAATGAAGGTACACGAGACCAAAACTTCATTGTTCTGTTGCCTAAGGAAAAAGTAGAATCAGACAAAAATATTGATTTCCGAATTCCGAAGGTTTGTCACTGTATATTCTTACCGCTAAACTGCTAGAGGTAGCGATTCTAACAGCGTATTTCACTGGACACTTTGCATTTAGGCTAGCTGAATCCATGATATATTTGATACCTTCTTCATCAACAAGCGCAACCAGAGCTATTTGCTTTTTAGTCATTTCTTAAAACGGTACAACAACACGAAACTGATCATGTAAAATTATAAACAAAACTTTACGCAGCAGACAAATAAATGCGAAAAGTCAAAGGTCAGCTGTCAAGCACTGCGTAAATATATACAGGGAATTCAAAACAAAATTGTTTGCCGTCTTATAAAGTTTCGTCAATCGGGGCCTGGCCGGTTCGGGTGTTTCAAACTGGTCGCGGAATGTGGATCGCTTGAGTCGTGAACCATGGGGTGTGACGTCATCAAAAAAGACTATGCCCGGGCATAGTTGTTTTTCATGACGTCATATTGAAATTGAAGGCATAGCTTGATTATCCCCTCACTTGTAACCAATCAAATGACAGGAATCTAATATATGCGGTATATAACATTTTATATTTGACAGGGTGTCAAAGAATTAGAGAATAAAATATAGTTTGTAGCTGTTTTGCTATATACGTTGGTCTCATAATGTATAGGCTGTACCATGTTTGGAGTCAGCAGCGGCCATACACGACGACACTAATATGGTACATTATGAGACCAACGTATATAGCAAAAGAGCTATGAACTATATTTTATTCTCATTCTTATTTAGTCTATTGGTTATTCTTATCTTTTCGTAAAAATAACTTTTTGTTAGATTTATTTTAATCAACGACAACAAATTTCCCCCTTTATAAAATCGGAGAATTCAGCGATCCATTCCTGCTTCAAGTAAATGCATTCTTTAGCAGACTCACACATGGCAATGCTGCGGTATACACACAACGCATACGCTGGAAACTTTGTGTAGGGCACGCTTGAACATCTTAACGCGATGACCATACGCACTGGAGGTATTATTATTATTCGCCCAAACTCTCATAATATATAGTGCATATCGGCTGAAAATCAGCTAAAAACAATCAAAATACCTGTTGACATCCAAAACCACGCCCACTATATAAGAATGGTTTATACCAGTTAAGTTAACATTATCTAGCTATTGATCATGATATTTGTGGTTGACATAAAATAGATCTTTCAGGAATTGGAAATTATAAAATATGGGCATCTCTTTAGTAAAAATAGTTGATTCATAAAGTTGCGCAAAGTTTGACCAACATTTTCATTTTTGAAATTCATTAATAAAATGATGACCATATCCGGTACAAAGCTTAAAGGATAACCGTTCTATTCATTGAATCATGCATTATATGGTAGGAAATAATGTATCATTACACGTACTTCGCCTTATCAAATAAGAATCCAGTAACCCGCCTCTTTTAGATTGAATCAACGGTAATAAATTTCCTGTAGAACTAGACTGCAAAGGACATAATTATGCCCCCACCTGTGTCTTGCCAGAGCACAGAGTACCATTTCCACCGCAATCTCAAGAACGGCCAGAGGCTCTATGAGCTTGGGGAGGTCAGTTTCGGCTGGTGTACTTGAAGGTCAAAAGTTGTCTATGGGACTTTTTATTTTGTTTTGTTTTTGATCAAACTGGCAATAATGGAAATAATGTGTCAATGTTCATGTTGTTTGCTGGTGGAGCGAGAAAAATCCATTGGATAATAACGAAGTTCATCATCATCATCAGTACGCTTTTCGTCCTAAATGGACATCGCGTGCTCCACCAGCTCAATCCATCCCCCCCTATCACTAGCCGAATTAATCATATTGCATAAATCAGTGTTCATAATGTGTGTGTTTTTTAAATCTTTCTTAATTGTTGACCACCAAGAGGTCGGAGGCCGTCCTGGGTCCCTAAGTGTTGGGTTGAAATACTCTGTTAATGCTTTCCGAGCTGGAGTATCAGCATTGAGTCGGAGCAGGTGACCTAGAAAACGTAGTCTTCGTCGTTTTATGATTTTGCTCCAGGGCTGTGTCTCTGTTCTTTCGTATAAGTCTGAGTTCTTCATTTTGTCCAGTTTTGTCACATTCAAAAGCTGTCTTAAAAATATTCGCTGTGTAACATCTACTTTATTGTCCATAGTTCTGAGTTGTAGAGAAATATTGTGCTGACAAAAGTATTGAATCTTTTGATTTTGTTTTGAAGACTTGAATTTTGTTTGTTAGGAATCTCTTGATCTTGTTAAAGGCATCAAATGCAAGACCCTTTCTTCTTGTAATGTCTTGTTCAGTGTCGAGTCTGGAACCTAGGTATTTACAGTTTTTCCAGGCTGTAGGACCATTTTTTCTGATGAGGTATTCTTCTGTTTTGGAGTGATTAACTCCTAGGTTTCTTGATTGAAGTCTGTCTGGAATATCATTCTTTATGGATTGCAAATATTGCTTCCTGATTGCTACCCATCCAGTATCGTCAGCATATTGTTGAGCATGATGGTAGGGCTCTTTGTCATTCTGTCTGCTGTATGTATGATCTTCAGATATTGGAGGAGTAATAATTGCTGATTCTGTGAGTTTGTCAATACATGAATAGTTATGATCATTTGTAGGCGTCGTTGTTATATTGTTAAGCGATATCGCTAGGTAAAAGATGAAAAGAAACGCACTTGCTGAATCACCTTGTGGAGATCCTATGTTCGTGATAAAAGATTTCCCTGTAATGTCGTTAACTTTGACTTCTATTTCTACATCTTTTAATAGAATATAGAACATATGCAGTTCATCCATGCCAAGAACTTGTTTTAGGTCATTGATTAAGGTGTCTCTTTCAATAGTGTCAAAAGCTTTCGACATATCAAGAAGTAGAATATTGATTTCATAGTCAGACGAAGATATTGCTTTGTCAGCGAGAATTTTCAATGCAAATACATGTTCAGTTGTCCCACGTCCAGTGCGATAAGCTGCCTGAGAGACAGGTATTTCTTCTTCCATCTTCTTTGATGTTCTTCGTATCATGATTATTGCAAGGATTTTACGCAGAACTGATAGTAAGATCACGGGTCTGCAGTTACCGGGTGGTCCTTTTGGTTTTCTTGGTTTTGGAAGTGGAACAAGCATACCTTTTTTTATCTCTTTGGGATACTGTCCTGTTTTGGCAATAGAGTTCAGTATTTGAGCGATGCACTCATAAATCATTTTATCACCATATTTGATTAGTTCGGCTTTAATTTGATCACATCCTGTGCTTTTGTTGTTTTTCATGGATTTGACTGCTTCTCCACTTCTAAAGATGTAAAAGGAATTTTCATCTTCGTTGGTTGTATATGTGGTATTGGCCTTTTCACTCTGGAAGACTCCTTTAAAAGTGATCAGTCAAAATTTCAGCACAATCTTGCGAGTTTGTAGTTTTTCCATTTTTACCATCAAGTATTAATTTCTGTTTAGGTTTATATGATTGAATAATTCTTGAAGCTGCATACATTTTATTTGAGTCATCATTGATGTTTTCAATATCAGCTACTTCCTGATTAATCTTTCTGCAATCTTCTCGCTCTAGTTCTTTATGTATTTCTTTCAAGATTTTGTTTCTTTCTTTCCTGGTCTCTTTAATCTTGGATGTGTCACTTATTGAGTTAATTTTATCACATAGTTTCTTCTGTTTGTTTGATAGTGATATGATAGTAATATTATCGCTCCTTTTAGTTGAGTTTTTGACAGCTGGTGCTGTTTCTTCGGCTGCTTTTATACTCGATATTGTAATACAGTCCCATAGTTGTTGTGGTGTTGGATCATCACTGAGCTTGTCCATTTCATTCATGAAATGTTTCTTTTGATGTTTTTGATACTTTTCCCTGATATTGAAGTCTTGCAGTTTTCTTACATCAATTTTGCTATTTGGTTTCTTGTTGTTATAGCATTTGTACATTTTGAATTCAATATCAGCTCTGACAAGTTTATGATCTGTGTTGATCGTTAAATTACCATGAGATCTTGAGTTTTTCAACAGTCTCTTATGAATATGCCTAACTAGAATAAAGTCTATCTGATTTCTGTAGCGGTTTCTTCTAATTTCACCTGTTTTTGCATCACGGTGTTGTAAGCGTCTTTCTGGCATCTCCCAAGTTGTTCTGTGTGACATTTTATGATAGAATAAAGTATTGGTCAATACTAATTCATGTTTTCTTGCGAGTGCATTGAGTCTTTCACCATTTTCATTGATTTCACCTTTGCCATATCTCCCCAGACACATATCTTTGCCGTTTTTTGCTGAACCACATTTTGCATTGAAATCACCAGCTAGAATCAATATATCACGTTTTGATACCTGAGCTATTGCTTCATCCAACTGGTTGTAAAATTCATCAGCTAGTTCAGGTTTATCTGTACTCACTTTTAAGGTAGGAGCATATGCAGCGATAAATATAACTTTTGATGATATCTTATGATATCTTATCATGATCCGTACTCGATGATGACGTTGAATTCGAAGCTGTTTTCTCGAAATAACGAAGTTAGCTAATATTAACTGAAACAAATGTTAACATTTTACCCAATGCTTAGATTCAATTAAAATTGGACAATCCTAGAAGCCCAAAGTGTTACTTTTTAAAAGTTGTTGTGGAAAGAAATTCGAACTTTTAACTTCAATTTGTCATAGAAATGAGTGCTATTTCAAGATTTGGTAAATCAAAAGTTCAAATTGAAGAAAAAAAAGTCGCAATATAGTATCCATAGAAGCTCATAGAGCAGACTTTAGTTTTATAAAATAGCCCAAATGATGCTACTTAAGTAGCTGATGGCAACACCCAGGCAATTATGGTGTAGATTGTACCATGGCTAAAGGTCACTCAGCATGTGGTTAGTAGCAGTTTGGTTGCCAATTCTTAGGTGGATCATGGGTGGATTTAACTATGAGCCCAAAGAAGACCACATGCTGAGATCATTGCGTAACATGCTTTTACCATCGTTGCTACATGCCCTGTGGCAAAATAAGCTGTCAATTCACAAATGTGATTTGACAGCTTATTTTACATTTCAAAAGTGGTAAGGCAAGGTACGTGTAATGATTGACCATTACAATTGAACACAGAACTATAATGTTCAATTAAATAAATTTAAACTGCACATCCCCAACCTGTGATTATTTAAAATTCGCCCCCGGTTGTCTGTGTCAAAAGTGCTGATGGGATAGCCATACCCAATATTGTGATGCCAACGTAACTAAAACCGCCTTATCAGCAACAGGTCGCTGGACGGTATCACGCAGGAATTCAATGCATAAATCAATAATATCAATACATGAAACAGAGATGCAGACATTTCATAAGTCTTTCGTCATAGCTTTGATCAATATGGCGACGTCCATACATGTGATTGGTTTTTTTTCTAAAGCCGATTTTGTCTTTACGCGGTACTTTTAAAAATTTAAACCTACAGAAGTGATCTGTATGATAATAATGCTACATATCTGAGCGCTAAAGTTCCATGCCACGGATTTCCTTTAATTGAAAGGATAAGCAGGTAATTGGCAGTATCCTGTTTTAGTTTCCATCAAAAAAAGTTGATTTTGTGATGTTTATGAATGAATATTTGTATGTCGTTAAGGAATTGTTCAACTTTTGACTTTTTAGCTTCCTTTCTTTGGTGGAAGTTTTGGGCTGTTGTGTGAGGATCATCATTTGAAATTCCCTGATAACAGGTTTACAATTTACATTTTTTTTTTTTTTTGATTTTTAATAATGTCATGCCGCACTGGAACAAGTAAAGATATTTCACTGAAATTAATAGAATAAGTAGGACAAATGTTCGCCCTTTTATTACATGTATTGGATTGAAGTACGCTGTTGTCTTTGTACTTATTCTATTTTTTTCAGACACGGAATAAATCATTCTGGGACACCCTGTATTTTAAAAAAAATGTGTGGATAACCCCAGTCATTATTGACATACTGTAAAATACTATAAATTTGTGGATACTTTATTTCATGAATTTATAATTGCTGCTATTTTAGCGGGCATTTAATTTCACAAATCTGGAATTTTTACTGTTACTTTCAATGCAAAATTATCAGTTTCGCAGGTATTTAATTTTGCGAATCCACATCCCTCGCGAAATTCGCAAAATGAAATCTCTCGCAAAATGTAGTGGTTTTACAGTATATGCATGCTCAGGTCTTGTGGAATTCCACAAAGAGGCTGCATACTTTTTTGCCATGTTTTTTCCCCCAAGTCCCTTAATTTTGTTCAACGTCGCCATATAAAAGGACATGGGGTTAGACTGGGTCCCGCGTCCCTCTATATGGCCGCCATCTTTAAAAATGGTGGACCAAAAAGAAGGACGGGAAAATAGTACGTCCAAAAAGTGAACGGAAGTGTTGTGGAAATCCACGACACTTCTAACTCAACTGCCCATGCAAGTTTGTCGGGCAAGTCTGCCTGACAACCACACCAAACTTCTGATTGGTCAAATTTAAACTGTATCGTTTTTTACGATCGTCACACTGCGCCGTAGGAGGTAAATCAGCGCGCCCAACCACGTCAGGCGATGCACAATCATGCATGAAGCCACCGACGCAGTGTGGGGGTGATAGTGCGTGAATAAGCTCATATTTATTCACGAGTTTATCAGCGCACACTTTTGGAACTGTATTTTTTCCAGTCTTCACATTTGAGCACCCTCGTAGGGGCCGTGTATGAAATAGGGAAGACATGAAGGACCGAGTCTAACATGGGGTCCCAGTCTAGTAGTTTTTCAATGTGAATATCCTCAGATTGCTTTGTGATTCCATCTTGAGTACTGTTAGTCCCAGGGGAGGAGGGGGTGCTTACATATAATATACAGGTATGTGTCGCTTTGCTTTTTTTAAAGAAAAAATATCCCTAAACATGGGATTAATTTGTGCTGAATAACCCTAAACATGTATCCCAAATTATTTTTAAAAAACACCACCCAAACAAAACAGGGATCCCAAATCGCGAAGAAAAAAACCCATTCGAATCAGACATTTTGTGAGGTAACCCCTCTCATCACCCCATAAAAGTGGGTAATAATTTCAGACATAACTTGATTTTATAATGGGCACTTATCCATCCTCACGCTCAATTAATACTATTATTAGGAAATCTTCACAATCATTTTGCTTCATCTAGGTGGCAGCTGGCTAGTCTCACAACAATATCAGCACTTAGATTGTAATATCACCCTTTTAAGGGCAGTGTCAACCCAGCACTTATTTCAAAAATTGAATTTCATATTTCTCTATCATTTTATACTTTTATATGTATTCTATCATTACCATCATAAGTTACTAATCGGAAACGACTATTTCCCGTTCTTTTGGGTGATTTCAAATTGTTGTTTTGGTAAGTTTGAGTCAGGAAAAGGCGCATGGTTATTTGGCGGGAAATTAAGCGGAGTTCCGCGCTTTTCAAATGCTGCGACAGCTGTTCGATCATTGCATCGCGCCCTGAATCTTCCTGTGCGTAATACTAGACGCGCCGCTTGATATCCGTGACGTAGACGCAAAAAACAAAAGAGCGCAAAACAATGTCTAAAAATGTAAACAAAGGCCAATCTTACGATCATTTAAATATCTGTTTTCTTCCAATTTCTGCACATTGTGACAATATAAATTGAATCTGATAGTTTATTTTAATTGTTCATAATAGTATACTCGCCTTTCGGGTCACACGCCCGTGTATTCCGAGAACATTTAGCTTTAAATGGTGGAAAATGTCAATATTTTGACTAAATCGCTGTTTTCTAGAAGTTCAGATTTGAAGGAATTTTACGATTTTTCAGTCAGCATAACTAAAAAGATATCAAACTATCAGGTAAGCTTTTACTACCATTGTGTAGAGGACTTTCAGCGCTAGGAGGCAATTGTTTATTTTTTCGATTATGGATTTTAAGCTCGAGATATGCATCCATTTCGAGCGAAATGTATGCAAAAAACACGACTTTTACACTTTTCCGATGTTTTTAGCAATATTTCCAAAACTAAGCCTTATTTTGGAAAAAGAAAAAATAGCTTCCTAGACAAAATTGTCTGTTTACAAAAATGTATATTAGAACAAATTACCATTTTTTATTTTATAGTTATGTTGTCTGAAAAATGTGGGGTAATAAAATCACTGTTTGGTTCATTTCTCAAAATTTAGTTTATTTGGTATCACATTAATATCACCATCGGATTCCTTATCAAATTTCCTTTCTATAAATGTATACTTTTATGTACTTTTATTCAATATTCTCAAACTTAGAAGCAAAAGTTGATCATCAAAATAATAGGGTTGACACTTCCCTTAATGTCCAGTTCCACTCCCAATCTTGACATACTATAAACATAGTCATTTTTGTATTATATTAATTTACAGGCTTCAAGCATCTATTTTAAAAATAGAATGTGCCAAAATAGTTTCATTCGGTTATCAAAACACTTAAAGGTAGATGACCCGATTTTGAACTTGATGTTTTCTGTTTTACATGAAAGGTCATCCTTAAAATTGTTGCATTCCAAAGTTTGAGTTGCATAACTCCAATGGTTCTATTTTTAGAAGCGCATGGTCAAAAGACATGCAGTGTGCCCATTGAGTACATGTAGTACACAGACTGGCTGGTGGTTAACCACCTTTTGCAGTAATTCACCACATTTTAGCCTATAATTTCCAAATGAAACATTTCTGGCCCCTAATATTTTACAGACATAATGAGAAAAATATGGGGATTCTTCTGATACCAAAATATCTTGATGTGAAAAAAAATCATAGTCCCAAAAAAGTGATCGGGTCATATACCTTTAATTGATATTCAAGTTAAAAGCAGGGGTCGATTGTAACTTTTTTAACAACTTGTCCGTTGAAAAAGCTTGGACTAGTTGTGGTATTTTACAACTTGCCCGCCAGCATTTCAGCTTGCCCTTAAATTATTCTGAGTTTCAAGGTATTTCAGAGTTACATTTTTTTTCTCATAATTGAACCTAGTAAATATTCGTATAAGTTATAACAATCTATGCTTTTAAAAGAGGGGGACTGGGGAGTACTTACTGACGTGTAAATTGTAAGTAAGTAGTAGATGAAGTACAGTACATTATCCTCTGCTTCTGTACATTAGAAAATAATGGACAAACAGTGGAAAAATGAGAAACAAAGCTGGAGGATTGAGAGTTTGGAAAACGAAAACTGCTACACAGTGCTATTCAATTTGTGAATAAAGTTGAAAGAAAACAATGAATGAGTCAGACTAAGTTGTACTTGCAGTGTTATTATTATTTTGTATCTGAACTTGTATACATAATACTGTGTCGCTACATCATGTAGATGTGGAGTAATTCAGTTATAATCAGATTCAGATAGTTACCTGTATCTGAACTTATACATAATACTGTGTCGCTACATCATGTAGATGTGGAGTAATTCAGTTATAATCAGATTCAGATAGTTACCTGTATCTGAACTTATACATAATACTGTGTCGCTACATCATGTAGATGTGGAATAATCCAGTAATAATCAGATAGTTACCCAACCTGTAGTAAGTTACCTCAACCAGGCCTGTTCTCAACTGTTAGACCATTGGATAATTTCAAAACTGCTTTTATTTATTTACTAACGCCTGCGCATTTGCAAGGGCTAAAATAGCTACATTATAAAATAAAATATTAGTAATTGATAACAACTTGCACAACTTGCCTGATGCATTTACAACTCTCAAAGCATTCATTTCTAACCCTGTTAAAAGGTTATTGTGCAAAAAGTGACAATTTTTACAGTATACAAGCAAGTAAGCTTAAGTAATAAGCCACCAATGCTGTGATACATTATTTCCCATCAAGTTTCCAACTGTCACCATTATGAGCTTGCAAATTTGGAATTAGAAAAAGGCTTGCTGTTACAAATTCTTCATTACTTATCAATTACATCATAATTAAAGAAAAACAATATAAAGCTTAATTATAATATTAATATTCAGGTATGAAAATTTTCAGGGTTTTTTCTGCACTTTCTTTTACTTTCAGCTCGTTGTTGGCCTTTTATGTCGAATTTCACACACTTTTTCAGGGTTTTTTCAGGTTTTTCCATTTAGGTTTATTCTCATACCTGAATACTATGATGCTAATGATTATATGGATAATATGAATAACAATGATACTATGATAATGATAATATGAATAACAATTCAATAGCAATATTGGGTCGAAAAACTAGCAATTAACTAGCAAAAGGTCGTTTATTAAAGGAGCTCATGTAATTGCTGAAAATGTATTATAACCTTTAACTTGACTAAATTCCTTTTGCTTGAACGAAAAAGCATATGGTCATATCTCAACAATGTGGGTCGATCATTTACTATAGTTTGATCAGTTCCAAATTGGCGAAGCCTCCTTGCAGCAGCAAATGAATACAGAAGGACACGAGAGCGCATGAAGGCAACAAGCGCACTGTCCATCATATGCGTGACGTGTGCGTGCGACCAAAAACATGTGCGTGTGGCCATAATCTTGCGCATATGCTTGGATTACTTTTGCTTGCAGAGAGACAAAAAACGAAGATCTCTTGCCAATTTAAAGCTGATCAAACTATAGTAATTGGTTGGATTTACTTTTCCTTGTGCTGGCACGGGTGCTGGTAATAATATTTATGCCAGTGATTCCAGCATTCTACTTATTGAAAACCATTTTTGGTATCATGAATCATCAAGATATATACCTGCAATATTTCTTACACACTTGAAACATGTAGTAAAATACAGGGTGTCCCTAAAAAAATTGTGCACATGTTTGCACAACTTGTTGACCATGAAGTCCTAATGTTTGGTATAATATGTTTATACACACGGAAAGGAGAAACACTCAGCTTTCTGATGCCGTTTATTTTATCTGATTTGGATTTGTCAATCCTGAGATATGGACATATAACTAGAGCTACCCAGAATCGATGTTGTGCCACTTTACAGTTTCAAAGGTTTACTCCTAAGATACAACTTCCACTTGAACGATTGCCCTTCACCAGTGTTATGCAAAATAACATTTTTGAATTGAGAATGAATAGGTTTAAATAATAGAATGAGTGCCTGTGTATCCAAGCAGAACTGAATATAAAGATGTTGGTTACATGATTTGAACCAGTCCTTTTGATGAGGTTTCACAAAATGTTTATAGGGCCTATATTTTCAAATACAAGACAGACGTCCCAATGGTTGGGTGCGGCTTCAATTTTCAGTATACATGATAGAAGAGGTTGTTCATGGTCTTAAAATATCACGAAACGAGAAGTCCAGCAGAAGAGTCACTAAAGAGTTTGCCATTCATTTCTCAAACACTCATGTACCATCTAGGAATACACCTATATAAAAAGGAGTATTGGAAATGCTTGGTAGACGGTATGGTACAAGCACCAATATGAATAAAGAACATTCTGGAAGACTAAGATATAAAAAGTGGCAGGACACAGTAACACATTGATAACATGCGGCGTGCACTTCAGAGGGATCCCAGAATAACTGCTCGTAGAAATCCCTTACCATATATCCAACGACATCATTTTTGTTCCTCAGCCTCTTTTAAACAATTCTGGTAAAATGCCCACCTCAATGTTTCAAGGCGATTGATGCCCATGGATAAACCAATGTTAGTATCGTTTTGACGCTCATAATCATTTATTCTGTAAAAGTGGCACAACGTCGATTTTGGGTAGCTTTGATAAACTGGGTATATCTCAGGATTGACAAATCCAAATCAGATAAAATAAACGGCATCTGAAAGCTGAGTGTTTTTCCTTTCCGTGTGTTTAAACATTTTACACTAAACTTTAGGACTTCATGGTCAACAAGTTGCGCAAACATGTGCACAATTTTTTTAGGGACACCCTGTATGGTTGTTTTAGCTAAAGATCAAGGTTCTTTTAGTTGGATCTTGCAAAAGGTTATTGCAAAATCTGTTGTGTATGTGGTAAAATCAATAGCCGCGTGGAAAGAGATAACAAATAAAATAATTACTTTTACTAACTAGTTTAAGCATTACTTACTAGTGATTGGACGGTTTTATTTATAAAGATTTAGGAAGAAGGCTAGTAAAAGCATTTGCTGGGTTTTATTAATACGGCCCAATGAGTATAGCATTTTAAAGACATATTGCCTGATAAAAATGTCAACTTGAATATATGCTAGGTGGATAAGTGGGCAGGAGAATACATATAATAATATATTATGAAACACTTACAGACGTTTGTTTTTCCACATAATACCAATACTAAGTTTTTATATTAAAACTACTTTATATAATGTGCCGTCAGGCATCATAACTATTCTTGAAGATGACATTTTTTAGTTGTTGTGTGAACCCAACCATGTAGGAGGGGGGAGCATCAATTCAAGACGGGGAAGCATCAATACAAATTGGAATATATGCATATGTCATTTCATTTTCAATAAGAATGTACAATTATTGCATAGTAATCTGCATTAGCATATATTACTCTAGCATAGAAGCGTATATCGTCATGAGAATGCAAGATATCATAAGTGACATTTTCAGCCAAATTGAGTTATATAGTCATTTATGAAAATGTAGGCAGATCCACACATTTAAAGCCTTGTTAGCAGTCTTGAAATTGGAATAAATGATTTTTAGTCAAAAAATTAAGCTTGTTAAAAATATAAAATAAGTAAACAAAATTTGACACAAAATGCTTCTCGTGCAAAATGTCCAAAATATCACTTATGATGTTCTTGTATTCCCATGACGATATATGTGATGTGATCAAGCAATACGACAGAAGTCGCAAATATTAATTTTTAAGATATAAAAACAAAGATAAGGCATTTGTAATGCGCCATCAATCTAGATGCTTATATCTATGAAATTAATTGTCCATTCTTAATGAGGTTTTATCTGCAATATGTTGCATTGCAAATGGCCAATTTACAATCCAGTAGAAAACTAGAATTTGAAATTATCGAGTTCAGACTCATTTTGCTTGATCGCATCAGATATTGTGTGGTGTCTAATAGCAACAACTTATGAAATAAAGAAATTCTCATCAATCAAGTGACAGATAACAATTTGTTTTCCTAAATATTAACAATTTGTAAGGGCCTTTTTATAAGCATGATTCTAGCAGAATCTATGACCAGCGATATTCAATTAAATACACGCGAGGATCAAACAAATGGTACCAGCCGAGTAAGTGAAATGAATAAATAATATATAGAATCGGGCAAACTGGCATGAAGTAAATTAATAAAGACCTTAAAAATACACTGTCTCGAACCCGGTCCCTCTCGCCTTCGCGGCGATCAGATAATCCACTAGACCACAGGGATTGTGTTTACATGAATACCAGACGAACGAGCACCTATGTATTCAAAGCCTTTGTTTTCCTATATAAATAGTACAAGCTAAAAGTATGGTTATATATGTTTGACTTAACCGACAACGTAAAAAGTTTATCTCAGCTCTTGTTTTTGCCCATAAGGATCTGTGCCTTGTATTATTATATTTCTCTCTTTCTGTTAAATGTAATCAGACTTAATTTCTTTCTACATCTCTTGATGTCATTAAAAAAGTCTTGTGAACAAAATGGTAGTGCGTAAACCGATGTGTTTGTGTGTTTAGCCATGGCAGGTAATAGAGGAGGAGGCTAATCGCGACACTACTCAAACAAACTATGTTTATAGCCGCCTATTCATTGCTAGGCTTATAGTTAACGTCGTAAGAATAATACTCCTTGAAGTGGCCTTTAAAGACTATTGTTTAGCCGCGAATGACCTCCATGCTCGAGCGGATTTGATGACACTTGTTTATCATGTCTATAGAGGCCTTGCACTTGCTTCGGTCGGCTTTACAGAAAGGAATCATCACGCGTCATTCAGTGCAATGATGGCATAATGCATACAATCCATTCAGTTTATTCTTTGAATTGACGCGGGATTTTTGAAAGTGATGTTAACTCGCATAGATACAAAGGGGATTTTTAGCTTCTTATAGTTTTGGTGAACAAAGTTCAGTAGTCTGCCTTGATTCTGCTGTATGTATCAGAAATGTAGCAATATTTGATTCAATATTACATTTTTCGGTCAACTTCGGTCACGATCATATCATCATAAATCGGTACGATATATGAGTAAGTTTATTTTGAACTATGTCTGAATTACAGGAAATTGCAGGAAATATATGAAAATAACCAAATTGTCGGACTTATTTCTTAAGAATTCACAGTTTGGGAACCAAATTTCCCTAAACAGAATGACGTATTCAATAATTCGTAACTTCCGAATAAACCACCGATTTCGGTAGAAGTTTTGCTGAAATGTTCGTTTACCTGAGATCTCTTTCGGTGGTGTAAAATATTATCACGCAAGCTTACGAGGGACCAAACATCCATTGTCTTAATTAAGAAAATAGATGTTATGCCCCTCGTACGCATGCATGATAAAAGTTTACAAATAAAATCTAGAAACACTTTAAGTGTGATACGTACACAGGACGTCAAAACCACTCGAGTGTGGAGGTTGATCGCGGCTATACACATGTCTTGAAAGGCCGATTCAAGGAGGATTATTCTTACGATATACAATAGGGTGATAATGGATCATGAAAGAAGGGAATAGGATTAGAAATAGGGCTAATCTGCGATTCAGCTCCTCTTCTATTACCTGCCATGGTTTAGCTGAGAGAAACTCCTTTTTGAGTTTGCCTTATAGCTACTTATTATATATTTCTAACTAAGACAATGACATCAATATATAATACTACTAAATTACATGTCTATTTGAATAAATACTGTAAAAATGGAAATGTTTGGGCAACATATATTTGAGCCCTTTTTGAGATTGAACCATACCGTGAAAATAATACTAATAACACATGAATATATTTCTTTGGTGTATAGGTCTATGTGATGAAGCTACACATCGTGAATTTAAAAACATGCAAGATAGTAAATTGAAAATCTGCAAAGCGAGAAAAAATAATCACATGAAAATAACCACTTTACAGTAACCAAATCACACATATATATACAGAAATATGCCATATCTGTCTACAGGATGACTTATAGACAGGTAGCTTTGGCATCAGGCAGATAGGTAGGCACGCCCTCTGTCTTGAGGAAGACAAATTAACATATTGATATTTGGTATAAGGCTGCCAAGAGTATTGAATCACACTTGGTGGTGTTTTTGGTTTAAATTATTTGCTAATATCTAATAACAATAAGGCTTATTTATATTTATGTAATACTGGCGTGAAAGTATGGCGTAAAACACAGTGTAGCGCCAATGTAAACCATGTATCTTACCATTTGATAAAAATACTGGTGTATATATATGCGCTGATGTTTGTTTACATCACAATTAAACAAAAACAATGCTTTTTGGTGATAATAATACTAGAATGATGATAATCTAATAATGATAATAAATATAATGATAATGATGATAAATAATGATATAATATGCAATTCTGTAATATTTTTAGTAATATAATAGATATTATAATAATGATGCTAATAACAACCACAAGGCGAAAACATACATGACATTAACTAACAATAACATTCATTAACATTAATTAGTAAATTATGCTAATTTATTCAAATATTCACAAAATGTGCATAATTTATACGGCGGGCTGTCTTTAGTCACTTCCCTAGAGCCAGCCCGTCGAACAAATTTGCAAATTTGTTGAATAGTCGAATAAATTTGCATAATTAATTAGCTCATGAATAATAATTCCCTTTGTTATTTATAACGGAATAAACTGTATTATTAGTTTATGAAAGAAACTATGTTATACTATATTAGGGCGAAATACTATTTTCGTAATAATGAGTAAATAACAAAAACCCATTTCGCCCTAACGTACCTTTAGCAATATAGTTGTAATAATAATAATAGTCGGTTTTTATATAGCACTTTTGATATAGCGGTTTACATCCGTGGAACAGTCTCAAAGCGCTTTACATTGGCTAATTTTAAATACTATTTTCGTAATAATGTGTAAATAACAAAAACCCATTTCGCCCTAACGTACCTTTTAGCAATATAGTTGTAATAATGATAATAATAATAATAGTCGGTTTTTATATAGCACTTTTAATATAGCGCTTTACAGTCTCAAAGCGCTTTACATTGGCTAATTTTTATCGCTGCCATTCACATCATCTTCATGGCAGCCGGCTAGGCGCACAATTAGATGATGCACAAGGCTTTTGTCATAAAAAGTGTCCCAAGAGGGAATAAATGATAACAGATACCCCATTTTTTTTGGTTTTTTGAAAATTATTATGATAAGATCGCTAAATATGATAAGTCCAATTTTAAGACCCAAATTTTACATTTTTCATTGTTAAATATCATGATTTACATGAGACACACTTTTTTGACACACCCTGTATTAAAATATGATAGATTTAAATTAACAAAGTGGTGCAAACAAGAACATACATATAAATACAATTAAACATAATACATGTACATAAGATGAAAAAGTGTATTGACGTAGTATCAGTTATACACATTTTTAAATAGGTGAGTCTTTAACAAGTTGTTAAATGATTGAATAGACCATTTCAAATTGAGATCGGAAATCTTTGGAAAAACAGGTCACATGGAATAGGTGCGTAGTGTGTTCTTTGCAACAATTGATCGCATTCATAGCATTGGATGTCCGCCTAGTGATTTACTATATTTACATACACGCGTACACCCATGAGAAGTAAAACATGGAACGAGACTATTTATTTTTTTGTCAACAATGGCGTCGACCGGCAACTTCCAAATGTATCGAGCAGAACGATAAATATGAAAATATTACCCCGAATCTCTTTTATCTCACCATTTTTATTACTGAAACACTGCAACATACAACTTTGTGAGGGAGACAATCTATCACCAACACCAGCGTAATCTACCACATGGGCAGACGGGTGAAAACCATGTTTGTTTTTCTGTGCACATGGACATGACTCGCAAGCTCACAAGTCATGTAACCGAGCGTCAAAACACTTGCCTAATCGGAACCATTCGGAACCGATCGTATATGTTCGGATTTGAAATGGTCTATAGAGTCGCAACATCTGGTAATGAATTATCATGCCCAAATTGGGTAATTATATAGAACAAAACATCATACTTATGACAAAAGCGAATATAAACTGCCATCTTTCAACATGCAATTTTTAAATTTCGTGGCGATCGAAAGTCCTGGTGCCGATGAAGTCATAGTTATACAATTTGTTGTGAAAATTTGAGCAACAATAGACCATGACGTCATCCTGTATTAAAAAACATGCCCTGTATTAAAATATGATAGATTTATAAACTGGCGTGAATTAAATTAACAAAGACCTTACAAATACACAAGTCTCGAACTAGGTCCCTATCGCATTAGCGGCGATCGGATTATCCTTTACACCACAGGGGACGGTGTTTGTACATGAAGTAAATATTAACAATTTATCATGATTCATAGTTATTCACATAGATTCATAGTCAGAAGTTGATACACTTCTTTTTTTAACCTATATTTACCCTGTTTACTGATTTGCTTTTTCCTCAAACTTTTCAGGGAGGGAGAAGGGTCAGTGTTCATTACAAGGGGGTATCATATCATGAGCTTCCAAATTGTCACATAATGAGGATATTTTAGCTAGTTTATCTCTATCAGTGTAAATGGCAAATATGATGAAATGGAGTTTTTAGATTTGTTTGTATGGCTCTGTAACAAGAAAAATGTTGATTTTGTGAAATCCATGTGATGTTTGTTTATGTTTAGTTCTTGAGGTACAAACTTTCCTATATTTTGTTACTTCTTTAACTAACAATCTGATAGATCAATGGTCTCAAATTGATCTTTGGAATGTTTGTCAAATGTGCGTGTGCATGATACTCCTTTGTAATAATTGCCAAATCTCTTCGTGCCCTCTCCCTGGTACGCTATTTGGTTTGTTCAAACGCTACAATCGTTGTTCGATACATTGCTCTATGACAATGTACAACCCACATAATTAATCTATAACATATAATGTAATATTTTTGTTAAATATGGTGCGATCAGGCAAAATTATTCAGAAGTCGCAAATATTGATTTTGAGATAAGCTAAACAAAGGAACATATTTAATTAGTTCTCTATTGTTTTGAAAACACTTCGATCAATTGCTCATATTCTTGGAGTTTGTTTTTGATGGGGTTTTCTGCAAAACGTATCATTACAACTGACCAATACGAATAAGAACAAAACTAAAAATTTGATATGACCGATTTCAGACTCATTTTGCTTGATCACATGACAAATTAGTAGTGATAAATCTTGACTCAAAAGGTGGAAGCCATGTACGCGCACATAAATTATGCGTAAGTAAAGTTCCGGAGGACTGGGCCAGAACAACCTTTGACCCCCTAACTGTGTTAATTTAAGTTTACAACACACTCAAGATGAATGCAGTAGCATTTGACACAATACAAAATGGCTAAGAAAATATTGAAGGCACTTGTATTGAATTGTATATAAGACACATTTACTATCGTAACAACTTTCAAAATCTATTATGGGTAAGGGAATATCTTTGGCAGTAATATCAGAATACATAGGTAGCAATACTATAGTCAGCGGAAAAGAAGTTCAGCCCTTTTTTCTGTTTCGATCGTGTTCTAAACGTAAACACAGAAGTGCAGTTCCCAGTGGTGGAATAGAATAGCATGACTTCGAACTGACTAACGCGCACATCTGATTGGCCCGATTGTATCTATGGCGTCAAGAATGTTACTGCCAACACCCTTGTTATTTAGCACACGCATGAGGGTCAAGTGCTGAACTTCTCTGTCTGCAACTATAGTAGATATTTTTGGCAGTAATATAAGTAGCCACCAATCCTCAACAGTGTGTTGATTTTCAATTTTAAAAACACTCAAGAATGAATGCTATAGCATTTGATACAATACAATAGGTAATAATATACAGTCATCACAATAAGTAACTGACCAGGTAATAAATGTGCTGATAACTCTAAAAGTATAACTCCCACATAAACATATTAAAATTATAAACATGTTGAGAAATTTCTCTTCTTGAATTTGAGATATTACACGCTAAAAATGGCTGATTATTAAGGAAGTTACAATCCCAAATGTACTGTCAAGTCCGATTTTCATTTTCACATTTTCATTTTCAACACGGGGACTCAGACCGGCAAATTATTGATTACTGGTAGTGGTCGTGCCAATTCACCCGTCGATGGCCTGATTGTTGGATAGTCGGCCGGTGGCATTGTTCAGTAGGTCAATACGGCACACACGCTTTACATGTCTTACTCTCCCCGTGTTGAAAAGAAAATGTTAAAATGAAAATCAGATTTGCCCTAACGTTTGGGATCGTAACTTCCTCATTAAACATCTTAGCGTGTAAGATCTCAAATTCATGAAGAGAAATTTCTCAACAACTTTATAATTTAATATGTTTACGTAGGAGTTATACTTTTAGAGTTATCAGCATGTTTATTACCTGGTCAGTTACTTATTGTGATGACTGTATATACAGCACTTGTATTGTATAGTGTCATTGTCAAACACAACAAAAAAGACAGAAAGAAAGCACATTATTAACCCGGTGTTCTCTCTTTGTATTCAGAGGGGTAACACATGATCGTTCCAGGATCTTGAAATACCCCCTATTTTATGGCGTTTTGCAGACATGTGTGCTAATCCCCTTTTTGCACTAAAACGCTGACATTTTGACTGAAAATAACCCCCTTTTTTCACCATTTCAAGGACACTTTCTAAATAGTCCCCCTTTTTGTGCAAAAACGAGGACACATCTAGTTCAAAATAACCCTTTTCCCTATTCTCAGGACAATTTTATAGGACATAATACTCATTCTAATGTTTGTTCTTCTTCGCGGACATAGCATCCCCCAAAAATCACCCTTAATTTTTTGAAATGACCCCTTAGTTTTGGAAATCACTGACATAGCTTTAAAAAAACGCTATTTTTGGGAAATTGCGGACACCCTTTGGAACGATCGTGCGTACCCAAAGTCAACCTTGACTGAAACCACCAGGATTATTAAGCACCAACATCTATATAGGCCTAATCAGTGGCATTCATATCTTGGAGGTGGGTTAAGGGGTATAAACCCGGTATCCACGCCCTGTAAGGCCAAATAAAAATAATAACTAGTTTCTCGTCCTAACATTTGGGTAAAAAGGAGGATGAGAGATTATATCTCCTTTTTTTAATAAACAATAAGAAATTGCCATTACCAGCATGTGCCGCTTGATTAGTTGTGTGACTGGAAGAAGACGAGGCCTTTGTAAAGTCTTGTTATTTCATCATGGTTTTGGGGTTTGAGGGGGGGGGGGGGGGGTGTTGTTAACACAAAATCTGCAACATTATAAATGCTCAATTGACTAAAGCAAAGCTATTACCAAGATGTCAGCATCTTAAATATTTAAACAAAAATGTATTTATTGGATGAAGTTATGAAGGGAAAAAAAGAAATTACAGAATTCCTCAAAAAAAGATGCGCAAGGGGATGAGAAACTACTTTTTTTACTTGGCATAATGGGTGTTTTACACAATGTTTCTATGGGCAATGTAGTGGTATTTAAGGGTGCCAACTGGCCTTTTCTCGGTCCAATAGGACTTTTTATCGCTCAACTATAATCGGCAAGAAAACTTTGCAATAACTCGTTTTCTTTTTGCTGATATGCTAGAAAATAAAATTTCTACCTGGAAGTTATCACACACTTCTCTAATGATCTTTCCAAATTTCATCCCGGTCATATTCAAATACGATAAATCCTTTGAGAACTTCAAGTTTCATTCGATCAGTTGATTCCTTTGATGATATGGAAATCATGAATGTCTGTCTTCAAGCGTCATCAAGTTGCATAATTTGATTCTCGATCCTGTCATATGGAAGGTGTTTCATACCTGGTATCAGCTTGGTGGCTCTGTGTTGAATCTTTTCAATCAGGTCAATGTCCTTTCTTATGTGGGGTCTCCATACTTGTATGCAGTAGTCTAATTGAGGTCTACTATAATGCTAGTAGTGTGTTTAGACATTGATATTGAAAAAACCCAGCACCACTCGAGTTTGTTCAAATCATGTCCAAAGGCTTTTGACTCAGACAAAACATTATACCTCTATGTTGGCTGATGCATGGACCCATTGTAGCATATTTTTTGCTCCTTATAAACAAGTACATTGCAAACATAAGGCTGCAATGACAGCAACAAAGTAGCATCACAAACAACACCATTAGTTCTATGATTATGATAATACCTGTGAGTTGTGCTTTGTTATAGGGTCTATAGGAAGTTCTGTTTCCACTTCATTCAAAAGTACATAATTGCTTTGCAGAAAGTTGGTGCACCTTTTAATTTGCCTTAAGTTGCATACCCTCTCCATTTCTTAAATTGAGGTCTCCCCGAGTCCGAGTCCGAGGCTGAGAAAAGGGGATTCAAGCCCGGTCTTGAGTCCGAGTCCGGACTGGAGTACTCCATCACTGATACAAGGTCCATTCCCCGATATAAAGCGGAAATGTTGCTTCTTATATATCAACCGATAGCACACATAGGAGAAAAGTAGCAGTACCACAAACAACACTGTTAGTACTATGATTGCTATAATACACGAAGGTAGTGCTTGGTTAACAATAGGGTCTATGGGAATCCATGTCGTTAGCTCACCATTCTCTAAAACCGTGGTAGGATTCATGTCAGATGCGCTGCTTTCTGTGTAACTCTCAGTTGGTCTCTCTGTTGAGATGTCAATCTCACATGCTCCCCACAACTCGCCAGCATACGTCAGGGTACATGTGTACACTCCTTCGCTGTGTTTATCCACCGTAACAGGACGACATTGCTTTTTGTCCATATAGATGTCATCTTCAGGGGGCAGCTCAGTGTCATTTACACGCCACACTGCGTTCGAGTGGGGCTCCGAGTCATCATGACAACACAACAAAGTTGTGTTTTGCTTTCTACATATAGGGTCCTCTTTGCTTGGTCCAAACAGTACATTGAGATAGCGTAAATCATATGTAGTAGTAATATTATCTTTCGTGATTTTTTGGCTATAGTAGACCGCGTAGTCATAACGGGTAATAACGTCTTTATGCAGTTCTACTTGGTAAGCATCTGCACTTTCTATTTCCGTGACAGTAGAATAAAAGGTACTGTCTGTACTTAAATTCAGGCCTTGATCAACGGTGTATATGCAAAGTATTGTACTTAGATCGATGTCATGTGATAGTGATCTTTTCAAAAGACAGATATCGCTGGCATTGAATGTTATTGTCCATGAAATAGTCATGTGTTCTCCTTCATTTATGTGAGAACCGAAAGCTGAATAATATACACAAACGAGTGAAAATAGCAGGATCACCATCCGTATATTTGCCGCATTCCTCCATTCTGTAAAATAATGCCGATTCATGACTGGGGTTACAATGATAACCTGAATCCCATGACTAGACATGTATTTACTACCTCTTAAACATTATGGAATAAAGCATTACTACTATTATGAATGGAGCTGCGATACGCATGATCATGTGGGTATTTCCATTACTGCATATAAATATAAAAAAATTCATAGCTACTAAGTGATAAAATGGTGTCCATATCCGGTACAAAGCTCAATTGAAAAGATAAGCAGGTAATATTGGAAGTATCCTATTTTAGTTTTAACTCAAAAAAGTTTGTTCAACTATTGACTTTTTCCTTTATTTGGTTGATCCCTGGATGAGCTGTTGTGTGAGGATCATCAATTGAAATTCCCCGAACAGGTTTACATCAATTTTTAATAATTTCATGTCACACTGGAACAAGTAAAGATATTTCATTAACATTAATAATATAAATAAGTAGGACATATGCATGCCCTTTTATTACATGTATTGGATTGAAGTACGCTGTTGTCTTTGTACTTCTTGTATTTTTTTCAAACATGGTATACCGTACCCTGGTTTTCAAACAAATGTGTGGCGACAAAACAAAAATGACCCGCTATATTAATTAACATGGTGTGTGTGTCATTATAATTCATATTTAAACAAATTAAAAGTGGGTTATCATTTTAAGTGATGCAAGGGTTCATAATCACATGCAATTATACAATACGGGTATTTTTAAAAACGATGCCAAGTTAAAATACCGTCATCTTTATCATATGTGTGGTGGTTTGGGAAAACCCGTCGGAAGTTGCTAGTGTTAATATTGAGATATCTGGGTCATACCAAAATATTCCTAACAAATGAGTTCCAAGTCAATTTTCCAACTTTGGTCCCAAGATAGAGATTATACCTTGAACTTTGGTCTCCAGGAGTTTTGTATGCAAAATTCCAGATGTTAAGTTTATTTTAGTACTTTTCTGAACCTTGTTTGTCAAATTTTATGTGTAAAATGCTATGTGTAAAATGCTACGTAAAATGACATTGTTACCATGGTAACCACTTGTGAATTCCGACAATGCATTGTAAAGATTTTGAAAGTGAAGAACTTACAATTGTTAATAATATTGCAAAAAAACTAGGTTCATATCAAAAGTCCTTTTCATATGACAAGCTATTCTGTGTGACATAACAATGTAGTGTTATTATTAGTAGAGCATTTAAAAGATTTTGTGTACAGTTTCAATTTTTAGTGTTGCGTTTAAACTTGCCGACTTTAAAATATTATTACTGTAGTTCTAGATGGAATTGCTGAAAAATTTAAAAAGTCAAATACTCAATAGATTATGAAGCTCTCCTCCATAGAAAAAAAAGTTGCTAGAAAATGACCATGTGAAGGGTTTTCCCATGCCACCACACATATTTCATCAATTAAAAACTGTTTAACAAAAACACCTCGCGATACTAAACAAGAAATCTAGGCACGTAGTCACACAGAAGTTGATACTTATCCATTTTATCATGGGATGATAAGGATTTTATGACCATTGTGTTAATGTCTATGACAGCTGGTGCGTTCTGCTCAAGGTCTTAGAGGCAGCCAGCTGTGTAGGGAGTGTTTTACACACCTAAATTTGAAATTACACAGTTTTTACACACCCAGTTTTTGTCCATATGGCCTGTACTTTGTACAATAAAAGTTTTTCAAAGCCATATTTTTCAAAATTGTGGGATTTGGTTTAATTTTTTTTACATATTCCTCAAAAATCTCATGGCGATCTATGCTGAAAATCTCAATGTTAATAATGCTATGGCGGCAATATGATAGCTATTTGAAGAGAATCTCTCTAAAATCTCTTACCACTGGTAAGTCTATGTGAAATGACCAGCAAGATGGCACCGTCACAGAGTCATAGAGTATACACAATTACATTTCCAATCTATATCAAATCAATAATTCTAATTAGGGTCACTCATGGTAGTATTATTACGTATTGATTTCACACCTGAATAGTTTTAATAAGATGTTAACAATTACACCTGGCGGGATCTTCAAATCTTAGATTACTTGCATTCAGTATTCAATGTAACGTCGCGAAATCAGTACCCGTGGACAGAGTGAAATGGGACATACTTTGTTCAAATAGCTGTTATTTTGCAACCGTAAGGTTATTGTAACAATATTTTCAGCATAGATGGTCAAGATCATATAGTTAGTGGCATGTGTCAGTATAAGAATCTCATGTTTAATGTAAATTAGTTGTAAATATTTTAGACTCTCAACAAAGACTTTATATACATTAGCGCTCTTTCATCTGGTGCCATTGGTCTAGTGGGTAATCCGATTGCCATGATAGCGAGAGGGACCGGGTTCGAGACCACATATTTTGTATAATTTTATTCACGCCAGTTTGTGGAGTCTATATATTATTGAAAGTTAGTTATGAAAATTTGAGATCGGGGTAATTTGCCTCCAAAGCGTGTGCCCGTAGGACCGACCATGTAAACCAAACAACCAAACCCTGCCCACTGAATAATGTCTTGGTACACTTTTGGTTAGCCTTTTTGGTAAGCCTTTTTCCAAATGCTGTATCTTATGGCACATTGACTTCAAACCTTCAGCTACAGGTAGGCCATGGTCACAAACTCCCGTTGCGGCTGCTTTTTTGGGAGTCTAATTTGCATAGGTCATCTGAGGTCAAAGGTCATCCAGAGGTCAAATTGTAAAAGTTTCCTGATTGACATCAAACTTGGAGAAAAGAAACATGAACACCAGGTGAACATTTTTTTGGGTCTAATTTGCATCTGAGGTCAAAGGTCATCCAGGGGTCAAATCGTAAAAGTTGCCTGATTGACTTCAAACTTGGAGAAAAGAAACATGAACACCGGGTGAACATGTCTAAAATAAATTAGAGGTCATCTGAGGTCAAAGGTCATCCAGGGGTCAAATAGTAAAAGTTGCCCAATTGACTTCAAACTTGGAGAAAAGAAACATGAACACCAGGTGAACATGTCTAAAATAAATTAGAGGTCATCTGAGGTCAAAGGCCATCCAGGGGTCAAATAGTAAAAGTTGCCCAATTGACTTCAAACTTGGAGAAAAGAAACATGAACACCAGGTGAACATGTCTAAAATTAATTAGAGGTCATCCGAGGTCAACGGTCATGAGAGGTCATCCAAGGTCATAGGTCAACAAGGGGTTAAATCGAGCAATGAACACCGGGGAAACATGTCAAAAATAATTAGAGGTCATCCAAGGTCATCTGAGGTCAAAGGTCAGCCAGAGGTCAAATCGTAAAGTTGTCCAATTGACGTCAAACTTGGAGAAAAGAAACATGAACACCGGGGGAACATGACCCCTATGTGACCTTTGACCTCATTTAGTTGATCTCCCAGCCAAGGGGATTCGCAAGTCGTGACTTGCAGTATTTTTCACCTTGCCACTATTGATTTCATGTGGCCCCTATCGTCTGGGAAGATGTAGTATCTTCTCAAGCCCCCATCTAAGGCCATATTTCACTTTATATATAGTTTTACAAGATACTACATGAGGAGCTTGCGCTTTTACTTAAACAACAGTGTTGCATATACATGGTGTACGTGTTGTCATCATGGCGCTATTCATGAATGCAAGAACACATGCTAAAGGTGTATCAGATGAGAATGAATCGTGAAGAGGTCAATCCTGCCACTTATCATCAACTCTTTCGATTTAATAACGAAAATGTGGAGTGGCTATTCGTGTTGAGAAATTAGTAGGCCTATACTAAAACATAGCAAAACAAATTATTTTAAGTGTTTTCTTTCTTTAGATTAAGTTGAAGTGGAAACTGCCACATCTATTTAAATTACTCGTTATTGATCTAATAAAAAGTCCATGTTCATTTAAATACGCTATTGTTATACTCCTGATTATATACCCCGCTATTGTGCTATCCTCCGACCATTTACTTATCCGATTAAGTAAAAGGTGTTTAGTCAAGTAAAAGGTTATTTATAGAGATTTAAGCAATTGCTCGAGCCTGATCTTTTACTCATCAACCTTTTGCTAATGCTGAACCTTTTACTTGATAAGCAATTGCTAGTTTTTATTTATACGACCCATTGTCTTTTCAAATGGCCACTGTTGCCAGCTTGGTGTTTTGATCCATTTGGGATGTTGCCAAGTTTCTTCTGGACAATGATTTTATACAATACATACATCATATGCTAGACTGAAAATCCTTACTGCTGCCTTTTTAAGTAATAGAAGCAGGGGTGGGGAAGTCAGTGGTTATCATGAATATTGAATTGGGATTGAGGATTTTTCTCCAGGGGTGAATCTTATTTGAGTGTGTGATAGAAGCCTTTGTTTCGAAATTTTTCACCCATGGCATGTATTAGAAACTGGTTAATCTAACACTCTACCAAAATGACCGGGCCAGACCAATCACCACAAATGACCAGACTATCATCAAATTTATGAATGGAATACAACCTTTACATTTAGTCAAGATATAGAAAAGTATGACATAAAATATACAAATATCAAGAATCCAGTCGAACCATGGGTCCAATTCATAATGGACGCACATGGTCACATGAGGTTGACCTCTCATAAAAGTATGGGAGGTCAACCTCGCTCCCAAAACGGTGCAACAGACACATGTAAGCTCGACCTCACAGCTCTGATTGGTTAGCAACATTTTCTAAGTTTTCAAGCATGCGTAGTAAGCTGATCAAAGTGCGCCTGCGAATATGTTGGACTGTGGCCAGATGTGCCGTAGGTCCATTGCAAAAACAGCTTGGTCATGCATTTGACTGCTTTTTGATTGTGTGTTTTGTTTGTATGTAATGCCAATGTAATCAACCATGTTGCTTGTTCATGAATATAGTCTCACGGCTGAAGTAACTATAGTCAGGCATGAGAATATTTAGATTTAAACCTGAATTCATTTTTTGTGTCCAAATTTCTGCACTTTCTTTTAATTTTTAAGCCCGTTTTGGGCCTTTTTAGCCCACTTTCATGCACTTTTCAGTGGTTTTCAATTATGTTCATTCTCATACCTGTTTATCCATCTCACGAGACAATGACTTAGTTGCGTATTTACTAATTGCAGCACATAAATGCGTGCACCTACTTCAGACGCTGAAGTAGGGAAACACGTAGGGCACGTGTGGTCCAGCGGATACTTTATCACTCCACGATACAAAGGTTGTGGGTTCGAGTCCCGTTGCGGCCAGCGTATTGTGTCCTTGGGCAAGGCACTTTACAGTGCTTGCCTTTCTTCATCCAGGTGTATAAATGGGTACCGGCATTAATTCATGTTGGGAAGTAAAACAGACTCGCTGTGCAGGAGGAGTGGCGAACCCCCTACAGCCAAAATTACTTTGAGGAGTCTGGCCCAAACGCTCAAAGAAAGAGTGATGGGCTATCTTTCATAGAAAGACAGACGATATATACGTGTGCGTACATGCTGCACCTGTAAAGTAACGTCGCTGTCCAGAGGAAGAGAGAAATAGAGTATATAACTATTACAAGCCCCAAAATGATAGAAAGTTAAGTTCAAGAAAAACGCAAAATACAATAGTCTCATGGAATTTGTTTCTCTCTCTCCTGACAGCTAACTTTCTGACAAATAATTCAAAATATTGTGTGACTCTTTTTGATAGCGGAAGTAAAATATATTGGTATGAAAAGGCTCACATTTTACGCCAGTGTATTCTTTAATTTATAGATACTGTTTGTTCATCCATTTTTCAGTTTATTAGAGACAGCCTGTCATGACAGTCAGTATAACGTCCAAGATGTGTCTTTAATATCTCTACGCACCATGGCAAGACACTCACAGCTCAAACAGGTGAGTCATAAAGTAGATAAAAAGAGCTGTAAATAGCAAATGGTTTAGAGACAGCCTGTCATGACAGTCAGTATAACGTCCAAGATGTAGCTCTAATTTCTCTGCGCACCATGGCAAGACACTCACAGCTCAAACAGGTGAGTCAGAAAGTAGATCAAAAGAGCTGTAAATAGCAAATGGTTTAGAGACAGCCTGTCATGACAGTCAGTATACGCACCATGGCAAGACACTCACAGTTCGAACAGGTGAGGGATAACCACACCAAATAACTTCTCCATTGAAATACACATAAAAAGGCCCTATTTCAAGACACCTTTTTTACCCTCCGGCTACATTTATGACATACTTTTCACCTATGACGATTTTCAGTAAAGGTTAAACTTTAATTTAAGTCTTTTATATCATTGAGGGTTATCAGACTAGATTTTTCGCTACGGACCCGCGAAAAGCTCCCCTCACTTTTTCATGTTTTCTGGCATGCCTGTTCACCATTTAGGCAGGTACTTCATGGCAAGACGCTCATAGCTCAACCTAGTGAATTTTAAATTAACCCTAAACCCTTGGTTTGGGAATTAAAGCAATATTATGTGATCTTTTTCAAATTTGTAAACAGCTAGGTAAGACTTCCCTGAATTCATAAATCTATTTTGACAGTATTTTCTGTTAAAAAAACATCACAGCACATTGCTAAATCATAATGGAAATCTGCTTCCAATTTAAGGAATTGTTCAACATATTTGTTTGATTTTCATCATAAAACATTCCGTAGGGGTGTGTTCACTTGTGTACAGTTGGGGTTGTAACTGGAAACACTGTAAATGGCGTTAAAACAGTGGGAAAACAGTGTCAAACCATGGAATTCTATTTACGAACAGAAAAAACCACTCAGAAAATAAATTACTTATTTCAAAAACTGGTTTTGAAGTAATTAGGAAACATATTGCTCTGTAACTTATAAGATATTTTAGTTTCACAGATAAGGGCGTCCCATATAAAATATCACATAATATGCCTTTCAGGAGCAATATGTGAGGAAAAGCAGCACTTACAAATAATTAGCCCAGTATTTTGTCTGAATGTTTATGCATCCTATGTATATTCCATATCTACATATAGAAGAACATTCGTGCACCAAATGTTATTGAAATATTGTAAGTCTCCAGATAATTGAGGTAGATTTTCCTTCCACAAATGGATGTTATTATAATCAGTTCAATAATTTCACTATCATTTTGTACAATTCCTGTGTACCCTATGCGATTGCTGCGTAAACGCAACAGCAGCGTAGTGCCCGATGTTATGGAATGTTGTATGTCATTTCACTGAGCATTGTGTGTTCAACTTTGGGATGAATACGAGCATGGTGCTCAGATTAAGAAATTATTTAACTGATTATTGTATTATCAATATTTTATTAAACCATCTCCAATATTTCTTGTGTTTAATACAGGTACTATTGAAGAGTAATGCCATAGAGAAGTTGACCAAGCTTGGTGACAACATGCAGCACTCAGAAGGTGCTACATCCCCTGGCAGTATGTCCTCTGCAAGGAGCGGGCGTAACAGCGCAAGCTCCGTGTCACATCATTGCTCTAGACTGATAAACATGCTACGAAGATCAGCTAGTGCCAAATCTACAAGAGGGATGGTCATGTCATAATACGATAAAATATAAAAAGGAGTGATTTATAGTGCGCTACGCAACCACCTTCAATCCACCTCGGCAAACTTACACACTTTTTGCTGGTCATAGGTGGGAAGTACGAAGGGATGCAGCTCTATACAGGCAGAGTAGCCTACAATAAACCATCGCAACCCATAGCTAGGTATCAACTACCCCCCAATGTCAAGAAGACCAGTACAATCAATGTGGTTGCCCAGAGCATATATAGTAGTATACATTCAGGATTCAAAGCCACACACATCATTTGTCAAGAATTTTTATTCTATCCAAGCATACTGACCAGTGTCATGTTCTGAGAATTGTGTAAATTATAAGAATTCTGTATATCAGTGTACTGCATAGCACCTCAAATTAGAAGGTGATGTCTGCATGCATTCTCATCATAGACATAGGCACGGCATTTAAGCGCCAAGTCTGGTATTCCTTCTTGATCATGCGGGCCCAAACACCATCATTGGAGTTACCCATACAATGTTATGATGTGATCATTAGAATATATGAAGAGCTTTGTTGCAAAAGGGCCACCAGACCACCCTGACATGTTACTCATTTTGCATTAGTGAATTTGACAAGTCCATGGAATTAATCAAATTATTGTATGGCTGTGTTCATTACTGTTTCTATGACTTGGATTAGTGCATCCATGCACGCCAATTGAGGCACCAACCAATACAAGCCACATTCCACATAATGAATAGCCATCCATGCAATAATGCAAAATGAGTAAAAAGGCAGAAGTGGATGTAGGCCCTTTTGCAAAACATCTCTTCATATAAGGACGTCACCTCCCAACTTGAGGTATACTTATTCTTACATTGAAGTATACTTATTTTTGGGATAATAGCATTTGTAACTGTGGACATTTTTGTGCTTAAAATCAGAGATGATGGAGTTTCAAAGATAAATGAAATTATAATGGACGCACGTCACATGAGGTTGACCGCGCTCAAAGTACGCGAGGTCAACCTCACTCCAAAAAAAGGTGCAACGGAAATCCGTTGTGCAAAATATGTAAGCTCAACCTAACAGGTCTGATTGGTTAGTGGCATCATTACACCTACAATAATTAAGCCCTTATAGAAATATCCCTTTTTTCCAGAACCAATTTTGCCCCGGGGCATGGTGCACCCTGTGTATTTTCTAGCCCGGCTCGCTGGCCAAGCACTGCTGAAGGCCCCGCCGCGCCAGGTGGTATCCTAGTTTTGTCCATGGTAGGAACATGGAAGGAAGAACTTGGTACTAGCATGGTACTAGTGGGGACTTTAGAAACATAATTATTACAGGTTTTGCTGATTTTCTTGTGTTAATGTTCATAAATGAATAATGTTCATATGGTTTGCTGGTCGAACGAGTTAAATCCATGGGATATTAACGAAATTAGCTAAAAGTATTCTGACAGAAAATGTTAAAAGTTTACCAATACACAGCTTTATTTAGATTCAATTATATTGGATAGTTTTCTGGGTGGAAAGAAGCCCAAAGTCTTACTTTTGAAAGTTGGTGTGTTGAGAAATTCACACTTTAACTTTAATTTGTCATTGAAATTAGTACTATTTAAAATTTATTCAAATCAAAAGTTCAATATTCGAAGAAAGAGGGCACAATATATTATCCCTGGATCAGATTTTAGTTTTAAAACTAGCCCAATGTGGGTGAAAGTCACCGCGTGTGTAAGTCACCGCGTGTGTCAAAGTCACCGCGTGTGTCAATTCATGTGGCTAGATTGTAGACAGACTGCCTTAGGGTTCCCCAGCATGCGGTCAATGCAAATTACGATTATATAGCAGATTTTAGTTTAACATGTAGCCCAATGGACTCAAGCTATACAGGACGATGGAATGTATGTGATCAGATTTTTGGGCAACATCCCGACCAGTCCTGGCAGTTGCTGACCACCTGTGATTTTTATTACCGCTGATATAGACTAAAAGGCCGGTAAATTGGGGATAGATCTATAAGGATTTGTAGGCGTAATGTTTTGTGAGTTTTCAAGTATACGCGCGCAGCTACTCGAAATGCACCCCCGTATGTCGGACTGTGGCCAGGAGAACCAGTCGTGGACCAAGTTCAAACTACCGAAAGTCATTGAATGACACAGAATTTTGAGAGGAATATATGCAGTCATTAAATTGTTTAAAATATTTGAGAGAATGTATTTAAGCATTTTAGAAAGCTTAAACTTGTTGGATTTTCAGCATGTATATTATAGAAACAATAATGAATTTAAGTCAAAAATATTTAGCTACCATGTTGTCTTGTATCATATCGTTCTAGCATATAAACAGGGTCTTGGCCAGAGTTCAGCAACTGCCAGTCCAATTAACAGAATAGCCTGTCCAGAATTTGACCTTAAAACATAAATAAACCCATTTGCAACCGCTATGGGGTCAAGGTTTAAATATGTGCTGCGTTAGCCTTGATTTGTCAGTCAGAACTAGTGTCAAGTTCACTAAGCTCTTAAATTACTACAATTATTTTTATCACATCTGTTAAATCCTTAATTCTGCCTGTCCTGGGAGTAATCTGCTAGCCATCTGGACTGGTCTCTGGCTAAGACCTTGCATATAAACCAAGGTAGGATTATCTCCCCTGAAAATGTAAGCTTATTTCACTGATATTTAAAGCCTAAACTTAAAAATCTAGGTTTTGCCATTTTTTCACTTTGCGATTATATTTCAACTATCATACTCGCAGCCAATTAATATGTGTATAATATGTAAGAAAAAATAATCAGTACTCCTCATATGTTAATTCAGTGTTTGTTTAATTAATAAGTAGGTCTGTATCAATGTTATATAGATAATTCTTGCAAACATTGTTGTACAGAATTGATCAGTTGTAGACCAGTGTAAAAGTGCCAGTAGTCATTTCATGACACAATATTTGAAAGAAGGATATGGACAGACAGAAGTTTTTACGTATTATTATGTCATCCGTTGTGAAATACAGTGCCCCAAAACGTAACTTGCCCTAACCTTCCTGGACACTACAAATCACTACACTGCTTAGCTGCTGGTAGCGTGTGCTTCCCCAGTCTCATGGTGCGATCTGGCTTGCTATCAAATGGCGTATAGAGAAACTTGAGTTTTTCAAGGTTGACCAGTTAGCGCAGTCGGTTAGGTGTCTGACTTACACACTGGTGGCCTGGGTTCGATCCGTGACACTGGCGTAGCCTAATTTTCTCCCTCTCCACCAATTTGACCCATTTTTCTCATGATAACATTGATAGTTTTATTCACAAAAACATGCCCAGGGAGTAAGGGTTAAGGGATAACCAGGATCACCTATTTAAAATATTTAGAAAATGATACCTCTAAGCATAACAATCAATTCCAGCGACAGTATCACATTTGCTGCCCCTGTGACATGGAATGATGCTGCTACTACAATACATTTCACAGCTTTTTCGGTAGTTTGGTGCATGTCTGCCTGTAACGTTATGGTTCCAGTATTAATGTATTAGTTAAAAATATGCCATTTCAGTATTATTTTTTAGTTTCCCATTTCTAATCCTATTCCCTTCTTTTATTATCCTTTATCCCCCTATTATATATCGTACGGATAATCCTCCTTAAAGTGGCATTTCAAGACAAGTGTTTAACCGTGATCGACCTCTACACTTGAGCAATTTTGTTTATCACGTTTACACATCATGCTGTAAGATATTATTTGTAAAATTTAATCACACATGCATACGAGGGACCAAACGTCTATTTTTCTAACTAAGTAAGAAAATAGATGTTTGGTCCCTCCTATGCATTCGGGATAACATTTTACACCACAACAAATATCTCGGAACGCAAATTTCATCAACAATTCTACCAAAATCTGCCGTTTTTTCGGAAAGATATTATTGTTAAATATGTCATTCTTTTAGGGAAATTTGATCAAGAAACTGTGAATTTTGTAAGAAATATGTCCAACTATTATTTAACCATTTTCGTGTATTTTCTGCAACTTCCTGTAATTCAGACATGGTTCGAAGTATATTGTAACGATTTATGAAGGAATGATCATGACCAAAGCTGACCGAAAAATAGACTCTTGAATCAAATATTGTTACTTCTCTGAATGTCTTTTGCATTATGGCATTGAGTACCTACCGTGGATGCATACACAACTGACGTCAAAACCTCTCGAGTGTGGAGGTCGCTCACCGCTAAACACTAGTAAAGAAAGGCCACTTCAACACTTCGTGATAAAATCCCTGGTTAAAATGGCGCTTGCAGCAGCAACAGCGAGTATAAAGAGGAAATTACACGAAGAGAAGCGGGTATTCCATGAGCAATGGACTTCCCCTTTCCCTATTACTCCTCTTCCGGATGTGTGTTTGGAATGTTTGACAATCACTGCGGCCCGTGAATAGATCTCAAAATCACAATGCGGCCCGTGTGGTAGAAAGAAAAGGTTGCACATGCTTGATTTATACCGTGACTTTTCGATCACCGCAAATTTTAAAAAAATTGCATGTTGAGAGATGACATAATATTTTATTCGTTTTTATGATAAGTATGCTTTGTTCTATATAATTACGCGATTTGGGCTCGATAATTATTTTTCTAAAATATAAATCATACTAATATGCTTGCTGTACACGAAGGAGATGCAGTATGTACATGTTAGGTATCCCTTGCATGTTAAGTTTTATGTAAGATTTATTTGTTGCAAATTAGAAGGGGTAGAGGGATTCTTTATCTAAATGTTTCATTCATATTAACGTTTATTTGGTTATTTTGAAGGTTACTTTTTACAGGCGTGGATCCAGGGGGGCGGAGGGGGCACGCCTCCCAAAAAAATCAACAAAAAAAAAAAAAAAAGGGAAAAGAGAGGGAGAGGAAAGGGAGAAAGAGCCTTTAATTGAGTGACTGATTGGTGAATAAAATAACGTTGTATGTCGTGATATACTCGCAGGCCTATACAGGCGCGTCGCAACCGGGGCGGCCATGGCCACCCCACTTTTTTGCAAAGAAAGAAAAAAAGAAGAAGGGGAAAAAAGAGAAGAAACGGGGGAAAGGGATAGCTTTTCAATAAAATATTGGTCAAAAGTATACACCAGATCGCAGCAAATGAGTTCGAAAATTGAAAAAAAATCTACTTCTGAGGGGGGCCTCAGACTCCCCCCTGTTCGAGCTTTTAAACCATGTATATTAAAATCAAGAATATATATCAGTTATGCTCAACTTCTTTGTGCATTGATAAAAAACAAAATATTTATTGGAAATGAAGAGGTGGCTTTTCAGTAAAATGTTGGTCAAAAGTATACACCAGATCGCACCAAATGAGTTTGAAATTTGATTTTTTTTCTTCTACTTCTCAGGGGGCACATCCCCCCTCAGACTCCCCCTGTTCGAGCTTTTAAACCATAACCATGTATATTTAAATCAAGAGTATATATCAGTTATGCTCAACTTCTTTCGTGCATTGATAAAAAACAAAATATTTATTGGCTTTTCAATAACATGTTGGTCAAAAGTATACACCATATCGCACCAAATGAGTTTGAAAATCCCCCCCTCAGACACCCCCGTCCGAGCATAGCTCGGAGGGCGGTGCTGTGCATCGCATTGAATAGTCCACCCCCACAAAATTCAAGAATTTTTCTTCTTCTTTTCAGCCCCCCGGTAAACTCAATCTCTAGCTCTGCCCCTGTTTTATGCATGAATAATATAAAGCAAATATGTGACGTGTTCTACCGAAATCAGACGGAATTGGGCAGAGCTCCAAACTGAGAAATAGCCCAAAACCTAATTGGGGGTGATATTTTGGGAATTTGAGTTTCTTGTAAATAATTAATCTTCTGAGTGTTATTATTATTGTGAAAGTTTCAGATTAAAAAATCAAACCAACAACAACAACAACAACAAAAAATGCAATTTTTTTAAATTTATTTTTATTTTTTAAAGTACATTGTGAGTACATTGTAAGTACATCTTTAAAGGATGATATCTCAGTTTGAAGATTTCATAAAGACGAACTTGAAATTATCTAACTCCGCTTTGGAAATCCGATTAAAAAAAAGAAAGTACCATTGTAAAGCTGAAGATCTCTACTTTAATAATCAATTACTAACTCTCTTGCCCAATTGTGTCTGGTTCGGGAGAACGTCACATATGACAGTTCCTCATGCAACATTTTGGGACATGCTGTGCATTCCGTTTAAGATGTATTCTTATTTATAAATGCTCGTTGTATGTCAGACCAGTTTTATTTCATTAAAAGTAGGTGTATACTTCCGAGTTATGAAAACTTAGCGATAATATTTACCGGGTTGCTGTTTCTGCTAGGCAAGTTAGCAGTAATTACTGTTACCAAACCTGGTTTTTGCTGTTAGAAAACTTAGCGTTATTTGACCGTTTCTACTTGGCAAATAGACTGGTTAGTACCGTTAATTACCGTTAAGTTGCCCAGTAGAAATACACTTATATGTAAGTGCTTTGAGCCTCCGGGGAATAGCGCATCATAAATGATTGTTATATGTACATGTTTGTGTGTATTCAGTATGCAATAATGTAAATATCTATATATAATGTACTACATATACTACTTAGTATTGTAAAATTTTGAGTCTCTCAACAGAATTATTTGTTTGTACATAAATGCCAATGTTTAAGAATTGTAAATATTTATTTATTAAAATGCACTATCTGATGCTTTATATGTTTACCTATAGAGGCCTTAATGTGACAACCTACCCACACAAAACCAGAATAAGATTTTTTCTGGGATAATGATTATTTTTGAGAAAGATTCATAACATTTAAACATTGTGTATCTACAATGTGGCACAATCAGGGTGGGACATCATATGGGTTCAATCCCGAAGACACCGCTGTTGCTATATTTTACCCTCACCCCAAGTTAGTGTGTAACCTGTTCACTGATTGTTCTGTCAACAGACATATAATGCAATTATTGTTCTAATAAATAATAATAATAATAAGTCTTAGCAATTGAGATGGAATGTTTATATTGAAATTTCTACCTTATTCTGTAATGCACATCGAGGTTGAGCGCCAGAAGGCCGTAACTCAACTTTTGGGCAAATTTATATTTTGGTACAAAAATAATCCATATAACCTAGATTTTTAGAACCATAAAGAGATATAACTCTAATTTTAGTCAAATTCAGAGTGTTTAATTGTAATGAGTCCCAAATATTTGAAAGTCGATCATCTCAAAATAGCATTTCTTGAGTTACGGCCTTCTGGCGCTCAGCCCTCGACATGGGCTTTGAAGGATTAAAATCACATAAACATGCATGTTAATCAAAGGGAGGGGATTCAATCATGTTTCTGTATGGTTCATTTGCAAGGTTTCCTCTGTGCAGACAAGGTGATAAGGTCTGTGGGGTTGTAGCAGTTGGTTTGAAGCAGTTTGAAGCTATTGGTTTGAAGCAGTTAGTCGGGCCATGATGATTGCCTTGAAATTCTTTAATATAGACAACAATAAAATGACACAACAAGTGAATGATTTCTTATAGACCTGCTGTTATAATATATGCATTTATTTCTATATATACACGCAATGAAAGCCTGACATAATTATATAATAATAAGTGTGCACCCTTATACAACTCTTTTGTACATAGACACTCGGTAATTAATAATTAATATCCATCGTAAATAATCATTAATTTAGAAGGCAGTTGTAGTGATTTGAAACATTAGAAAATAAACGCTCGCATCACAGTTTACAAAATAAACGCTCGCATTACAGTTTACAAAATAAATTTAACAAATCGCAATATAAAATATTTCATAACATTCAGTATTGTGTGGACAAAGAAAGTGTGGCAGAACTGAAGATTAGGACCAGTGACCTCTCCACAATCAATCAATTATTTTTTGATCCCAGGACATCTAGAATCGAACTTAGGACCGCTAGACTTTGACAGGAGAGCACACCTAAGGGATGTCCAAAGATTTGAACCCAGGATGGCAATATTCTGAGATTTGAAGCCTGGATTATAAAACTATGACAATAGGCAAATCACCAGTTGACACCACAAATATATAAATCTGTATATAAACCAACAAATAATATGGAACTATTCACACTTTCACACATTTTGAGGGATGACACAATTTGATATTTCTCAACACTATCAGCTAATAAGTATAGAGAGCACTAGTACGAATCCCGTTTCTGCCACTTTTTCTTTACTCTCTGAAAATACAAAAAGACCCACAACTAAAATTTGAAGTACATGAAGGCCCTTGTTTGACAATGATAGACTTCTGCAATCAACTGATGATGATAGACACCTTCATGTGAGGGAAAAAGGCAGGATTATTTAGATTTTAATAATTGAAAATAATATAATACTGTTAGCAAAACAATTCTTAAAGTCAAATAGAGAGCAATCTTGTGTGCATTTAGAATTTGATAAATGTGGTCAAGTCTTAAATTCTCATGGTTGGGCTGAGGTTATACAGAGGGAAAGGTTCACCGGGCAAAAAGTATAGTGAACAGAGTGCATCACTCAGACCAACGTGCAATGAATCCTGGGTAATTTGTCTCCGAAACGGGATAGAAAACCTGGATCATTGACCAACCAATACAATACTTACTAATGAACAGGGGATCAAATCAAACAAGAAATAAATCAAACTAAATATAATTCTATAATAAGTTATAATAGGGATAAATATGGTTGTATTGTTAAACGTACAACTAAACAAATTGCAGACAGCATATGATTGACAAGAGTACAACACTTAACAAGTCACCATAGTATCAAAAGGACGAAATGTCAGTATAATTTGCACATGATTTTTTTCGATATAATATTTATCTTTGGTCAAAAATGCCATTATAGTAATTCAGTCTGTGGACTTTATAAATACAAAATACAATGGCTATATGGGTTTCACATATTTTTTTAAAGGTGGAGAATGAATAACCTAGGATAATTTCACAGAAGTTAACAAGATCAAAATAATCTTTGTATTAGTGATTGTACAATGTTTTTTTGTTTTTTGCAATGTCCATCATTGTTTCTTTTTCAAAAACCAATTCGCTGGTTTAGTTCACGTTAGAATATAACCGTTGCCAGGTATACTGGCTCACGCTAACTTTGTTCCCAGCCACTGATCACATTGATCATACCACAAAGCCTATGGCAGTATCATAATCCTGAACTGATATATGGGCCAAGACTTAAGTTACTAACGTGCACTATCTTCTTTTGAACTTCTGTGAAATTGCCCACTAGAATGATGGGTATGACCTTTGACCCTGATTACATATACTTGGTCATCATCCCCACCATTCTGTAGTGGAATCTTGTTATACAGGGCAATGGGGGGGGGGGGGGGGGGGGGGGATATGACTTGATATTTGATCATTTCATTATATTAGGGAATGCAACATCTAAATAAATCATAACATCGGGTTACTGTACCCCTTCTTAAAATAAAATATGCCTAGCTTTCTATGTCCAATTAGGCTTTTCATAGTCAAGTTATTGAAAACATAAACACACACATGCTACATTACACATAAAAGACAAATATACATATTACAGACAACATTTCAGTAAAATAAAAAATACCACTGCCACGGAAGACAGGAAATAAATAGTGGTACTTTCGGAATGCAATAAATATGCGAATACAAACACCACTGTTTTTTAAACAATTTGTATATTCATCAACAAGTATGATGACTATTTTGTACAAGCAGCCTGTTATATGCCGAGACGATTATTATAATCGTCTCAGGTTATATGGAATCATCATAATTAGTTTTTGTATGGAATTCTCATATATTCAATCATTTCATGAATATTCAATTAATTCATGAATATTCAATCAATTCATGTTGGAATAATGCATATTAAAATGTCAAAACAGCTGCAGATATAGAATACTGTAAACAAACTTGGTAGCCCGATAAGAAATAGCTACCATTAAACTGGTATCTATTGTCTTATATAAAGCTTCAAAATGTCAGCATCATTAATTAGAAACATATTTATTTCTTATCCCCCAACCTTGCCATAATTTTGAGGGAAAAAAGTATATTCAAAACTAGCACAGAATCTGAATCAAAGTAACTATGGAATATATCACAATGTGATTATTTTATCTTAAAATTGATGGAATATTCATATTTTGGGCATTATTCAAAATTGTGAATTGTGGTATTCGTCCGCACGTCAAGGGTTTCGGTAGAAAAATATCTGGACAATTTCATGAAAATGTGATTTCTTGTTTAGATTTATGTATCTGCTTTGCATGACAATCGCAGAGTAAAAATGTGGCTTTATGTGAAATTAGGTGTATACATGATATAGTAGTACTGGGGTTATGCACAACATCGGAGGGTGGTTACAAACTTCTTTTAAGTGTTTCTATTTATAAGCCTTATCGCAAATAGGTAAAAATAAATTGATTATCCTTTTCTGATGCATTGTGGGATTGTGAAGGGGGCAAATTTTGTCCCTTTTCAATCCTACAATATAACAGAAAAGGATAATCATTTGATTTTTCCTATTAGCGATAAACCTTATTGTCAACATTTTCACAAACTGGGCAAGCCGAGAAACAATGCTTGAAGATAATCATAAAATGCAACAAATGGAATTTTGATCAGTATTTCGCATGAAAGTTTGTGACAAAGATGACAATGTTTGCAAAAGTAAAATCTAGTGTTAATACATTTAAGTTTCTCTACAATACCCCCTGATCTATATGGCATCCAAAATTGGAAAACTGACATTTGCCAAAGCCAAGAGATAAACAGCATCTTAAAAATAGCATGCCTGACAAATATGACATTATCAGTGGCTTAGGCCCACCCACTGGTGGTTAACAGTAATTAAGATATGAGTGATCGGTGTTGGTGTGTCCATGGTGCCATTTCAAATGATTTTTATTACAAAATTCAAAGCCGAGACAAGTGCAGGGTTCACTATTTTAAATAGCACTGATGAGGACAGCAATGGCGGTATACTGCAATGTCTCTTATTCCATTTCTATGCAGTTAATAGAATTCAACACAAACTGAGGGTATATATCACTTCTTGAGTTTAGCCATTAAAACAAAAATAATAAATCAAAAGTACATCAAAACCAAGTTCACATTTAAAATGTATCAAAAGCACCGATAACTTGATATCAAAAAGGATTTTGCTCATCCTTCAATTAAGATGAAATTACGAGCAATCACTCTTATATTTCAAGTGGTTACAAACATCCAAACACCTGAAACACATGAGTAAGGAAATGGAAAGAAAATTGAAAGCAGCTCAAAATTAGAGTAAAGTACATGACATACTACACAATCGCGCGACGCGATTTGCCGCTTACGCTCCTTATAAAGAGTGCTATTTACCAAATAAGGAGCGTCAGCGGCAAATCGCTCTGAGCGATTGGGTAGTATGTCATGAGCTTAAGGATTCGACCACAAAAAACCTTGTTATTATTTTATTTGATTTCAGGGTTGGAACATGATTGTATCAAAACCTATCAATTGTGATGAGAAATTTTAAAAGCTGCAATGAGCATCCACTTTTTGTTACTCCTACCACCAACACTCCTAAGGGGCACACCATTAGGTTATCAGGGGGGTGAAAGTTTTTTGGAAAAACAAAAACAAAAAACAAAACAAGATGCACTGATGAGTAAAACAAAAAAACTTGACCTACCCAAATCAATGTACACCTAGCACATAAAGTCCCTGACCAGGTACTTTGAGGTTGACTAATTCAAAATATATAATCGGTACCAAAAAACTGAGATATACATTAAATGAGCAAATTTCTTCTCCGCAGTTTGATACCTCATTCAACAAAATCGAATGGATACTTTTAAAGTTATGGCGATTTCAATGACCGCGCATGCAACAGAAATGTTGCACTAGGTATAGGAATCATTGATTTGTGTGTGATTACTGTCATAACTGTGTGCTATCTGAACGAGACAGATGAATGGGTCTTTAGTGATAACCGCAATTTGCGGGACAAAGGGTGTATCTGGCTGTGAAGAATACAAGTCTTAGCTGATAAGCTGTGAGTTTTTCAGTGCGTAAATCCATAGACGGGTAAAACATTGATTTTACCGTCTATGGTAAATCACACACAAATCAATGATTTCCTATACCTAGTGCAACATTTCTGTTGCATGTGCTAGGTGTATAAGAAATACATACAAACATAAATTGTTAAAAAAATCACTGCTGTGGGTGGCAACCCCCCCCCCCACCTTTTGCCCGACCCAAACTTCCATACCTCCCCTGAAAATCTAATGGTGCACCCCTAATTCTCTAAAAAGTAGGCTGCAGCATTTGAACCTACACAAAAATATTGAAAATAAACCAAGATTGTCAAAACATTAATGGACCTGATATAAATATCATACATTTTTTCTCGGTGCAAGGATTTCATACAATTGGTGACGGATTAAATAAATAATTATAAATAGCTTTGTTCAATATTATTAATAATTCTATTGGTTGACTTCATAGCCTCATATGGAGCTTTGGGACAGAATTGTCATTCAACATAATAGCCAATGCAATCTTGTTGGTTTTCTTACAAAAATAGCATCATAAGTATTTTTTTGTGTATTTCATAATAAATACACTGATTAATATTTGTAATAAAAAATTCAATAATTAATTTAACAATAAAGAGCACTGAAAGACCCGCGGTTCATCATTCATTTTTTATCAATGTCAGTGCATCACATTTAACTTTCTATTCCACACAAGTCGCTGTTATAATGCTAGGGACAGAATTCAAGCTATTTCAAGCGAGCATGCTTGTTGTTGTTCCCAGAAGTGGGTCCAAATGCATGAAGTGCACCAACAACCATGCATGTGGTTATTTCATGTTTGACCAATCAGGACGTGTGGTCATTTTTGAAAGCTTCCGATACGCTCAAATTGGTGGAATTTTGTCAATAGCATTACAACGCCGATTATAGTACACCATACATACATACACCTGATACAAAAGGTTCCCGACCAGGTGCTTTTATGTTAGGTAATTCAAAATCAATAATCTGTAAAGTTACGATGTTTTAACTAACCACACCTTATGAACAAAAGTTGTATCATATATCATTGCTTAGTGCGTGCTATGCAGTGAAAATTCATGTTCATCATTCATCCGTACATACTTTCGATAGAATACAGTATTCAGTACAAATCAATGACATCTCATAGAAAAATTGATTTTGCAACAACATTTTTTTCCCTGTGTGTTCAAAACCCAAGTGCAAAAATGAAAATTGTACTTTGTCTCATTCTCTTCAGTGTAGCATTCTTAATTGTTACCTGATCTTTTCGCAAACAGCTCCATGATTTATAATTTGATATTTTTTAAGTTTGAGCTATAGTTTCAGAGTTATGAGTGCATTTATTACCTTGGTAAATTTCCTTTGACACACCCTGTATGTCCGTTAACCTCCTGAGAACTACCGGCCGATTGGTTGAAATTAAGAATGTGTGAAATATTGTGCCAATCAGAGACATCGTTAGAATAATTACAATTTTCGAAAAATATTAGCATAACATATTTATAAGCAAATCTGTAATTGGTCATCAAAATGATTATATCATGTAATTGACCAATGGGAATTATTGTACGAAAGACAGGTAGTGCCCAGCGGGTTAACCTTGTTTTCTCTGCTGGCTTTCTTTGAATCTGACATGCCAGAAAACATAATACAGGCCCTGAAATTTGAATTTCATCAATCATCTTATTATAACAGTCCTGATGAACTTTATCAAGAATAATACAAGTCCTGTTTTGTCAATCCAAGATTATGTTTAGTCCTGGCCCATTTGTATTTTAAGGCCTGAAAGGTTTGATTTTTAAAACACAAAATAATTTGTGTTTTGGGTACACTGATATAATTTGAAGGTACATACAAGGTACTTGGGGTACATATAACACAGGTATCAGTTAGTACACCTGTGCATGGTATGGTTTAGAATTGGCGGAACTTTAAAATAATCTGGAAAAATATTTGAATATGTTCTATCTGTAACATGGTATGAGAGCGGAACTATTGTGATTTAGGTGGGTATATATAGCACTACAAATACATGTATATCTATCCATACATTTTGTTTAATTTGGTCTGTACATTGTGAAATTGAATAATGTTGTGAAATTGAATAATGTTCGTGAACTTATAAGGAATGTTTATTTTAAATGTGTAGATACCTTCTAGAAATATGTGACAAAATCGGACTAACTACGACTATTCTAGTGCCTCCAGAATGCCAGTTCTTGATTCCCAGACTTGATTTCTATATACGGGTAAAATTGGGTATTTCATGTTTGTGCTCAAAATTTGAAATAGATAATGGACCAAAAACTATGTAATAATACCATGGTTAGAGAAATAAAATATTTGTTTAATTGCACGACTTTTTTCTCAAGCACATAGCTTTTTAGCCAAAAGGCGCTGAGACAAAGTATTTAATTTTATTGGACATACAATGTAGGCATATAAGCCTACATGTGTGTGCAAAGAAAGGTCCATTTATATGCAATCTGAAATTACCAATGCTCTATATTTTGTTGGAATTTAGGTAAATTTAAATTCACATCTCTAACGTTTTAAACACTTTTCATCGGATTAAAAAGACTTTGGCTGTGTTTTAGGTCAATTCCAGGGCTGTCACTAAGGCGGTCGGAGCTGGCACTCACGATTGCCGACCAACACTCTTAAAAAAAAGGATTAACAAACCGGCACTCTAAAAATTAAAAATATTTGTTATTTATTTATTCATTTTTTTCAATTTGTGGATAAAATCATTAAACTGCCTCGTAAAACTAGAAATTATGTGGCAGGAACCCTCAAAGTGCATTAAAACCCCCTAAAAAACATTAAGAAGGCCTCTAGACCCCATGCCATTATCCACTGCACCTCGTTCGCAACACTTATTCCGTTCGCCATCAGTAAAATTAACCGGCACTAAATTTTGGTTAGGGGAGACGTCAAAACTCGACCGCCCGTTGACTGCCGGTTACGGGCGGTTCCGCCCGGTTCTTTCAGGTCAAATGTTTTACTGGTATATGAATATTCGCGCATGCAACACTGAACAACCGCCGGTTGACTTAATGCTGTAATCTGACCAATTTACACTATCAATCTGTTACTTTGCGGTCATAATAGCTCTCTCTATAATCGTTCTATAAAAAAACAACATTCATAGACTTTCGGTATTGATTTTAAAAAGTTAATTGAGCTATAAACAGATTGAAAAAGCCAACCCCAGCGAAAATCAATAGCTGTATTGTACTGGTGTCAACTGAGACTTTTAAGTCTTAAAAGAGCCCATTACTTCAAGATGTTATTGCTCACGTGTGTGACGAGGCACTTTCAACCGGTCGTGATCACCAGAGTGTTACTATTTGACCTCATTATGTGTGTATATTATAACAGACGACACGTTTTGTGAGAACCGAACGGAACCGGCCGTAACCGGCGGTTGCCGTGCGGTCGAGTTTTGACGTGATCCCTTAGTGACAACACTGGTCAATTCAAATTAACATGTCTAAGAGTAGATGGGTAATTCAATGCACATCTATCATGCGGATGAAAATGAAGTCTTAGTCTTAAGAAAGTACAATGTATAATACATTTCAAATTTCAAATTAATTAAATAAAAATAACATGATTTATTTGGTTTGGCACTGGTAAAAAATAAGTGCACATTTAGAAACTTATGCGTTTATGTATAGATCCATGAAATTATAATATAAAAGCTATTACCATTTCTTGGGGGAATGTTTAAGCTCTTTGGTGGTATGCCGCATTGAGAATGTGCTGCCAAATAGGTTCTTATTTTCACCTGTCTGGTAAATGAATTACCCATTTTGAGTAAATCAATGGATGAGATTTTATATTTTATACCCACATTTGTTGGCAATATTATTTAACCAATGGGTGTAATTCTCTAAATTTCAAATTCCTTCTTAACATTTTGCCAATTCCTGTTTCAAATCAAATCAAAATCAGCACTTTTGCTATTTGATGTTGATGATCCTAATACAATAAGATGATTATTTGGTTTTCTGTTTGGCATCACCACCAAGTTTCTTAAACAAAGCTTTCCCTTTCGATAAGAATCCCTTCTTCTTCTTGGCATGATCCGAATTCTCCATTAGAAAGTCCGATTGGTCAAATCCTCCCGTCGTTACGACCTCTCCGCTCGGGAGCTTGCACGATGGCGTTGTTTCCCCGTTTTGTTGCTGTGGCTGTGGTGTTCCTTGATTCTGTGGACACGAAAATCAAACCAATCAATTGATCAATTTCATTTGCATTTGTATTATTTCAAAATTTAAACATAGTTAGTGTGACTGGGTTAAGAGATGTTCGGATATCCCATTTTAATATCAAAAAATGTGGCAAGGCAACTAACTGACCCCTCGAAATGTGAAGTATTCTTAGAACTGAAATTATGATCAAAACCAAAATTGTTGAAAATTGTGTCTATGCGGTGGGTTTCACCTGCATTATACTTAGGCAGGCATGCACATATGCCAGGGTCAGAATTTCGAGGAGAATCCATTCTCGCAAAGATTCGCGCCGGTAAAGTTGCGAGAATCCATGTGGATTCTCGTAGAGATATTCTGTCTACACATTATTGGAATGGAAAATCATCTGCAGGAATCCAAATGGATTCTCGTAACCTTTGACGAAATTCTGACCCTGTATGCGTACAGCCGCAGCAAAAGTGTGCAGTTGTCTCTCAAACAAAAAGACATCTTTGAGGTACAGATTAGATACGGCTTTCTGATTTTATGAAGACAAAATATTGTAAATTAGTCTTTATATTCATTGTTTTTCCGTGTCTAGTTCCATCAATATCTTAAAATGCATTTTATCGACAACTGCACCCTTTTGCCGCAACAGTACACACAAACATTCTGAAAAAAATCCAACACATTGTAATTGGAACTAAAGTTGAAATATGTGTTCGGTGAAAATCGGAAGTCAGAAATGGGCCAAGGGTATGCCACATTTTTATATACTGTAAAACCACTTAATTTCACGAGGGATGTGGATTCGCGAAATTGTAAATTTTGCATTGAAAGTAACAGTAAATTTTCCGAATTTGCAAAATTAAATGCTCGCTAAAATAGCAGTAATTTTGAATTCATGAAAGTATTGTGTTTTACAGCATAGCTTTTTAAAAACTATGTTACAGCCCTCTCCTTGTATGATAGACTGGCAATCTTAATTTATACAACCGTCCAAAGATATTTAGAATTGTAAAAGATTAAATTTTGATTTTTCAGTATCAATTATTCTAATGTTAATTGTGACTAGTTGATTGCTTTCAAGTTAAGTGGGTAAAACACCTCATTGTGTGCAATTATAAGCAATGTTATATGTGCAATATTTCCATTTTTTTGTTAGTTTAAAAAAAATCAAAGCTTAATGTACATACTTTTTAAATTACATCATTGCCAAATTACGATCACATGGCAATTATTAATAGCCTCAGATACTTATTATGAAGTGATAAGAATTCCAAACAAACTGTCTTTCTTAAGGACTGCTGCAAAGTTTTCCTGTAAAAATACTAATTTTTGATGTGAACGAAATAATTATTTTTCCCCCTTCTTCAAATTAACTATCCATGTGTTTTAAAGCATCTTGCTCTTTTTTAAATTTGAACAAAAATACTGTGCTGACTCAGGCAGAGCATATCACCCATACAATGCAGAGCTATACACATGCGCACACAATAAAATATATTCTGAAGTTTCACATCTTACTTCAGATGATCTATTCTTAACCCAGTTGAAGTCATCCTTAACCAAGTTGAAGTCATCCTTAACCCTGTTCAAGTCATCCTTAACCCAGTGCATGCCATCTATAAACACATTCTGAACTAGTTCTAAGCATTGTTAAACTCAGTTCTAAACATCTTTTACCAAGATCTATTTTTTAACATTCTTAATCCAGTTGTAGCCATGCTCTACCACCTGGTGTTAGCTCCCTGAACCCAGTTTATAGACATACTTTTAACCTGGTTCTAAGCAGCCTTAACCCAGTTCTAAACATGCTTAACCAAGTTCTACGCACGCTTCTCCAATCTATAATAAAAATAATATGTAGCCCAGTTTCTAATACCTGAAGTCTCCCCAATAATAACCCAAACCCATACACTCTAAAAATAAGTAGATCAAATAATAGAGTGTATATTTACATCTGATTTACCAACAAGTAAAATGAAAGAGATAATAAAAAACAAAAATGTTGATAAAGATACTTAGTTAAAAATAGACATGCTTTTAAAATATTGTTTAATTAATTAGAAATTAATTAAATCAAATTAAATTAGAGACAGTCACCAATAAAATAAGTTAGAGATGTTAGTTTTATAATACGTTGTAACGACATATCCATTGATAGTTAGGCGACAACAGCCCTCAACTGTTCCAAAGGGCCCGACCAACCCATTTTTTTCTTGAATGTTTAATTATTATTTTGTACAATTTTGGCAAATGTTTGCATTAAAAAAATTAAAAAAATTATGGAATTTTTGAAATATTTTTGAAAATTGTTGAAATATTTTTAAAATTGCTGAAAATTCACTAAAATATCCCATTTTTTTGGGAAAAACAACAACAAACGCCCAATCTGAGTGGTTTGTTTTCTTTCACCTTATGCCATTTTTACTAGGATACTGAATTTGTCCTAATGTCTACTACTAGGATACTGAATTTGTCCTAATGTCTACAAGGCTTGTGGCTCTTATATTGACATTTACCCAAGACATTACATAGCCATTCTGCATCAGGTATGGCTGTCTATCAATCCATATGCATACCACATTTTATCGGCCGCATAAGTGAAGCCTAGATTGAAATACAAATTTGATTTTAAGAAACCAGCCAAACGAAAGAGATTTTGAATTTAATAGATTATAGTTAGAATGAGGAAATACCATTTTAACCCCCTGAGTACTACCTTCGCCTGTGTAACAGGGTCTATGATTGGTTGATTACAAGAAATATTCATGCCAATAACCAATTATAACACTGCTTCTAAAATATTTCACTCCATTCTTTATCAGTGATACAACTAGTCTAACAATGTCTCTGATTGGCACAATATTTGACACATCCTTAATTTCAACCAATCGGCAGGTAGTTCTCATGGGGTTAAAACATAAATCAATTTAAACTGCTATTTAATTTATAGAGAGGGTTTGTGAGGGTTTGGATTGGTTGTTGGTATGCTTAGTTTGTTGTTGGGTTAAATAGGTACATGGTTTGGTATACTAGTGTATAATTGCTGTTAATGGGTGGGAGCGAGTACTCAGTTGACATAATTGTCTTTATGGGGAATGGATGTTCTGTAAAAGTGGAAATATTTGTTCTACATTTATTTTCGCGCTTTTCCCGCTCGCACCAGCTACTGTGAAAATAATAACACATGAATTTTGCTCTGTATAAAATGATCAATCTTTAAATCCATTTTCATTTTGCGAGCAGTATATCTTTTCCAATTTCAGAGATGGTAGATGGGTTGGGAGGTATACAAGCAGGATCAAAGTTATATAGGAAGGGTGATAGATAACTGGAACAAAGGTCAGAAGGGTAAATTTTTATAGGAGTTGTTTAACTGCATGCATCATTGCTATTAATACTGTCTGTGTGATAAAAGGTTACAAAATGCATACAGAAATACATTAACCGTACAAAATTAATCAACATGATTTGCTCACAAAATGATTATTTAGCACTGGGTCATATAATAAAAATAATATAAAAGTAAGTAGTAAGCTACTATTGTGACAGTATACCTTTCACACCAAATTTAAATGGTTTATTAGTAAACCCTGCTTTCCTTATTCATCTTTTAGATAATACATTTAAATTATCTACAATGATTTAGTTACTGCCTGTTTGTTAACTCCCAATCACCAAAAATGGAATATTTCATAATGGAACAACCCTTATAAAATTACCCAGAATGGAATAACCCAAAGTAGTACAACCAAAATGTAATAATCCATAATGGAATAACCCTGATGAAATTACCCAAAATGGAATAACCCAAAGTAGTACAATCAAAATGTAATAATCCATAATGGAATAACCCTAATGAAATATTCCAGAATGGTATAACCCAGAGTAGTATAACCCAAATGTTATAATCCATAATGGAATAACCCTGATGAAATTACCCAGAATGGTATAACCCAAAGTAGTATAACCCAAATGTTATAATCCATAATGGAATAACCCCGATGAAATAATATCCCAGAATATAATAACCCAAATTAGTATAACCCAAATGAAATAATCCAAAAATACCCTAGCACCCGATCGTTAGAACAAACCTGGACATATGGAATGGTTCCGCTTACTTAAATCTAGCTAGAATTCACACCACAACATGCAACATGGTCACACTCTGTGCAAAGAAAGGTACGGTATAGTATCAATTCACGGCAAATCAAAAAGTAACACGATAGAATTGATGGTCTGCAGATGGAGCCTTGGAGGTACACAGCAGAATCAGCAGGCTGCATGGCATGCCTAGCTAACATTGTGCAAATGGAAGTATGAGATTGATATATAGTTTGGGTCTGCAAATTGATCCTTGTGGTACACGGCATTGTGCAAGTAAATGGAAGAATAAATGGAGGGTGCAAAAACAAAAGAATCAAATCAATAGAATTTTATGGAAACTTTCAAGAGGACACACTTTCTGCAACCTTTGTATTATCTACTTTTGGCATTCCGTCACGAAATTTTGCATTTTTAATGTATCAACTAATATAACTAGTACCTAGAGAGAAGAGTATCAACAAAATCGTGATACGTTTCAAAAATATTCATGAAGATAGTGTGGAGCCTTGACAAAAAAATAATTGGGTAATTATAAATACACATATGGATATAAATATCGGAGAGGTGCATGAAAGTACAAAATTAGAATGTTAAGTCACACTGTTATTAATTTTATACCCGATATTGATACTGAATTGTTAGGACTTGAACGACTTTGTATACACTAATTGTTAACAATGAATATTAGGTATGCCACCCCATTTTTCAATCAGAAATGAATCCACATGTTGAAACAATGTACTTTCATCACTAAATCATAAGCCAGAATCAGCCATGCAGTAATAATTTGAGATAATATAGCAACCCAAACTGAAAGCATTCAATGTTGAGCTAAGTGGACTTTGCTCTCAAGTAACTATTGTCGTTAAAACTATTGTTGTAGGTATTTTTTGCTGTCAAATGCAGAGTAATACCTACAATTTTGATTTCATGATTGATTCCCACAACTACTCCGATTCCAGACGCATGTAGAACTACTTATCAAATTAGAGATAATTCAAAATTTTGGGAAGGAACAATATTTTGACTTGCTACGAATATTGTAGACTTTGCAGGAGTCTAATACCGTAAAAGTGGAAATGGTCAAGCTACATTGCGCAAATTTGATTTCTTGAAGTAATTTTGAAACATACATAGAAATGTCCAAGTCTTGTTCCTTTTTCTAATTATTTAATAGAAATTAAAGTCGTTATATTTACCTTTTTCCTAAGATTTGACCTTTTCATGAACATTTACTTGAATTCCTATAGTCTATTTGGCCATCATGAAAAAGGGACGTAACTGCATATTCTACTAACTGCAGCAAAAAACGTGCACATCTACTCGCGACGCTGGTGTAAACATACGAGTGTTGAAAGGCGGAAGATACATACGCGTGCGTAAAAGCTGCGCCTGTTTTAGTTACGTCACTGTCCAGAGGAAGCTAAATAGAGTATATAGAGGAACCTTAATTTGGAAAGTAGATCATCATTGATTTAGAATAGAGAGTATTCAAAGCCACATATTTGCTAGATCAGCTAAACTTGAGCTGCATAGTTGCAGAATTCTTCAAGCGAAGTCAATCACAACTGCTCAAACAGCTTATCAAAAAGCTGCCATTTCCCTTCTAAACTTATTAAATCACATGCATTTTAATAATGAAATTTCAATTAAAAAATCAAATCAAAATATCTTAAGAACTACAGAAAGTGTGTTACCCAAATATGGGTTAGTGAATAGAAGTCTTACCGAACCCGTTTCGGCTGAGTGTAGGATTGGCAGGCAAATGATGACAAAAAATTGAAAATGATAACAAGAATAGAAAACCAATGAGCATGCTTCGGAACCACAGCCAATGTAGGGGGCGCCGTACACTGGACATGCGGTGCGACTCTTTCGTTTTGATGCTGTACATAGATAGTGATTGGCATGTCAAAACAGCAAGCGGCATGATGACATTATCAGAGAGTTAGATCAGTGAACCATGCCCTCTAAGAGACTGTGCTGTCCAGGCAATAGTTTCATTAAGGGCCGTGTAAGATACTAGAGGTCACAGTTCACATATGATACTTGACTAAGATCAGTGAACTGTTCCCTCTAAATAACAGTGTTGTCCAGGCAATAGTTTGATTAGGACCATATAGGGGGTCAGAGTTCACATACGATACTAGACTCAGATAAGCATAAGTGCTGATGAAATTACTTTATACTGTATTACAGTGTGACCGTGAAAAATGTCATTCTCAACAGTTAATCTATAAAATTATTGATAATAATGAAAATGCAAAATGCGAGAATAGAATATGAGATTGACATTTTTTTTGCGAACACACTGTAGATGGACAAAATAAGCTGTGTGTGTACTCATTGATCTTATATAATACAAATTGGAACAAGCTGGGAAACAAGGCAGTATGAATGGTTGTATTCTCTTTCTGACTTCAAAGGAACGCTTAAGACACCTTTTTTTAACGTATATTTAACCAAATATTCCAAGTATAGACCTTACGGAATAGAAGTCGTCGCTTCGTGTTTCGTGCCCAGTAGGCCATCGTCAGACAACAGGATTGTGGTAATTTGGTTGCATTGCAAACTTCATGAACAATATGAATCAGGGTTCTAGCCAGGACCATTTTAGTGCCGGGTAAATTTACTAACGGCGAACGGAGAAAATGTAGCGAACGAAGTGCAGTGGATCATGGCATGGGATCCAGAGGCCTTCTTAATGTTTTTTAGGGTTCTTTAATGCACTTTGAGGGTTCCTGCCATATAATTTCTTGTTTTATGAGGCAGTTTTAATGATTTGATCTACAAATTGTTAAAAAATCAACCAAAAAAAAAAGACAAGATTTTTATTTTTTTTGTTTAACCTTTTTTTAAGAGTGCTGGGCGCCCAGCCCATTTTGACCCCAAGTGTCAATATTTAAGTAAATATGTTTCTTTTGATCTGATTTGCAATGAAAACATCTTAATTTGAGGTATAAATGTTTATATGACTGATCTAAATAAGTTTACTAATTGTGACGATTTTTGGCAACACGGTTGCCTTTCTTAACACACAGGCAATAGTGTTCGCCGACCATACATATTTGTGAATACTACCTGGATTGGTCATAGAAACCTTTATACCTCGCTATTCAATAAGTAATCTTAATTTGACAGATTAAATTTGAATTGAATCATCAGAGTAGTGTTACACAATCCTTTAGGGCAAGGTTTGTGTTTGGATTAGAAGAAGGGCCTTTGTCCTTTGAAGTGAGAATGTAATATATTCATAATGACTAGGTTCATAATATATTTACTTCTTGTACATATGCATAAATAGTGTCCCACAAAAATACTTCAGTCTGTGTTAATGTTGTGTCATTTTTGTTACCAGATGTTTATGAACATTACGTGACATCAAGCCTCCAAATAAGCATGCAACCAGGAGTTTTTTACCCACTGGTTGCCATGCTTTGGCTCCTGGTGTTTTCCAAACTTTGCACAGTAAAGTATAGGACTAGGAGCAATTCTTTGTCAAAATAGTAAAATGTTACTCCTGCTTATTTTGAGGCTTGTGTGACATACATGAACATCATATCACTGTTGTGAAATAAGGGTATATATAGATGTACATGACTACATGTTTACAGTACTGTTCACCATTCTAGGTTGAATTATATAAGGAGATATCAACATTATTCCATCTATACTTCCCAAGGTATGTTTGCAATGAATAACCAATACAAACCAAGACTTTATTATAAGGCAAAAAAAGAGAGGTTTTTTTCCTCCACAGATCCCCTCAAATAGGGTCGGTAGGTCAGATTGTTCTTTAGAAGAGTAAAAAAACCCCAGTTTTAAAATATTTTAGTGTATTTCCAGAAATCAAAATTTGTCTGGAATTTTCAAAATTAGGGTCGGTATTAATTTGTTCAGTAAACACTTTTTTTTCAGTTAAAAATTGGGGTAGGTCAGAAATGGACAATCAAACAATTGTTTTTGCCTAACAGCCCAGTAGTAAGTGCCTGGGTTGCAAATTCTTAAGGTTGCCTGTTCCGGTCAGATTAAAAAGCACACAGGTTTATTTACTCTTTTGTGTGCCTCAGCTCTCTGAGGAAAGATTAAACCCTAACAAACTGATTTGAAGAAGAAAAAAAATATACTTGCTGCAGTATTGGAAATATGTAACAGAATGTCATATACAGGTTTGACAATTTTCATAAAAATTATTTGTCAATACAGTTTTCATGTGTGTTTGCACAAGAATTGGTACAGCTGTAAAGACTATACAGAAAGTCCACAGCTGTGAGTTTCATGATTCAAAACATACACTTTAAATAAAAATTTGGATAACTAAAAATGAGAAAATCTATTCAAATTCCTTATACCCACTGAAATCCTGCCCCCACCAAAAATCACAAATAAACAATACATAACACCTTGAATGAAGTATTTTTGGACATACACTATACATTATAAATGCAATTACACAATTATCTCTTTAAAAGGAACCATAATACTAGTGGCACACATTTATTTTGAATTTATTACATTAATTAACCCCCTGGGCACTACCGGCCTATCTTACAGTGGTTCCGATTGGTTTATTGCAAGATATACTCATTTGAATAGCCAATTAAAATGCAGCTTGTCAAATATTTCATTCCAATCTTTATCAGGGATACAACTATTGTAAAAATGTCTCTGATTGGTACAATAAATGATGTATCTAGCTTTCTGACCAATCGGCCGGTAGTTCTCAGGGGGTTAACTGAGTATTGGTTCTGTTCTTACTTTTTAAAAAATATATCTGGGTACTTCTTATCTTAATATTTCATACCTGAGTTGGTTTGTCCTGCCTCGGCCTTCCTTCCCTATCGTGATCTTGAGATTTGAGAGATGAGTGACTGCCACCACGGGAATGTGTCGGACTACTGTAGTGAAGGCTGTCGTCCCCTCGTCTTTCCCTGTCTACTCTCTCTCTGTCTCGTCTTTCTCTATCACCTCTCTCCGCATCCGTTTCTGGGTATTCTTCTAGAAAGTTTGAGGGAACAAGGCCTCGTTCACCAGCCAATTCACCCTGTGATTGAGGTAGGGTAGGTAGGGAATATACAGTGTTACTAAACCATGGATTCAAGGTCCATTATAATTCTCAAGATAGTGATGACCTCTTAGGCAACAAAGAAGGAACCCTGTTCTACCTACCCATTTTTTAATTTTTTTTATAAATATTGTTGAAATTCACCAATATTCTAAAGGAAAACACCAACAACCAGAAAACAAAAAATCCTGAATGACCGACTCTACCCGAAAGCCAAGAGGTCCGTTTGCCCGTAGAAGAAGGTATGTTTTTGGTAGTCATATAGGCACAATTTTTTTTTGTTATCCTTACGGCATCTTGAAAGAGAAATTCCCTGAAAATTTACATTGCCCAAATGGAATCTCCGCATGTTAAAAATAATTTGGCTATAATCATAGCATGATACATAGCATGCCCGTGGGTGTCCAGACCACAAACCTGGATGCATGGATAATGGACATTACATGATAACGATAGAATGCCTGAACACAAGAGTGCTCATAGATCATGTCAATTACTCTGCATTGTCAACACATGCAACAGAATGCGTTTCGCCAAAGGTGAGATATAGCGCCCCCATGGATAACAACAATGGCAGCAAAAAGTTTGAGTTCTATCTAGAGCAGGCTTTCTCAACTAAATCTGGTGATGCACCACAAATGTGCAAGATATTAAATCATGAAGCACCACTATCATAGTCTTGACGGAGTAATTCTGTTATACCCTTCACAGGGGTATTCATAGTGTGTGATTTTTAAAAACGACGCATACTACCGATGTTGGTGTGTAGGGTATAACAGAATTATGCCGTCTTGACAAATATGGGTGGAATGGTAAAAAAACCCATTCTTTGGGATCCTTAGGGGTCAAGAGGAGGACACCCCCATTAGTCTATTGCCTTTATAAAGGTGTAGAAGGGCATTCCTGTCACTCATTTATAATTTTGGATACATAAACTTGCACAATAAGATAGTGGATTTTTTTCTGATAAGGCCATGCGCCAATTGGCATATGCCAATGCGCCACAGGTGGTGTGTGCGCCACCAGTTGAGAATCCCTGGTATACATCTATGAATACCACTTACCACAAAGAAGCCATCATCATCCATTTCCCCATAGATGAGAATAACATCTCCTAGATAGAAGGCCAGCTCTGAATCTATGTCTATGTTGGGGGATAATTCTCGAGGGTCGTAGTCAAATAATGCTTTCATTCGTTTGGGATGCACGCCAGGCGGGATGTGGAGTGGCCCGTTGTTTATTGGACTGCTGTACAGATGACCTGGGGTAATCAGTGGGAAACAAATGTTTAAAGATATTTACAACACATGGAGTATCTGGGTTATGTACCTTCTATATTTAACCCTTCCATAACAAATAAGATTCAGTATTGTGTCTATGAAGAAAATCTGTTCTACGACTGAATCAGACTTTTGATTTTGAGAATTTCTTTTATTGAAAAATCCTAAAAATGGTTGAAAAATGTAATCCTTTCAAAATATGTGATTTTGAAATACTAAAACAGAACAACCAACCCTGCTTGAAAAGTGAGTCTGCCCATAGAACAAGGTGGCTTTTTTGCCTTCTTACTAACACTATATATGAGATTTTATAAAATGCTATTTCATTTAGATCATGGTGCTGAAACAATGCAACCATCAGGCAGCAGCTAATTCAGCACCAAGTTTTGACATACAACTATAAATTCAACAATAAATACTAACTTAATTTGGTAATGGCAAATTGTCTGATCTCCTAAAAACCTAAACATATTGTTCATTAGATTTTTCTTTTTAATTTTTCTAAATTTATGTTACTTTCATGTTATAGTTTGATCGGTTCCAATTTGGCGAAGCCGCCTTATAGCAGCGAATGAATACAGAAGAACATAGGCACGCATGAAGGCATCAAGCACACTTTGCATCATACGTGTGACGCATGCGTGCAGCCAAAACTGTGCTTGTCTGGTTATAATCGCGCATGTATGCTTGGATTACTTTTGCGCATGGTGAGATAAAAAACAAATATTTCTCGCCAATTTGGAACATGTTAGTGACTAGCTGGTTTAATTTACCAGTAGCCTGCAGCAACTGGGAACTCTCATACAGAGTATCTTTAATGTACTTTGTACTTTGATTTGTATTTTTTATTATGCTTTTATATTATATAATTCCTGTACAGCGCATATTTCGTGTTTTTGGAAATGCGCTTAATAAATCACGTTTTCATTCATTCATTCATTCATACATAGTTTCAATCACAGACTCATTCACACAGCACACTTACCGGGACTCCCACTAGTAGTTGTATTAAGGCTACTGCTAAAGTTTCTATCCGGTGATCCGGTCACACCATCCGTACTACTCAGCGTTGTGCCGGTTCTCTTCTGTGGACTATGCGGACTAGGCGGGGGCGCTGTTGATGTGCCGGGTTCGTCGATTTCTTCTATCATATTGAACGGTACGAATCCTTTGACGCCATTCAGCTCGCCCATGTAGAAGCCATCGGCATCCTTGTCACCAAAAATCTGCAATATTCGGTTAAAAGTGTTATGTAATGCAGTATGATAAACTCGCATTGGGTATTGTTGTTTCCCCAAGGCAGCAAATTAACTTGCTAAAACAACTTATAACTTGCTAAAACAACTTACTAAGGCAGCATCATTGCACATACAGTCGACAAAACAAGTATCTGACCAGGTAATAAATGTGCCGATAACTCTAAAAGTATAACTCCTACGTAAACATATACAATTATAAAGCTTTTGAGAGATTTCTCCTCTTTAATTTGAGATATTTTCACATTTTTCTTTTCAACATGGGGAGAGTATGACAGGTAAAGCATATGTACTGTATTGATCCACCAGAACAATGCGGCCGGCCGGCTATCCAACAACCTGGGCATCAACCAGAGGATTAGCACTACCACTACCAGTAATCAATAATTTGCCAAGTAACTGAATCCGTGTGTAGAAAAGCAAAATGCGAAAATGAAAATCATACTTGACATTCTTACATTTGGGATTGTAACTTCCTCGATAATGAACAAGCGTTAGCGTGCAATACCTCAAAATAAAGACTAGCGTTAGCGTGCAATACCTCAAAATAAAGAGGAGAAATTTCTCAAGAACATTATTATTTAATATGTTTATTTAGGATTTTTACTTTTATACTTATTATGATGAGTATACATCAACCTTCAGTCTTTCTATGCAATAATGAAAATGCAAGATGTTGAGTATTTGTTATTTTTGCAAAAATAACAGTTCATGAAAATTCCACAGTTGTAGACCAATTATCATCTACAGCAACAAAATTAGAGAAAAAAAGGGATCTCAATTTTTATATACTTATACTGTTGGTTGACAACTGCTATGTTTGACAGCTCGTAAAGGGTACAGCAGCTCTTGAATCAGATCTTTACCTAAGAACTAACAGTTAAACTAATCAATTTGTAACAACCTATCAATGATGTCACCTGTAGATTCCACACCAGTAATTAATCTCAGTCCTTGCAGAAGTCAATCAAACTTTTTTTGTCAGCTGGGCATCCTGTGGCCCAATGATTATAGAATTAGTCAGAAATGGTACTTATTGCTCCTAAATTATTAAAGTTGTAGTTTAATCCTGATTTTAGGACTATTACCTAATACCACAGTGTAAAAAGAAATAATTTCAATGCATTTTGTAGGTTTTTTTGGATGCATTTTGATTGTAAATGTTTGAATGTAACATTTCCCAACTTTTTCTGATAAATGAGGGCACTACACCAGTTGTCCCACTTTAGAGGCTAATTTCTCAGAACTTTCGGGGATACCATATATAATTGTTTTGATTAAATTATCAAAGATATCATGAAATTTAAGGAAAATGTCAAATTTTGAAATCTAGTCGCTTTATAAGCGAGGAAATGGGCTTTTTGTAACCACCATTTTACATGTAAATGCATAGGGAAACCATTTGGTGGCGTGACATCTGTAACGTCACACCTGCGCATGCATTGCCTGCCAGTTCAAAAGTTCCATACACTAAACCAACCTAGTTATCTGTGTATACATACGACAGCAGTCAATGCAATAGTCAATGCTTGTTCCCCCATGCATGGAATGGAACCGGGCACCTAACATTACTGATCAACAATGAGTTGACATAGTCTATAGTTACGAAAGTGTTTTAAAAATGGAAAAAAAAGTCTGCTCTGTTATTTAAACCTATCGTAACTTTATGTAAAGAACATATTTAGGCAAATTTGTTGTTGGTGTTGTGTTTCCCTCAGCGACCGACCCTAAAATCACAAAAATCAGTGTTGCAAATTTTGGTTTTTAAGATTCAAATGTTACCCAATTTGTCAAAATATTACTATTTTCTGCTTGAAATGAATATGTTTGCTTGAATAGATTGCTTTTAAACTATCATCACACTGGAAACATTAGTCAATTCGACATTTACCAATTCTGTCTTGTCATGAACCACGGTATCTGTCAGTGATATTTCTCAGAAAGTAAAAAAAGTAAAAAAAAGTTAAATCGAGCGACCCGACTTCAAGATTTTTGGCACTTGAAGGCAACACAACAAAAATATTTGTGCCTTACCTTGATGACATCACCTTCTCTGAACCCAAGTTCCTCATCCGTTGCATCCTTGTTCGGTGAATCATCGTACGGATCATAAGAGTACAAAGCTACAAAATATCGTATGGTAGAGTCATCATATAACTCACTTAACGTCATTTCACTTGGATTGTATGAATCAGCATCATCATCATCAAAAGTGTCCTCAGTCCTCGAATTACTCGAGGCATGTCTCCGCCTCTCGTTGTTACTGTTTAATTTTGAACTATGGGGGGCGCTGTACGAGGCGCTTTGTGAAGTACTGTGCGATAAACTCTGCGACGCACTGTGCGTCGTGTAATCGCTTTCTCGAGTTCTACTGATCTCTTCTTGTAAACTTCTCTGACGAGACGGTGTTCTTATTGATTCGTGAGGCTCACTGTGACTATGAGAGTTCTGTGTACTACTAGACGTAGAGGGCGTTCTATGCGCTGGTAATGACCGGGATTGTTTTGGCTCCATTTGGTTGGGTTGCCTAGGTGATTTATATGCACCATGGTTGAGTTTATCATTGGTGACTTCTGAAAAGAAAGATTTTTTTTCAAAAAGGTTTAGCTTTCTAACAACGGATACATTTAGGATTACAAAAATGTTGATTTTTTTCTCGAAAAACTGACACAAAAATATCTTAGGTAGTCTGGGACATATGTCTATGATATCAAAATGCGCGAAAATATCTTTACGCGAAAATATTGGCTTTTACATTACTTTGTTACATATCTTTCATATTCACAAGCTATTGGTACAATTAGCTGGTCAGCTGAACCTGTTCTTAACGCTTTCCACACGGCAGGCGTCTGCAGAAGACATTCAAAAATTGCACAAAATGTTTCAAAAATGTCAACATTATTGAATTTCATTACTATATTTGGAATCACCAGGAGAAATGCATTGGAAATAAGTACAAAAATGCCTAGTGTTGGTTCAGTAATCCTTTAGATAGACTTTTGAAAATTATAGGAAAGGTTTCTGAAAAGTATGGTAATACTAGAAGCCATGTGGAAAGTGTTAAGAAAAATAGACTGTTATTGCATTAAAGGGCTAATTTCCTTCTACCCAGTCTCAAAAAGCAAACATTCCAACCTCATACTACTGGTGGTGTCAAAAAAAGTGTCCCATGTGAAACATGATTTATTTGGCCATGAAAATACGAAAGTTGGATCTGAAATAGTAATAATCATGTTCAGCAATCTTTAATGTGTCATGAGAATCTGCTTCTATCCATTTTGGAGAGTTCATTAACAAATGATGGCAAATCTTCTCAGGCATGTCAAATTCAGCTTTGGACACTTTTCATTTGTAGAGAACTCTTTTATTAGAATCGCCATTCGGTGTGTAATTGAACATAATCAATAGTAATCTACCTACTAAATCTTAGTAGTTAGTTGAATTTGAGCAGAAAAACATATTATCATCCATATTATCGACGACAAACCACAGAATGTTTGAATTTTAGATGTATTTTAAACAATAAGTTGACATATCCTATAATCAGAATCACAAAGGCTTTTTTTCAGTTGAAAGTCATTTTTTTGTTCAAAAGTGGCCAAAGTGGGATTACCTCTCTTGTTACTGAAATTGATCATATCTCGGTAGATAGGTGGTAAAATATAATGAGATAAAGTGTATTTGATAGAATTTGATAGAAGACAAACAGGGCTAACCAAAGGTCTATTTTTGTAAAACATAAAAACATGGGATGTATTTTTTATTAATTTTCTAACTCATGGGACACTTTTTTTTGACTCACCCTGTTGTTATACCAACCAAGGTAACCAATATGTTCAGGAGATTTTCAAAAATAATCTGTAACTACCATTCATAATGTCAGCCCCAATTAAGGATTTACTTTATTCATTTTTTGAGGTAAAAAACCCCATTATCAGCAGCACGTATTGCGCGATCATGTTTTAATGATTCATTCTTGAGACATTATTCTTGAGCTTCGTAGCTTTTGGGATCATCACGATTTGTTTGTTGAGTGTAGTGTTTACTTCCCTCCACTTGTCACATGACGATGATCATGAGGTGTAATATAATCAACATAGCGTCATAGACTGGGTACCCGCGTCCCTCTATATGGCCACCATCTTTAAAAATGGCGGACCAAAATAGGGACTGGGAAAATAGTACGTCCAAAAAGTGTGCGGTTTGTCGTGGAATTCCACGACAAATACCAGTACCGAGCATGCGCATTTGTACACAGCAACAACAGAAATACCACCTGATTGGTCCAATTCAAAGGCAGTGCATATCGAACGATCGTCACGCTGCGCCATGGGGAAGCAAATCGTGCGCCCTATTGAGTCACGTCACGCGATGTACAACGCCGCGTGAAACTACCGGCGCTCTGTGGCGTGATGGTGCGTGAATAAGCTCATTTTTTTCACGAATTTATCAGCGCACACTTTTAGAACTGTATTTTTTCCAGTCTTCACATTTGAGCACCCTCGTAGGGGCCGTGTGAAAAATTGGGAAGACAGGATGATCGAGTCTAATAGTGTCATCAGTAAGACCGACCCCTTACCTATTTGAGGTACCCCTGAATTGGAAGCTTTCATAGGTACTGGTTCTACGACAGCATTATGCGGCGATTGCTCCGATTCCCGATCAAAGTCCCTCTGCTGCCTTATAATAGGTATTGGAATGGCTTTATCGGGTTTACTCAATTGTTCTACTTCCGGGTCGGTGTCAAACTCGGAGTCTCGCGTTGCGTAGTGTTTCAGTGTCTCACGGATTCTCTTCTTCTCGTCCGTTTCTGTTCTCGATCGTTTTCCTTCGCTGTTCTCACTGTGCAGCCCGGGTAAACTGGCATCGCCAAAGTCAGAAACGTTCTCCTCTTCCTCCGCGATGTCAGATAACTCGGAGCGATCGCTCTCCGAACCAAAATCCTCGCGGAATGGACGGATGTCAGCTTTCTGCAAAATGAGGAATTAGCGACGAATACTGTAAGTATTTAGAATCTTTATTTGTTTGATGTGGAAGACAACAGGAATAGCACGTACTAAGGGGATGGAAAATAACCCTGTTCTATGGGCAAATGGACCTCTCAGGTAGGGTCTGTTTGTCAGGCGATTTTTTGTTGTGGTTGCTTTTGGTTGTTTTTTCCCAAAAAAGTTTGGTGACTTTTTCAAAATTAGCAAACATTTTCAGGAAAAAAAAATGCAAAAAAAAACCACACACAAATAAAAAAATAAAAAAATGTTTTTTTGAAAAACTCATTTTTGTTTGTAACTTTGAATAAAATGGATCGGTCGGGCCCGTGGAACAGGGTATTTTCCATCGCCAAAAGAAAACAAAATTGAATCTGAACCCACCTTGTCCTTAGTTTCCTTAGTTTCTTTAGTTTCATTTGTGGGTGCTATCACTGGTGGTGTTTCACTGGAAGTTTTCTATTAAGATGACGACCCACAGACACATTGTAAACAAACACATGGATAGGAGAGAGAAAGAGAGACGGAAAGAAAGGTATAGAGAGTAATTCATCACAAGTCAAAAATAAATCGAAACATGTCCCAAATTCACCAAAGATGTTCTATTAAAAAGAAAATACTTTGCACATGCAATACATAATAGCTGTGGCGGTGGCCAGTAGCAACATTTTGATGGGGAAAATGGGTGGCAAGTACAAATTGGGTGGGGGGAAGAAAAAGTCAGGTTTTTTGGGGACAAGATACCGGCAATATGCGCGAAAAATTTTCCTTGTAATGTCAAGCCAGACATTTCAGACAAATTTTAAGTAATTTTGACATTAAAAGTCAACATTTTCGATTGTTTGGGGTCAAAATGGGATGGGGCTTTAGCTGATGAGGTGGGGGAGGGGGGCAAGTATTGTGACTGGAGCATTTCCCATCCCCTCATGACGTCGCCACTGCATAAAATATAGTACAAGTATTGTAGTAACACAAAAAGAGTAGAGCAAAAATGAACGTTCTAGAGCTGTGAAATAATCTGGTAAGTTCTATGGGAAGTCACATAAGTACATATCAAGAATTAGGAAAGAAAACCATATAGCAATAGAAACCAAACAAAGAAATATGCATTTGGCGGATATTACAATAATTCCATTTTATAGTATCGAGGAAAGAGCATTATAGAGTATTTCATTTATAAACAATACCAAAATATTGAACATTATACATTCAGGTAGAGAGGGCTGTAGGTACAGTGTAAAGTGGGCAGTATATTATGTTATAAAACACACTTTTTGTTTCAATATCATTAATTTGGTTATTTTAGGTAATCATTTTGTAAATAGGACAAAGGACACCAAGACAACTATTGGAGAATATTGTAGATCAACTTTTGTTTATGATGACACAGGCCTTAAAGCAATATTATGTGATCTTTTTTAAAATCTTTACACATATTTTTCTCTCTCTTATAATCAAGTTTTACTACCAGGAATGACTTTCCTGGACTCATAAATCTACTTTGACTATATTTTCCGTAAAAAAACCCATTGCATAACTTTACTAAATTATAATGTAAATCTGCTTCCATTTTAGGGAATTTTCAACAAATTTGTTTTGATTTTCAATATAAAGCATTCTGTAGCTGGGGGGGGGGGGGGGGGGGGGTGTGTGGGGGGTGTTCACTTGTGTACAGTTGCGATCATAACCAGAAACACTGTAAACAGTGTTGACACGGTGTCAATCCATGGAATTCTATTTACAAATGAAAAAACACTCAGAAAATAAACTGTCCTGATATCAGGACGACTTATTTCAAAATCTGAAAATCTGATTTTGAAGCAATAAGGAAACACATTGCTCTGTAACTTATAAGATATTTTAATTTCATGTTATGAATGTAATTTGACAAAAAAAGCAATTCTAGTAAAACATTACAGATAGATGAAAAAGATCCCTTCAATCAACTCACTAAGTGAGATGGAGAACTTGATAAATATTCTGATAGGGTCAATATGTCAGTTCCTTTCAAATTTGTAACAATTCTGCTCTCATTTATCTGCATAAGATATCTTACCTTAGTCGTTACAATAGGGGTTAGAGTTGGTGTCGACGGGCTATCTTCTTGACCGACAACCACATCCGTTGGCCTTGGACCGGCCCCTAAACTGACGCCAGTAGTCTTGCGCGGTGACCCGTATGAGTCGTATCGTTCTTCGTCAGAGCGGCTACTTAATGAATGACTACTGATTGAGTGACTACTGTGTGTGCGGGAACTGTTCTCATCATCGACGTTGTCGTACATTGAACTAGCACTCTAGAGAGATAAAGTAAACAATTATTTTGAGTTATAATCTGGACATAATTCAAATATATCTATGAATAAAGTATGTCTGAAAGCTTGTGTTAGTTGTGCAGATTCAATTCACTATCACTAGTGATTTTATGCCTAATATGGATTAAAATCTACATACAGAAATCATATTTATAAGTTAAAAAGGAACTAAAGGAGGATATTCTTCTTAAGTTGCTTTATGAAATAGAAGATAAGAATCGACTTAAGAAGAGTTCAGGATTTAAGAAGACTTTTCAGGATTTAAGAAGAATTAATTCTTCTTAACCCTAACTCTACCCCCCCCCCCAACTTTTTTCTGAATTTTTTCTTCAACGTGGAAAATCGACCACCCCGGGATTTGATCCAGAGACCTCTCGCCCACTACACCACGGCCGTCAAGGTTAATTTGCGCAGTGTATTGCGCAAACTTGTTTTTTTGGTCAACACTTTTTAGGGTTATCACCCCACCTTATAGCAACGGCTGAAAAAACACCAACAACCTCCATTTCTCATATTTTTAAAATGTACAACTTTAGGCATAATTCTGTAATACCCTCCACACCCTACATTAGTAGTATGCGTCGTTCTTAAAAATCATGCACTGTGAATACCCCTGTGAAGGGTATAACAGAATTACTCCCAACTTTAATTCTAAATAAATAAATAATATATAGACTCGGACAAAATAAATAAATTAAAAAGCCTGTTGGATATTCTGTCAGAAATTGTCAAAAATAGAAAGTAGATAAGATGAAACCTTTATAGCGATGCCTCACATATAGAATAACAAATTGCAGAGATAATCAACACACACCAAATTGTGAACATTTTTGGTAAAACAGGAGAAGTTTTGAGTGAAAAAAGCAACTTTTTTATGATATAATAAATTTATTTTTAAAATTGGCAACAGTAAAACAAAGAATGTCGACATTTTGAGAGACATGTCATGAATGTAATTGAAATTATTGGTAGGTGAAATTTTGACCACACTGTGTGTTGGATATATTAAATGACCTTATTAACATCATTTGCCATCTGCATTGAAACTACTATAGTTTGTTCAATTCAAAATTGGCGAAGCCTCCTTACAGTAGCGAATGAATACAGAAGGACATGGGCGTGCTGAAGGCAACAAGCGCACTGTGAATCATATGCGCCACACGTGCATGCGGCCAAAATTGTGTGCATGTGGCCATAATTGCGAGTGTATACTTGGAATTCTTTTTCGTACGGAGAGATAAAAAACGAATATTTCTTGCCAATTTGGAACTGATTAAACTATAGCAAAGAAGATATGGTGCATCATAGGCCTGTACAAACAGAAGTTCTGCACAATTTGTAGACTACGCCATAGTCGGGATTGTCTTAGCAATAATCAGAATGTCTTTTTACTTTATAGTATTAACTTATTTTGTGACATATCGATCTATTTAACAAACACGCTTGTATTGTCATATCGCCAATGTTGTAGAAGATATCTTGCCGTAAGAGGGCTCTCTTCATGGTCACCGCTGTCACCCCGAAAACCGCCCCATTCTGAGTGAATTTAATTTAATAAATAGGCAATTGGGTGGGATCGCTGATGGTAGATATAACAGGACCTATACATGTAGGAAAAATTAATGGAATATGGAGTAGTCTACACAATTCGTGTCATAAGATTTAATTTGTGGTAAGAAAGCATAAGAAAACAAGTTTGATTAAAATGCGCAACATTTGTTAACATTACATGTTTAATGACAAAAAAAGCACTGTTGGGCATTATCATGGGGGGGGGGGGGGCTATAATTCTGTGATAAGTTCATGAAAACCTATGAGTTAATTTCATAGGATGAAACAATGCCATCACAGTAACGACTGCTCTAGTTACAACTGCACAAATAACACCTGTTTTTATTTAAAGCAAACTTACGTTAATTTGCATTAATTGATACTCTAAAATGGTTGAACTAACATATTTTGAGCTGAACATGCAATTTCATGTTAATTTGCATTAATTGATACACTAAGATGATAGACATAACAAATTCACACAACTTGCAAAAAAATGTCAGTTGACCTTTATGTGACCTATGTGTGGGATGTAAAAACACCCCTACATTAGTAATGGTATTGTCCAGACTAGTTATTTGAATATGTATTATTAATATTGATTTGAGCCAATCAGCGCTTAGTTGTGATTAACCATTAATCACAGCTGGGCGCTGGGTTTGACGAGCGCACCTCGCCAAGAGATTCTCTTTCTCTTTCGTCTCGTATTTTAACCACGGCAGACGTGTCATGTTATTCGTCTCATCATTTTCGTTTGTAAACTTCTATTATTTGGAGCATTGTATTATTTAATAAACGGCCAATAATGGCGAAGTAAAGCATCTAATTTGTGTTAAAGACTTTCCTTCTTATTGTAAGAATTAGCTCTTACATATGTGACACTATCAAATAGAAGTCGATGAAAGTAAGTCTAAATAATTTATATTCCATGATTATCTGGTTTATTATTTAATATCTAATATGCACATCTTCTTTGTAGACTAGCTAGCAGCATAAAAAATAAGTTACACATCTGAAAATATAGGGGCATTAATGTTTAGTCTTAACACTTTCCATGCGGCCATTAGTTTTACCATATATTAAATAAGATTTGTCAGAAACCTTTCCCAAATTTCAAAATCTATCTCAATCAAGGATCAAGGATTACTGATCCAACACTAGGTGTGTTTGTACTTTTTAATGCATTTCTTATGGTGATTCCAAATATGAGGATGACATTCAATAATGTTGACATTTTGGAACCATTTTGTGACATTTTGAAACTCTCGTCTGCAGATGCTTGCCACATGGAAAGTGTTAACGGCCTTATTTTTATCTTTCCAAAATAGCCTCAGTTTAGGGCACATCGACATGTTGGGTTCAAACAGAACTTGGTAGTGAACGCCAAAACATGTTACAAATATCTTTGTGAGAAAGCCTGGCGGTCTCTTATCATTTAAGGGGGCTGTTAACCCAACAAGTATGAAATGTATCAAGCGCTGTTGAACTATTAATGTCAAGTATATAACATATACATGTTTGGAAAGGAAATGAGTCGCAGAATCCACTTTTAATATCAAATTTCACTTCAAATTCTGATTTATTTTTTTTGAGGTAAAATAAAATCACTTTTGGTCAAAATTGTAAAAACTAAACCGTTGAATGACAAAACTAAAAACATGTCCCTAGAGTAATGAATTTAGATGCTTTTGGTGGAATTTCAAAATGTTTACACGTCTGCAGCAAATTTTGAGCCAAAAACAAATACAAAATCAGCATTTGTAGTGAAATTTATACTTTTATATGGATTAAATGAATAATGAAGAAGTTACGGCAGTTTTACGGAGGCTATTCTTGAGAATTAACAGCCCCCTCTATAGTCTAAAGAAGCTATATGGTGCAGTAGTTAACTAACAGAAAAGAGTGTCTATCATTTTCACTTCAATTGTGCATAGAGAAATTATCTGCATAAAGGTACATTTGTCTGACAAATTTAATTAAAACACCTGTAAAGAAATATTATTCACATGAAAAAAACTACAAACAGCAAGCTTTTGTTATATCAATGCTATAGCATTACAGAATCACTGCAGCAGCAAGTTGGCGTGTATTCATTGGTGCTGAAAAACTTACTTTGCGTTCAGCGCGACATTTACGACATATTTTGTTACGGACGTGTTTACGTCGGATCCTGTGTGGACATGGCTGTATTGGTTGCTCTTTCCCAGAGGAACGCTTGATAGAATTGCATAGGGATATATTCAGTTATAATCATCATATTCTGTTACATGCAAACAGTATCGTACCTTTTGACCTCACTTTTTAAGGATAATATCATCATTTAACAAAACAGACCCAACTTTCAGGGGGCCTCTCTAGTATAAAAGTTGTAATCATCCGTGTGAATTCTCTCTCAGAACTACCCTTAACGCAGATTCTCAAAGAAGGAAAAAGTGACCCTTAACATGAATAATAGCTTGATGAATCATAATGATTTACCTCACTGATTTTATTAGGTCTCAAATTGCAAAGGGTAATTTTGTCGGGATGTTACTTCTAGATGTGCAAAAAGCTTTTGACAGCGTAAACCATCAAATTCTCTGCAAAAAACTGGAGGCCATGGGAATCGACCCCAGCTGGTTTAAATCATATCTATCTAATAGACAGCAGCTGGTGTGCATTGATGGCATCAATTCCAGCCTTAAGCAACTTTCTTGTGGTGTACCACAGGGAAGTTTACTGGGCCCTCTTCTCTATCTTTGTTACAGCAATGACATGGAAACATCAGTGCACAACAAGCTGCTTCTATATGCAGATGATAGTGTTATTATTTCATCCCATAAAGATCCTGAGGTCATTTCCCGAAGTCTGAGTTCTGATTTAAAGTCCTGTAATGATTGGTTGATTTCTAATAAGTTATCCCTTCATGTAGGGAAAACTGAGTGTATTATATTTGGTACCAAAACTAAACTTGGTAAGGTCAACAATTTTCAGATATCTTATAATGATAAAATCATCAAGGCCCAAAAGTCTATCAAATACTTGGGAGTGACACTCGACCAGAGCCTCTCTGGAGACCTAATGGTTTCCTCTATTATTAACAAAGTAACTGGAAAACTCAAATTTCTCTACAGACATTCCAAATACCTTAACCAGAAATTACGGAAAAATCTATGCTCTGCCCTTCTGCAGTGTCATATTGACTACTGTTGCACTTCCTGGTATTCAAGTCTCAACAAATCATACCAGCGCAAATTTCAAATCGTCCAAAACAAAATGGCTCGTTTCATTCTCAACTTGTCTCCTAGAGATCATATTGGTCAGGTGCATCTGGATTCACTCAAATTGTTAAAAATCCATGACAGAGTTAAACAACTCCGTCTGAATCACATATTCAATGTTTTCCACTCGAAGGGACCCTCTTATTTGAATCAATTTTTCACCAAAACCACTGCTGCTCACGCTCACCGTACAAGATCAAGTTCACACAATTTTCATGTCCCAAGAGTCACCAGTCTTGCTTCCAACTCATTTTTCTATCATGGTACCCTAGACTGGAATTCTTTACCCATTTACATAAGATCTATAACAGACAAGAGTTCCTTCAAATCCCATGTCAAAACCTATCTGTCCACTACGTCGATGAACCAGGAATTGGCTGTATATGTGTAACTTATTTCCTTGTTTGCCCATCTATTTTGTTTTTGTCTTCTGTTCTTTTCATCACCTTTTGCAGGCACCTTTTTCCTTTTGGGACCCCATTGGAAATAAGTTGGCATATTTAGCTAACTTTATGGGTTATCCTGGCTTATCGACTTGGTTGTCTGGATATATTCGTGATGTTATATGTTATTACTATGTGCTTGATTATTTTTGTATTGTTGATGTCGATTTTGCCGAATAACAAATAAATAAATAAATAAATAAATAAATAAAAATCATAGCAAAGAATATAAGTCCTCAAGACAGAATTAAGACTGGAAAAACGTATGAAGTAATTGTGTGATTGTGTTTTGTTACTAAATTTGTCTTATAGGCCTAACCATTTTCGGCTGTTTTGACAAAGATGGCACATGACTATCGGCCCAAACAACCCTTAGCGCGGATTCAGATCGAAAAAGACACCCTTACTCTCTCAAATTGGCAATTTTGATACCCTTAGCACGAGCCCATGTTGTAGTCAGAAAAAAACACCCCATGTTTTTGTTCACACAGATGATTACAACATTATACCTGACTGCCCACCCACCCCCCCCCCCCTCCCGAGCCCAACTTTGTGATGAAAAAATAATGTATAATCAAACTAAACAGATCAATATGTGATATTAAGCAATGGGAAAATCTTTTTCTACATTTGCAAATTTGAATTGGAAAACAGTATAGACATTTTCAAAAATGTTTCAAGAACATTTTCAGAGATGTCCGTCAATCCCTTCACCAATGTCCCATTTCAAAATTTGCCATTTTGAAATACTAGGAATGGTTTTATTAAAAATACCCACCATCAACCTAACGACAACCAAAAGCAATGCTCAAATGATGACCCTTACTTGAAACTTGAATCAGATTTGCTCCCTGTTGCCTAGGCAATCCCTATCCCTGTGCGGCAAATTATACCGATTATCTTAGCTCTACCTTCCTTCTCACCGACAACAAATTCTTTACCTTACCTTCAGTGTTGCCAACAAAAATGTGTCCTAAACTGCAGCGCAAATGCCCTCCAGGCCGCTGCCCATGACAATAAGAAGCCCAATTTTTGTTGAGCCCATTGATAATACATTGGTAGCCCTTTTTTACAGGCCGCGGCACCAGTTGTTTTTGGCCATGGCGCAAGGGTAAAAAGTAGCCCAATTCCACAAATTAGCTGCGGGGTTGGCAACATTGCTTACCTTTGGAATTTCTACAGGTCTACTGGTAACAATTGGTTCTGATTTCTTCTCTTCCAGTAGCTCTATTGGAATCCTACAGGGTGCTGAGTGATGTGAATAACCATTGGGTGAACCTGTACAAACTGACACTTCTTTGGCGGCAAGCTTACGCAGTTTGTCTAGGCTCACCGCTACTCTATCGGCTATAAGTGAAAAGATATTATAGCAAGAAATAAAATGTTATCGTATAATCAGTTCCAAATTGGCGAGAAACGTTTGGTCTGTCTCCCCGTGCGCAAAGTAATCAGAGAGTACATGTGCGATTATGACTAAATACATGTGGTTTTGGTCGCACACAAATGTCACCGAATTTAAAAACAAAATCTGTATTAAGCAACAACTCCTCCCCCCCCCCCCCACATTCTATTGGCCTCGACCAACCCCTTTTTTGGAATTTTTATTAACCCTAACTCTACCCCCCCACTTTTTCAGAATTTTTTTTTCAACGTGGAAAATCGACCAAAATATCCCCCCGATCCCCCAGGGATTTGATCCAGGGACCTCCAGCACGTGGAGCTTAGGATTCCCCACTACAACACGACTGTCAATGGTAGTCTGCGCAGTGTATTGCGTAAACTATATGGATTGGGTCCATTTTTTCATCAAAAAACTTCCACGCCGGGTGGTACCAACGTGCCCAGTCATGGTATATTGTGGTATATGGTAGGGTTAGGGTTAATAGACATTTTTGAAATTGTTGCTTCACCCACCCCCGGTCTCAAAATATCTGACTCGTGGCACCTCCTCAAATTTCTGACTCGGCGTCATATCCCCTCTCAAATTTCTGATTTTCCTATAATCCATCTCGGCAGCTCATTGACCCTACCTGAGAGGTTCGTTTGTCTGTAGAGCAAGGTTTTTCCTTTTCGCCTAAAATTATTATTTCTATCTATGGATTAGCACCATCATATTTAGCGGACCTTCTTCACGATTACGCACCTCATCGCACAGGACTACGTTCCGCAAATCGTCAATTCATCTGTGAATCTAGATCAAATAACTCTTTCGGTGATCGTGCATTTGCAACATGTGCTCCAAAACTGTGGAACAATCTTCCCATACATGTCATGAACTCTGTAGCTTATCATCGTTTAAGACCGCTCTAAAAACTCACTTATTCAAAATTGCTTTTGCCAATAACTTGTAATGTTGTATATCACATGCATGTGTGTTGTATAATTGTAGTAGTATATTATTATGTTTCTGCATTTGTATTGCTTTTTATCATGTTCTCTGTTGTCTGTAGCGCAGTGAGCGGCTTTGTTTGACGGATACTTGCGCTTTATAAGTTTCCATTATTATTATTATTATTATTATTATCCATCAGGAACTCAAAACATCCAAGCCTTTAGGAATTCTCTCTATTTTTAGAAAGGTTATCCATTGGTAATCATAAAAAAATAACAGAAATTACAATTGTCCATTGTAATCTTATTTAACCACTGTAAATGTGGAAATGTTCGCACTTAGTTAATTTTTGCGCTTTTTGCAACTCAAACAGCTACCACGAAAGAACATATTTATTATGTGTATAAGTCTATGTAATAAACTTTCAAATCTCAAATTTAAAAACAAGCGAAATGGCTGAAAATAGGCAAAGTGCGAAAATGTAATCGCGCAAACATTACCACTTTTGCCTTATCTTATCAACAACCCGATGACCAGACAATTTTCCTATACTTTAAAAGCCAATCTTTTTGTGTAAAGATATTTCCCCAAATTTTGATATCATAGACATTTGGCGAATTGTTTTTTTTTGCGGGCGACCTTCTGGTTGCACTGCATGAATGTTAAAAACAATATTTTTTTGCGTGTAATCATTTTTACAGAAAATTAAAACCACCGCGAAAATTTCAGCTTTTACAGTAATCCATCCTCTACTCACCAGTAGGCAGACTTGTTTCCGATATTTTGGCATCATCCACATACACAGCATACCCTGTTACTACAGCACCATTGGATAGACCTGACGTTGTGATGGTCACTGGTATCCATTCTACAGTCAGCGATGTGGGAGAGGCTCCGGGTATCACATGGACATCTAGGGGAGCATCTGGAAGACCTGTAGGAGTTTTGAGAAAATATAAAGGGATAAGTGGAGAGAATTTGGTTTGGAAAAATCAACACTTCTTGTAAACATGGCCAATGCATATATGCTTATTGTACCCCTGACTTGGCTACATTTAGTATAGTTTATTAGATTTTAGTGCAAGAAGGCCCTATCTACAATAGCTGCCGTATGATGTTTTCCCATAGTGCTCTATGCTGAGAACTTGATCAAATTAGTACAGGCATCTATTGCAGATAGGACTTTTGTCTATCGACCTTAAAGACATTGAATAACAGGAGAAACACTTTAAAATGTAAACATAAAACGGAGCAATTTCTGATCTTGTATCTCTATTTTCGTATTTGATATTATCCTTATAAGTGCAACATTATTACTTATTAATGACTCTGATTGGTCACTTGGTGTGATAAAATCAATTGAGTAACCAATCATAGCACTTGTAAGTAAATCCCTTTCAGCCAGACCAACAATCAGAATTGTATCCCTTATGACCTGAAACGTTATGGGATATAGCTTCTTTCTTGGATAACACTTATCATAGGTTTAAACAGTTATCCGTCATTGACTTTACACAAATACTAGAAGCTACACAGATAATATGCACACACTAAAGGATAACAAATAAAAATTACCAACTCACAACACATAAAACACATAAATTCAAAGTGTTGTGTTCACGTCTATCTGCTTTAAAAAAAAATCTGGATAATCTATCTGTTTCCACTTCAAATATGTGACCCCAACATGAGTAAAATGAGGCATAATGTGGCAGTAGCAAATTAGATTTAAGAGCACAAATGTGGGGGAAGGTCATAAATAAGTCAAATTTATAAAAAGTCTTATTTCGGATCTTTGATTCATTTTGTATCCAGCCAAACACTTAAATTCATGAAAATATAGAGTAAAACTACATTTTGAGGTATTTGATTTTCAGTTACTCCATTTATTTGCCAACAAAACCAAAACCAAATGTCCATAACTCAATGATTTGTTTTTAGACAAACTGATTCCGAACAATCCATACATTTGGTTAGGAATGTGATTTAACAAAATGTCCCTTAACTTATACATATTATCATGAATACCCAATATTCATATTTCCCTCATTCACTTGTGGTGGGTCACACATATGTACAAGCACAACAAACTTTGCAATAATATTGAATAATTGAACATCAGTGTGGACTTAGTCATCACTGATGACAGTGACTTAGAAAGTTCAAATTTAACGATTCATGATTTTGACTATAGAATCATGAAGTTATGAGTGTAAACGTGTGATCATGTTTCATATTAAGATACACCCAAGATGTTTTTTCTTTAACATAAACAAATTGATAACACTTATTAAAACAACATTCTATCCTGTTGCAACCTTTATTTCATTTATTTATCACTATGTTGAAGACAATTGAATTGTAGAATATATACTCCTCAAAAAAAGTTCAGAAACTTTGTTCAATTACCAATTTTCCGTATTCATATAATGTTTCCGCTCTATGAAAAGCTGATGTGTTCCTCTTTCCGAAGATACCCCATTTGTAGCAATCACTCGTTTCAACCCTAAGCAACTTGCTTGAGAACATGGAGGGGTCACAATCTGAATGTGCCAAAATCATCACTATTTTGTGCTCAAAAGTCAATAGCATCACTCTTCACTGTAGTTGTCTATATGTAACATATCAGTTATCAGACGAAATAGTGGCAATTTTGGCACATTTAGATTGTGACCTCCCCATGTTCTCAAGGAAGTTGCCGAGCACTGAAAAAAGTGATTGCTTCAAATGGGGTATCGTTGGAAAGAGGAACACATCAGCTTTTCATAGATAGGGAACACAATATGAATATATTACGAAATATTCCAAAATTTGGCGCTTGAAAAAAGTTTCTGAACTTTTTTTGAGGAGTTTATATCTCAGTAACCGGGTATATAGGGTATACTGTGTGATTGTGCTAGTCTAGAGAGACTGGTAAACACATCAAGATCTGTCAAAACAACAATATCAGTTACAGAAATACAAGCATGGTAAAACTGTGAATTAATTTACAATAGCTTAGCACATCGGCTGCAGTGTGGGGGTGTGTGGGTGGTGTATATGCGAAACATTTACATTTGGTTCACAAGCTATATTCATTATGGAAGTCTCAACGTTCTTTATAGTAATTTAGCCCGCCTTTATCTGGTTCTTTCACCTGTTACGTCCCTTTGCATATTGAATAAAACTGTGCACTGGATAAAAGTTGTGAAAACTGCTTATTCCATTCAGTGGTTAAAGCAGACAGCCTTTTGTGTGTTACAGTGATACAAACATTGGTATACTAATTAAACATGGTGCACTTTGTGGGTTCAATTCCCATAATGGTAAATGTCCATTACCTTTTCAGGTTAGGGCATTTACTTGAGGGAATTTTATTTCACCAGCCATGAGGTGCACCCCTCTCTGGCAGTTTATAAATAGCGCCCTCATTTGATGGATAAATGACACTGTTTACATATGCTTACACTGACAGCAGTCATGGTGGTCAACATTCTATCAACGCTTCTATTCACTTATGTCAGTTAAAAAGAAATTGCGATGTTGTCAATTGTAACATCTTGAGTCGGTAAACCAACTTATATTTTCTAAAGCTCGCATGTTTTCAATTTTGTGTACAAATCCTATTACTTTTTCAGTAGTTAAAAAACAATAAAATGTACATGCTATTGAATTTGGTGTATACACAAATAAAAGCCAAGCCAGGGAGTTCTGATCTACCACAGAAATGGGCAGAACAATAAAACAAAGCAAAACACAACAAAAATGGACAAGTACCTGCTTTAACAGAAACAACCACCAAATTGTGCAAAACATAACAACAACAACATCAAAAGTGCGCAAAACATGACAATAAACAAATAATGCTGAAAAATAGAAGCAATATGGGAGCACAAATTGAGTGAGGGGGGGTAGCCCGGGGGTGGGGTAGCTAGCTGTTGACTACCAACCTCTGCTGCGTTTCTTATGTCTATGCTCTATCAGTGAGAGTATAGTGAGAGAGTAGAAACAATGAAGAGAAAATACAATGGAATATTGTCAACAATAATGAGGTATACAATGATAGGCCTGATTTAAGCTTTGCGATAATTTGTATCATACAATGATAGGCCTGATTCCAGCCATGTGATAGTTATTATTACAATCACATGGCTTGAAATTGATTGTGTGACATTAGGCTACATTAAAAAAATCATTTGTCTTAAAGCTGATGTGCGTTAGAAAAACCCATAATGAAAAAATAATAATAATATATATATTTTTTTCCCACAAAAAAAAGAAGAAAATCCCAAAATGTCACAGATTTTTCAGATTTTCATTGATCACATCATCTTAAATACAAAAGTTCACTTTTACAAGGATGTCAATAATTTATATTTATAAAAAACAAAAAACAAAAAATCGCATTCCGCATTAGGTTTTGAAAAACTGAAGAGCTTTGAGACAAAAGATTTTTTTAATAAAGCCTTATTAAAAACAACATAAAATCGTATGCCTTTTGTTTGTGCAATAGTATACAAATATTGAATGCCTGAGCGTGTAATAGTAAAAACTATATCACAAGGTCAAATTTTGATTTTTCCATTGCACGAGGCGAAGCCGAGTGTAATGGAATAATCCAAATTGGACCGAGTGATATAGTTTTACTATTGCACAAACAAAAGGCATTCAATATTTGTTTTATATCATGATATCACATCATTCTTGTCCAGCCATAATGATAGTAAAAACTATCACATGGTTGAAATTAGGCCTATCATGATATAATAAAACTATATCACTCGGTCCAAATATGGATTGTTCCATCACACTCGGCTTCACCTTGTGCAATGGAGAAGTCCAAATTGGACCTCGTGATATAGTTTTTACTAAAGGCTTTGGGAGATAAATATTCAAAATGGAGGCATTAGTGCATGAATGTACCAATCAGTATCATGGCCTGGCATCTATAATGCTCATAAAAATACCAAGTAATAAACCAGTAAATAAGGCCAAACAAAGAAGAAGGTCTGCCTCAGAAACATTTGGCAAAAAAGCTAAGTGATGTGCAATTGTTTTATTGTTTTTTTAAAAAGGCTATGAGGTATGCAATTTGTTTTTTCTTTTTTGCTAATCCAAGCTTACAGAGACCTTTATTAAAAAATATTTTGTAAAAAATACCCCCCCCCCAATTTTATTTTGTTAATTTTTTATTTCAAAAACTTTTTTAGGCCTCAGCTCATTTCACATACCAATGCGGGCTGGCTTCTGAGACAGACTATCTTCTTTGTTTGGCCTAAGTATAGCTTCATTTAAAAGGAGAAGAAAATTTAGTAAACTGTAGTGGACACAACTTGAACAAATTCAATTGTTGCACGTGTAGATGCCATGTTAATATGTTTATACATTTGATAAATTTTAATAATTTATCAACTGTCTGTTTGTTTGTGCTTTCTTACCTCCAGGAAGCGTTTTGAACTCTATTTCAGTTGACAGGTTTGACGGTGGCTCGTCTCGCGACGATGTTCTACTTTTTGCTCGAAGATTAACTCGGTATACTGATGCCGGGGAAAGACCTACAGAAAAATACAAATCCAATAATGTTAAATAATGATAAACTTTGCTGCACATATTGCATAATTGTTCCCCTGCCCAGCTATGTACACATTTGTTTAACTAAAAAAGACCTCACTGACTTTCACCGATAGCCTAAAAAATCTAAAACGTCATATAAACTTAATTGTTTAATTCAAAAATACACAAAGCCCTAACTCTCAACCCCCCTCATCGAAATATTGGTTTCACCCATGTTAACAGAGTGAGAAATGACACTTACCTAATAGTGTATATCTGTGTATATTTGGTTTGGCCGTTTGAATCTCCTCACCATTGACACTTACAACATGCGCTAGATTACTATTACCAGGTAACCAAGAAATCTCTGCTGTTGTTGGACTAACATAGGAAGCTTTCAGCTCCATGGGCCTCATAATTGCATCTGAAAAGTAGTCATGGAAAGGGGAAGATAGTTTTATTAACTGATTTTCCTATGCCAGTCATGAGGTGCACCCCCCCTCTGGCAGCTCATAAATAGCGCCCTCATTTCTGGCCCTGTTTCCTACTCATGGACGAGTTATGGAATATAACTATAGTTACCACGCATCACTTGAGGGTGGTCGCGCTACTAAATGTATGTTCCGCCTACCCGATTTATATTGTCTCATATAAATGTCGCCAATTTTTCTAAGAATCCATAAAAATGAAGTACACTTTTTCTTGGCTGTTTAAGAATACACAATATAAACATTTAGGGCCGTATTCTTGTACGTATTTAAAACACGGTTTCAAGCTAATGACGCATTTAACTTTGACGTTGAATACATCCCAATTCTCGTTAAAACTCACTGAAAAGTGTCTAACTTTAAACATGGGTATGGGGTAGTTTAACACGCATTTAACTAAACTTGTGCACCAATTGTGCACGGTGCAAGCTGAGATGCATAACGTGTAGTCTTAAAAATAGACATCCATTTGATGAATTCGGTCGATATCTATTGTAACCCATTTAAGCCACGATAAATTGAGTACCTGTATACAGTGAAGTGAACGCACGACCACTCTGGGGATGAGTTTACGGCATTTATAATCGGGTTTTGTTAAACATATGTGACGCGATCAAGAGGAATGAGTCGGATGTTGGGGAATCCCAAATTGAGATATGGCCAATTCAAAATGGCGGCTTACATAAGTTTTGATGGAAATTCATGTATACAATTTGACATAACTTTGGAACAAAACGTCGTATCGACATGGGGTTTTCAGTTTCTGAAAGCTCTAGGTGTCTTCTTTAAAACTGTATTAAAAACTCATTTTCGACCAGGGTCGGAATCCGACTCATTCCTCTTGATCGCGTCACAAAAAGTTTAAAAAATACACTTGCATTTGATTCAGACACAAGTTTAATTAGACACGGTTTTAAGCTATAACTGTGTTTAGTACGACAATACTGCCTTTGATGTCTAGAATACGATCCTTGATGTCTAAAATGTAACTATTTTTAAAACAGATTTGATTGTATCAAGTTTCAAAGCTATTTTACTAGTCAGAGTAACAACCTCAAGCTAAACTTTGTCAATAAAGACACCCTTATTATCAGGAATAGGATATTGTGATATCCTTAGAACAGTGCATATCATGAAAACATTTTCCTTCATCATAAAATTCTATAAATATACTCCCTTCATCAATAAATCTGTACCATTATGATTTATTTACACTTTCACACAGCTGTCTTCTGCATGCGACCCTTACACAATTTCACAAAATCTTCAAAAATTGTAAAATTATTGAATTTCGTCACCATTTGGAATCACCGTGCCAAAATGCATTAAACTAAGTACTAACATGCCTAGTATTGGTTCAGTAATTCTTGAGATAGACTCTGAAAGGTTTCTAAAAAATCTTTTTTGTGTATGGTAAAACTTATAGCTGCGTGGAAAGTGTTAACCTTGCACAACCTGCGTCCAAACAGATTGCCTGGATGCAACTAAGCTGCCAGCAGGTGCATCTATCATAAATAGAATTCAAACCATGAAATGGGAGATGACTGGTTTCAGAAAAACATATTTCATTTATCTTCAAATTCCATAGATAGACCCATACCATAAATAGATCTGTGAAGATTAATGTCTTGAAAAATCAAACATGAAAAGCAGGATTTAAAGAAGCCACCATTGGTCACCATAAAATTACAAAATAATAGACCCACTTTATCAATAAATCTGAAGATTTTGTAAGGTATAAGAGTTTAAAATAAAGAATCTTTCAAAAAACAAAACAAAATCAAAGCAAATATAGCAGAATTTGAATAGACAAACCAGTTAAAGAATAAAAATTAAGTGGATTTTTTGTTGACTATATGTTGTCATTTCGCTTGGTATAAACATACTCGTCAGTATGTCTTGTGTATGGTCTTAAATAATACAAATTCTTCCACAATCGAGGAGATTTTGTTTATGAATCTATGTCTTAAAGTACACATACTTCACCTACCTTTTCCGATATTTAAAGTACACGCCGCATCCTCCGACATCCCTTTGGCCGTCACCGTTCTCACAGCTATCCTATAGGATTCGTGCGGACTAATATTCTCAACCAGCGCCCTCGTCTTAGCGTCTTGTTTCGTTGATGTTTTAAATTGTCCGTTGACATATATTCTATACTCTAAGAGGTCTATTGGCGCTATGGTGTCTGGGGCTACCCACGATATGATGATACAATTCTGTAGCTGCCGGTCTAGGATGAGTTTCTTGGGACACGGTATGGCTGCAAAAGAAGATCAAATCATTTATTTAACACTGACCACCCGGCAGTGGTCTGCAGACGACAGTCCAAAATTTCACAAAATGTTTCACGGATATCAACATTATTGAATTTCATTACCATATTTGGAATCACTATAAGATATGCATTTAAATAAGTACAATCATGCCTAGTATTGGTTCAGTAATTCAATTCGTGAGATAATTTGGGTTTCTGCCAAATCTGTTTTGTGTAATATAGTAAAACTAATAGCCGCATGGAAAGTGTTAAGATCGAAAATGTATGGAGTTGGAGAGCATTTTCTTTGTCATCTATGAATTAAGATTCTATGTGAAGTCGAACAACATACCTGAAGATGTGTTTCCACATTGTTCAAACAACATTGTTGCCATTTAAGACTATAACTCCACATTTTAGTATTGGTACGCCAACAAATTGCATCATATGTTAAAAATTACTTTTTATATGAGTAAACTTCAACCATTTGATCATGTTATAATTCTTTCAAACAGGCATAATTCTCTATAATAAGAAATTGTTTTTCATCTTGACAAATCCAAAATTAGTTGAGGTATAATAATAAAACGAATTATTATACTCACTTGTGACAGTTTCATGCTACACTGAGCACTTCATCAGACTATTTGACGTCAGCTCTCATCACAGGATTTTTATCCTGACGACCACCGGAAGTAGAGGACGGTCTTGATGAGATTAACTGATCGTAACTGTTGTTGGGTTGATAAGCCCCCTCATCCTTGTTTAGGGTGGACTTCCCCCTTCTCCGTATCCAGATGGACTCCTTTAACCATCTTGTGATCTTATGCGCTTCCTTGTCGATGACCTTGGCCTTCTCCCACCCGATGACATGGTTTGTTGCTGCGACGTGCTCTGTTATCACAGATTTATAATGTTCGTTGATGGAAACCTTTCTTTGTGCACGCGTAACTTTTTTCACTGATCTTGTCAACTTCCGCTTTGTGTTCATAAAGGTGCTTGCTGAACAGTCTACCACTTTCACCGATGTATGATTTTGTGCAACCTTTACATGGGATTTCATACACAATTTCTGCCGTCTGATGTGGATCTCTTTTGTCCTTGGGGTGGACCAGCATGTTGCGCAGCGTACAGTGCGGTTTCATTGCTGTGGCGAAGCCATGTTTCCTGAACACGCGAGTTTTTCTTCTTCTGATAACCCCTCCACATAAGGCACGACGACAAGACCTTTTGATTTGTTGTCCGGTGTTTTGTTGGTGGATGGCTTTTTCTGTCCATGTTTTTTGCGGTCTTTAAAAACCGGTGATGAGAGTTGGTGTCAATAAATAGTCTGATGAAGTGCTCAGTGTAGCATGAAACTGTCATTAGTGAGTATAATAATTCATTTTATTATTATACCTCAACTAATTTTGGATTTGTCAAGATGAAAAACAATTTCTTATTATAATTACTGAACAATCCTGATGAACTTACACCAAGATAGGCATCATTCTCACTAAAATTTCAACTTTGTAGTTTGAATGGGATTCCCTTATATGGAGGAAGAACCGAAATTCTCTACCCACATTTAGTTTTCTATAGCCTTACAAAACACGTACCATCAAAAGTAGGCTCACTGGTTAGTGTACTAAGAGATGAAGGATCATCGCTATCCGTCAGCCTACTGGAAGCCTGGGGCCTGGACATGGCCTTTGACCCTCCTCGGTGGTTATCATCCTCGTCTACCTCCGGGATGTCTTCAAGGTCACTGTGGTGCTCGGCACTCCGGCTAAAAGTTTGTAGGTCACCTACAGGTCAAAGGATACAGGATACAGGGTATAGGGTATAGGGTATAGGTTATTTATTTGCTTTATAACTTCTTATAGTATGCCTAAAAATAACTGAATCCCTTTTCATATCTTCAGCATTTTCATAGAGCCCTACATAGCACTCCACAGCACTACCTAGTGATAGTAGCATCTCAAGGAAGGGAACTGGACTTCAAGAATTGACTATACTCTATTTGGCTTCCTCTAGACAGTGACGTAACTTAACAGGCGCAGATTTTACGCACGTGTGTATACGCCAGCGCCGCGAGTAGGCGCGCGTGTTAAGTGCTGCAATTATTAGAAAACACGGTTACGTCACTGTCTCGTGATGGCCAAATAGACTATATATAGGGGGGTGCAATCCTTACCGGCCAACATTCACTTTCAGTGTTAACAAAACACAGACTGATTACAAAGTCAGTCAATTAATATGCATGTTGAAGAAGCAACATAGAACATAGTCGCTTATTTATACATTCAGGCAGAAGTTGTTCAGTTAGGCAGGTCTGTCCTGCCTTAAAGGTATACGTTTACAAGTTATACGGAAAAGAACATTTAAGGTGATTCCACAATACCCAATTGTAAAACATAAAAGATCACTTGTTGCAATTTGTTAAATATCATATTAGCCTTTTCCATTTTTCTGGTGAGAAACTTGTCATAAAATTGGTGCAGTCTATCTGGTACAATAATCCAATTGTATTCTCACAATTAATTTTGGCTAATTCACAAGTCACACAAATGATGTAAAGTTCCCCCATGTGCGTCCTAATATCCTATGTATTAATTCCCTGCTGTAAGCGATCTTAATTCGAGACGAGTATAGTCTCAAAGGAAAGTTCGCCATCCATGCCTTCATAATCTATGGCAAGACTTACTAGCATAATGGTTCAGGTTGGCTTTGGAATCTTCTTCATCACTGTTGAATTCAAGGTCCTTCAAGTCATCTAGATAGAAATGGTAACCATAGAAACACAATGTTAAAAATTCAATCTTTTGATCAAATAATAATTTACATTCTGGACAAACTCTTATGCTGCTTAAAACCTATATGATTTGTATTTTCTAACAAACTCTACAAATGTCATATCAAAATTAAACAAAAAAAGTTGCCATGCACATAATGAACGCAACTAAAAATATATGATAGGCAGCATGCTAAACAATGCATGGATACACTTAGCTATCATGTGGACATCATGTGAACAATCTATGCTGTCTATAATGGTATGACATCAATGAATTCGTGCATGCAATGTAGGCCTGGGCAAATCAATATGCCTGTAGAAAGTGTTGGACTTCAAGCATGCAATGTAGGCCTGGTCAAATCAATATATGATGCTTGTAGAAAGTGTTGAAAAAGGGGAATTCCAAATCGTAATGATTTATTCAAAGACGTTTTCAGAACGACTCTAGGGCACACAAAGTATACGGACAAGAAGGAAAAGAAGAGTCTCGAAATGAAAGCAAAGCATTGACAAGATATGATCTATATTATTACATCATATATAACCACCATCTGAATTTTCGTTTTATTCAGGTGTCAGTTAGATAATCACTTCCGAATAACTCATGTGTTGAGGAATGAGATTTGTAAATTGCAAATATGCCTTCACTATTAATATAAAGCAAGTCTAAAACTTTGATGACAATCTGCACCTTTGGTTCTTTGCCACCCATGCCGGACTTGTCAGATTTACCTTTTTAGGCCTATCCCAGCGGGGTGGCCGATGATTTTCTGTTTATTCTTTGGGCTAGACATCTCGGTCTACCACTGATTAGTTCCGTTTATATGATTTTGTTCTTCACCCATTCAAGATCGATTCTTTTGCCACACAAAAAAACTACATGGGTTTTTGTGATAGCGGTTTAATTGTTATGCAGTGATTGGCCGTGATGCATATGCTATCTCATGGAATTTCCGCCGGAGTCAGGAGCACCGGAGAATGATAAACCAGACTAGAGTATCAACTCACACAAGATTGATAAAGAAGCAGGGTTCAGTATGTATGATTATTATCATGGAGCAAAGTCATTCCCACCACCACCATTACTATCTACACCTAGCAAGATTGCTACACACAAAACAAGCAATTTTCACTGCAAGTGTTTGCTGTTTGCAACCAACAAGCAATACCCTATTGCTGATGTGATGAAATACTGCACTTAAGATATAACATGTAGCCATCAACATAGCATGTCATGTGATCAGGGCTGAAAAAATTCAAAGTTTCCCTGCGAGGGAAATTCGATGCTGGTTAGCGGTGGATGGGGTGTCTCAGAAGCTTTTGAAGTCCATGAAGACTGAGATCACGCATTTGTGTCTAGCAACAACAGAAGACTACCTCATTTAAGCTTTTTGGAAAATTAAGGTCTAGTTGATGCCACGGTGCATCATTTTATGTAATATCTGCTGTATAATGCCTATAACTCTAAAAAAGAAGAAAACAAAACAAAAAAACCCCTTTTTTTTGGGGGGGGGGGGGGTGTGGTTTCCAGCAAGATGGCAAGGGGCTTGCCGTTTTGCCCTCTGTTTTCTGCCCTGCATGTGATCACCATTGGATGGTGTACGTGGTGTGATACCAACATTTGGTCTAGACTAGGTTCCCCACATCCATCTATTTGGCTGCCATCTTCAAAAATGGCGGATGAAAATTGAAGGACTGTGAAGAAAAACCCACAGCCAAAACGCAAGGCTCATTGAGGAATCCATGAAGACTGAGATCACGCATTTGTGTCTAGCAACAACAGAAGACTACCTCATTGGTCCAATTCAAACGGCTTTGGGTTGAACGATCGTCATGCCGCGCCGTGGGCGATAAATTGTGTGCCTTGTCGCATCACATGATGTACAATGCTGCATGAAACCATTTTCTTAAACACTAAGTGAAATATTATGCACTTTGTAAATATCAAAATCTTGGCCGTACTTTGGGTATTGACTTCCATAATACATGCATACCGTCTGAAGACTGTTTAATTTCATGAAAATCAACTTATTGGCAGAGCGTTTATGCATATCAACGTTTCTGTCTTTGTATCATTTACGTGTCGGGCAGACATGGTTTTCTGCAAATACAGATCACTGACGTAATTGATTACAGATCGTTGACGTAATTAATTGAATTGATGTTACTTTCTTACTTTGTATATCAAAGCCATTTAAAAAAGCACTTTAAGAGCGACGAAAAAACCACCCTGTTAAACGGGCAAACGGACCTCCCAGGTAGGGAAGGTCACTCCTCCGATTTTGTGTGCGTTTTCTTCAACATTTTCGTTAAAATCGAAAATGTTGGTGAATTTCAACAATATTTAACATTTTAAAACAATGTAGATGAAATTCAAAACTGAAGCATAATTTATTTCCATAAATGTTTGAAAAGTTTTCCAAAATGTTGTAAAAAAATTGAAAATTGAAAATAAGAAATAAATATATGTTGGTTGGGCCCATAGAACAGGGTTTCCCCTGTTGCCTAACTGCTTTCTTTGCAATCCATTTTCCAAAAATTACCTTGCCTGCTCTATTTGTGGAATATTTCGCCACATACAGCTGTCAAATTTGAGCCAGGTTTGCAAGTCGCAGTGAGGAAAGTGGGTGTCTATAGAAGCAAAGGCATATAATACACTGCTTCAAGACTAATTATTCAGGAAAGAAAAGAAAGTAGAGAAATGCAATAGAACTGTTCCTGTTGCTGCTACATGTCTCAAAAGCCCTTATGAATATCTGATCTTTCGCCCTGATAACGAAAGAGACCAGGCTTGTGACCATGTATGTTTAAGGTCTTTGTTAAATTCATTCATGACAGTTTATCTGAGTCTTTATATCATTTAAAATCTAATTCTGTTATTTCTGAGGGAGAAATATTTCTCAAAACATGAAATTCACAAAAATGTAAAATTTCAACATAAAATGCTCCCAAAAAATAATGTTTCAACAGTTTTACAAAATTTTGTTCATATTTTTTTCTCAAAATATTGAGAAGAAAAGAAGAAAAAAATGGGTCGGCTGGGCCCATAGAACAGGGTTAATAAATAATGTAATTTATGCCTGTTTATTCGAGTCTTTATATCATTTAATATCGAATTCTGTTATTTCTGAGGGCAATTAATTTCTCAAAACTTGAAATTCACAAAAATAAGACAACCCTTATAAATAAAAGAATATTGAAATAATTAACAGAAATCTATATTATTTTATGCTTATTATATAATAATAATTAATTAAATAATTACATAATTGTTATAACTTATTATGTTACTGGAGTCACAACGATTGACTATTTATGATACTTATATATTATATGAAAAACAACTTCTTCTAGAACTTGTTTTACATATAAAGTATGCAACACAGAAATAGGTCTAGTAGGTCAGCTATACAAGGGCTAGGCTACCAAGAGCATAGCATAGATAAACAGTACTGTGCAATATACACTAGAACAAGACCAGGAGAAATGTGTCAGTCGGATATTGTTGTAATAATCGAGTAGAGATATAGGGAAAGTACTTATTTCATACAAGTAAATTAATCACACTGTACATATTGTATATATCATGTTCCTACTTCAACGGTTACAATTTCAATTTTTGAGAAGAATTCATTCAACTGGATACAAAGATGGATGAACAGATGAACTCTGCAGACAGTTATGTGATTTAAATTGGGTTTGCATTACAAACGGTATTGAAGGTTCTGTAAAATTGTTAATTGTAGTGCTACCAACACTCCCTTGATTGCGTCATTGATAAGCTGAATTTTCAATACAAGGTACTGTAAAACCACTTAATTTTGGAAGGGATGTGGATTTGCGAAATTAAATACGAGCGAAATTGTCAATTTTGCATTGAAAGTAACAGTAAATTTTTCGGATTCACAAAATTAAATGCTCGCTAAAATAGCAGTAATTTTTAATCTGTGAAATAAATTATCCGCAAAATTATAGTGTTTTACAGTATCATGTGTCCTGTAAAGGATTTATTTTGCATTGAATGTTTCTGAAAGTGTCACACTCATTGCAATGGTATTATCATTGAAGTAATATGGGAGTCTAATTATAACCGGTCTCTGAAAAATCTTATGTATACTAGCTACATGAGCTACAGCAATATATGGGATATAGCAAATTCTAAATGCTAAAACAAAAATACAGCCAAAACCATCATAATACGTTAACAGCGGTGCACAAAACTAATCAGCCCAAAATAAAAGGCTGCACAGCAGCAGCAGCAGTAGCGGCAAAACATAACCACAAAAAGCTGTAAAACAAAATGCTAATATAGCGCCACCTTTTGACTTCCTAGCTTCCATTTCTAGTGTTCGTGTTTCCTCCAGTAATCGGTTGTGTCGGTTTGAAGGCAGGGACATTTCCATACTGGTCAGCGGCTGTTTGCTGGTGGCGGCACCCGCTGGTAAGGCTCGATGTTGTAATGAAACTGATGAAACATTGAGGGCAGCACAGCATGAGGGAAGGGGAGGGGGAAGCTTGGTTAGAATTGAAACTTAAAGTTTAAAAATATTAAAGTAAAAGCCACCACTCCTTTAACTCTAACGATTTCGTCGCAGCAGTTGTCTGCAGTTTCAAAATTTCACAAAGTGTTTCAAAAATGTCAACATTATTGAGTTCCATCACCACATTTGGATTCACCATGAAAAATGCATTAAAATAAGTACAAACATGCCTAATATTGGTTCAGTAATCCTTGAGATAAGACTTTGAAAGTTGGGAACAAATTCTGAAAAATCTGTTTTTTATATGGAAAACTAATAGCTGTGCGGAAAGTGTTAACTCTGTTCTACACATTGGTTAAGTACATAAGAGGTGAGCTTGGGGCTTATCCCTAAGGCCTAAAAAAAAAGAGGTTTGATTGGCGTAACATGACCAAAACAAATAGGGTAGGTCGGTCGGGATTTCTTTTTTTTAAAATTATTTTTTAAATTTTTAAATCACCTACTGTGCAATGTCTACACATAGCTCTAGCGTATTTAATTGCCGGGCAAAAGTGTATCGTTGTGTTCAACAATATATACTTTCGATGGGGACTTAAAATAGCCGAAAATGAAAGCAAACAGTCAAAAACTTTAATACTTTGTTCAATTTTTATAAATATATTTTTTTTTTCCCCTCAAAATAATAAAAAATATTCAGGGTCGGCGATGTATTTAGGGTCGGTCGGGTTACGCCAATCAAACTTCTTTCTTTTTAGGCCTAAGCTCGACCAATGAGCGTGTGGATCAGGCAGTACGCAATGAACGCTAATGTTAAGTTAAAATCGTTAAAGGGATGGTGGTTTAGACTTTTGTATACTCTTTGCAAATATAATCTGAATACGAATGATTTGATGGGTATAAGTTGTAGGTGTAGGCCTTTTAGATCCTCATTTCTTCCTTTTTTTCTTTTTCCTCCCAAAGCTTGTTAACCCCCTGAGAACTACCGGCCGATTGGTCAGAAAGATGGATACATCATTTATTGCACCAATGAGAGACATTGTTAGAATAATTGTATCCCTGATAAAGATGGGAGTGAAACATTTTACAAGCTGCAATTGAATTGGCTATTCATATGAGTACATCTTGTAATAAACCAATCAGAAGCACTGTTAGATAGACAGGTAGACCCCAAGGGGTTAAGCGTTCACATCTTTCAGGAAGAGGCCTCCAAAAAATATTGCCTCGGTACATCATAACGTTACAAGAACAAAAGACAAATTAAATTTGATAGTATTATTGAATAATTAAACAAATACTGGATTCAGATACAATTCCTTTGGAATTTTTAAACGTCAGCAGACATTTGATATGAAATAATTTGGTTACAATTTGATTTGAAATATATCTATTTCTGCTCCATACAAAACATTTAGAAAAAAAAGTATATCAACTTTCCCATTTTATTTGCAAAGAGTATAAATGATCATCAATTACTTAACTCAAGGCAGAACAAATTAATCAAATTATTTAACTGATTGATGAATAAAACGAAATAATGAGATGAGCAAAAACAAAATTACACTTGGATGCCATGAATTATTGATAAAGCATTCAAAATATAAAATTGATAACCACAAGCTGTTTCCAAGACATTAAAAACACGAGCTTAACATAAGATGGATGTTAATGAAATAAACGTATAGGGCTACTTTGTAGCAACTATGAACAAATTAGAACAGTCAATATTAATATGAAAATAATTCATAACTTAATTAAGTGCATGGAAATTAATCGCTTAGCTACTGCGCTGACTTAGGATGTTACAAATAAGATAACTCTACTACAATTTATTTCATGGGGAAAAGTTAACTTTTTAAACTTGAAAATAAATTTACAACTGAATTGACGATCGAAATACTATTATTTGCTACTAGCTCAATAGCCCTTCCACTGAGTTATCTTTGTGATCTCAAAGATTTGCAGCCTCCTTTGCTGTGTGGAATTTGAAACAAGTGATACACCAAAACATTTCTGGATGAAATATAAACAAATAATAAAAAATCGGTATAATGCGTATCGCAATGCTACTTTTTTTAAAATTGTAGAAAAAGTATATTATCAGAGATGCCACTGGGTCCTTGAAATAAAAAAACCCTGAAAATAGGCCGGCCCTGCTGGGGTTCAAGCGGGGTTCAAGGGGAAACGCCTCCTGCTAGGGATTGAGACACATTTCCAGTCACCCCACCCCTTGAAAACTCTACGGAAACAGCGTTTCCAGAAAAAAAGGTGTAAATAAACCCACTTTTTTAAAATAAAAAAAATTGTTTTTAGAAATTTGGTGGGAAAATCTATATATATTTTTTTTTTTAAAAATCGGAATTCCGATTTAAATTGGAAAAGTGGCATCCCTGTATTATACAGCTATCATCACTGCACAAACCAACTTTATATTGTGGATAATTGGCCATGCACGTCACTGATCCGTAAGTAAAGACTTGATTAATATCAAACACATCTGTTAAAATGATCAGTGGGGATGGTCATAAAATGCATGATGGGTAATCCTACCTTGTCATCCCAAAATCGTAAATGATTGTGTAGGAGTGTAAGGCCAAAAAGAACATGTTTAGCGTCCCTGCCCGCTTCCTTTTTAGGGGCCGCCTCCTTTTTTTAAATTACAAAAACAAACATTTTGTATTTTTTTTTCTTTTCAATTTTTCATTTTTTTTTTAAAATCATGTTTTTAAACTTTAGCACACCTTGTATAAAGCTGTTTGCCCCGTGAAATAAACAGGTTCTCTATGTCTCAGAACTCAGGACAAGACATAATTTTGGTCTCATTTTCTGTTTCATCTTGCCCATAAGAAGGTAATATATAATTTCTTGAGTCCAAGTGGCATTCATTTTGAAAAAAGCAGGCAACCATCTTGAAAAATAGCCCAGCCAGCTATCTTGACAAAATGTGTTGGGCGGCCATTTTGGAAACAAAAGAAAAAGAAGAAAAAAAGGGCCTCCTCCTTCCTTTTTTCAAACAGGCAGGACGCTAAACATGTTTTATTTTGCCTACTATGAATATAATCAAAAGGATGCATTTGAACCTGTCGAAGTTTCAAGGGTTTTCATAATAATATTCTCTTGTACCTAAAACTTTACCTGTTTGGTTTATCATAAAATGGATGAATTATTTATCGAACCAAACCGAAACGCTGCAACAATATACTCCATTTCACAGTAAGTATGAATGTGACGCCATAGTGTATTCCAATGAGCACAGTCAATTACTGGGTGCATTTAATACATTTTGTTACCCGTCACATCAAAATGGACACGTTGGATGCCCAAGTCAATTCTGAGTTATTGGTATGACTTCAAAGAGTACATTTTAAGCTTTGAAATGATACCATGTTCAAGGTAATCAGACTTTGTAATCACACGATATGAATTGAAGACTGAAGCATATTTTTTCTTTCCATTAATTTCTTTATATTTCACCAAATATATTGGCCTCTATCTCAAAGCTGTGTTTGCCGACAACATGTCCATTTTGATGTAACTGGTCACATTTGTACTTCCGGTGGAATGGAGTATAGCAACAGGGCTAGAGGGAGTTCAGCTTAAAACTTCCAAGAGACCAAGAAGCTCTAATTTGATTGGTTCCTTAGATCATTATATCATGTGGTCAACCAATCAGACACTGTAATATGAAATTACAAACTTACTTTCACTTTGTGACATACTGTTGTGAGCAAAACCAGGTATTTCTTCGTCTGAAAATAAATAAAACAAAAGTATAAAAAAACAATTAGAATTATTCTTTATTGTCAATACCATCATCTATGGAGAAAAGATTTGAGATAGAAATAAATTTTAACCAATCTTTTGTACAAGTTTCTGAAAAACAGTGTTACAAATAAAATGTCACCATAATATAATACATGCCATCCAAGAAATTGCCCGAAAGGATTGGGGTTGCTTTTGCAGCTTTTTAGCATCATTAGACATAGGCCAATCTATTCGAAAGAAAATTAAACACTTGGCAGGCGTCTGCAGACAACATTCCAAACTTCCACAAAATGTTTCAAAAATGTCAAAATTATTTAATTTCATTACCATTATTGGAAATCACCATGAAAAATGCATTGAAATATGTACAAATATGCCTGGTATTGGTTCAGCAATCCTTTCGATAGAGTTTGAAAGTTGGGAAAGGTTTATGAAAAATCTGTTTTGTATATGGTAAAACTAATAGCTGCATGGAAAGTGTAAAGAAGCCATACTGTAAAAGCCAATATTTTCGCGCATTTTGATATCAAAGACATTTCGCGAAGTGTTTTTTTAATTGCGGGCGACCTTCTGGCTGCACTCTATGAATGTTGAAAACAATATTTTCGTGTGGTATAATTTTTGTGTGGTATAATTTTTGCGGAAAAATATTTGTCCGCCAAAAAGCGCGAAAATAATACCAACGCGAAAATGTCAGATTTAACAGTATTCTTATGTCTATAATATTGGCTGCATTGAACTTTAAAATCTACCAAAATCACATTATGGTCCTCAAACGATTTACATGAACATTCTGTGCATTACTTTAAATCAAACATACATCCATTATGTTTTGAAGTAATATTCACATATGATTATTGATTTAAAAAAAACATCATGCCTGCACCTTCCTTGTTTGGTAAAAACCTAAGCCACCTTGGACAGGCATGAGATACAACAAATGTAGGGTAAAAGAGGATAGGCTAAAAATGGCTTAAACCCGGGGAGGGGGGGGGGGTGTACTTAGTGGATATGAGGTTACAGGGATGTGCCACCAAATAGGGGGCTTAAAAAGTGTCAAATCAGCAAAACAACCCACTGGGGCTAAAAATGTATATATATTTCACAAACCAGAATGGCTGAAATTAGCTTATAAGTTGAACAATCTCAGGTAAGCGCTGTTTCCCAAGCGCCGAGAGGAGGCACCACGGAATGTATACTTCATGAAACCATCAATAGTCAAATTCATGAAGTATGCAGTTTATTCCACAGAACGTCCTCCCCTGGCGGTTGGGAAACAGCGCTTAGCACAATCTTATGACTGCTGAAAGAAACAATAAACATGTCTTGCATACATAGTCTTCATTTTCAGCTATAGGTGACCCCAGGAGATACCCCCCTTGCCGTTTACACCAAAGCAAAACAATTAACAAATAAGTTGCACCCTCTACTCAACCACACACTAGATCGTTTCTAGTGACCTTGTGATGCCGTGTAAACGACTGTTGTTTACATTAGCAAAATGTCCAAAATTTCGCACTTGATTTTCGGACTTTCGACTGTAAAAAACATGTGAAAACTTGCATTGTGTGTAAATATGATAGCATGTGTGTGCAGACGAATCCCTTGGGCAAATATTCTGTTCAATGGTACCATATCAAGGAGGTACAAAAAGGGCTATATTTTGACCGTTTTGGTGATGGGGCAATCTGAAATTTGTTGACTTCATGACGTTTGTTGTCAATGGCATGTGAAGGTCATTCCGGGGTCACCTATAAGATACACTACCAATCCAATATTATTTTTCTACTTTATTATATTTTTACAATTAAAATTCAACAGCAGCCGATCTCTAAAATAATAAAACTACGCACACCCTTGACATGAATCCCTTCCACAGGAATGAAATAATTAGAAATGCCAATTTATATTTTGACCATTCTATTTGTATACCTGTTTTTTTCATTGGGCGTAATATTTTGCATAAAGATATATGTACTCCCACAGTAGTTGTTATGAACATGGGAAGTCCTCATTTTCAACTTCAACATTATAAGAATGGTGTTGTGCCATATAAAATAAAATCAGATCAATGTAACACACATGCTCATGAATGAATAGAATTGTGAGATACACACTTAAGGCCACACAAATGAATTATTGTATTGGTGTAACCTGCGCGATCCTAATTAACCTAACAAAAAATGGGGGGGGGGGGGGGGGAAGAAGATCTTTGGTGATCCTCATCAAAAAGAAATACAATACATAGCAAATCTGAGTAATTTATAGTATATATATATATGCAGCAATGGAAATACCCACATGACTTTCCACCCGGGGTAGACCAACCCTAAGTCGACCAACCCTAAGTCGACCAACCCTAAGTCGACCAACCCTAAGTCGACCAACCCTAAGTCGACCAACCCTAAGTCGACCAACCCTTGGTGGACTAGGGTTTAGGGTTTAGGGTTTAGGGTTAGGGTTAGGGTTAGGGTTAGAAACAGTCCCTGGGTGGACAGTCCCGGGGCTGGACAGTCCCGGGGTTGTTACACCCTGAGTTTTTTTAACATATAATTCAGAATGAATATAGTTTCCAAGGTGTTTTTTAAACAGTATTATGGTTTATTCCGTAGTCCACCAAGGGTTGGTCGACTTAGGGTTGGTCAACTTAGGGTTGGTCGACTTAGGGTTGGTCGACTTAGGGTTGACTTAGGGTTGGTCGACCCCGGGACTGTCTGCCCGGGTGGAAAGTCATGTGGATATTTTCATCGCTGCATATATATATATACAATTCAAAATATCTATACAGGAAGTTGGGGAAAAAATCTGCCCGCCCAACCCTAATTTTCAATGGCATGTTACGACCGATACAATAACATTTTTTGACCTTTCTCATTTCATGGACCTCTGTGCATTGATGTCAGGGTGTGTCAATGAAAGCAGTTTCTATCATGTGAATGATACACAGGCACTTGTACATATCTTATCATAGATGATTCCAGCATTTGTCTTTCTATAGATGCTACATCTAGGCCTGGTAATAGCACCCGCCCGCTTGCCCATAGCGAATCACTTTTGCGTCAGACAGGTGAAGATACAAAAGCACCCAACTGGCGGGTACAATTTTCGAACACACAGTGCAAGTGTGTTACACTGGCTTGTGGAATTTCTGTTGGGCATGTATTTTTGTAAGTTACCTTCCCGACTGGTAGGTTGAAAAAACTCTAACCTTCCAGCCCTGCATATATCACTGGAAAACACACTGATATCACTGCACAGAGGGAGTTGAATGAAATATAGATATGTTTGCAATAGACCTATAAGCTTACAAAATTGAGACACCTAATTAGAATATGTGGGCCGTGCAGATGTTATTCACATCATACAAAGCAATCAAACTCAAATCTGTCTTAGGCAACAGGAAAAAACTGCCCTGTTTTATGGGCCCCTTCCAACTTATTTCTTCTGATTATCGAAATATTTCAAACATTTTTTTTTAAATTTTGATTTATTTCAAAATTGAAAATGTCTGGAAATTTAAAAAAAAAAAAAAGTTTGAACAGTTCAGAAATTGTTGAAAATTCACTATCATTTTCATGATATTTTTAACCCCCAAAACAACAACAAAAATGCCCCACCGACTGGCCCTACTTCAGAGGTCCGTTTGCCTGTAGAACAGGGTTCTTTCCCGTTGCCTTAGTGCTCTATTTAGCGTTGATTGCAATCATTCTAATATAAGCATAGAAGTATAGAGTGTGAAGTTTGACTACAGTACTTTTCTATACACATATTGCCTTAGCTAAACATAAAAAGTGCGTATGACCTATTGATCTTTTTCAACATTCAATAACGCTTCTGAGCGTCAAGTGTTAACTTTGGACATCACAGCAGCCGAATCTCTAATTTCTGTGAGTGTGGCACAATCGACAAAAATGCCCTACATAGATAGCGCTATGCACAAACAAATGGTGGATATTAAAATTGAGATTATTGTGTAAGAAATCTTAACATGTGGGTACAGTTTATGACACACAGAATTCACCTGTCAGCCTTGGTTGCTGCATAAAACAGTGAACCGTGTCCCTGTGTACTGGGATAAGTCACATGATAACATTTGTGTGGAACAGAAAGTGTTCTATATCTTAACACTTTCCATGCGGCAGACGACAGTTCCAAATTGTGGTATTCACAGCAAGTTTGATGTTTCAAAATTATTGAATTTCATCCCTCTATTTGGAATTAACATGAGAAATGCACTAAAAATAATAAGTACAAACATGCCTGCCTAGTGTTGGTTTAGGAATTCTTGAGATACACTAACATTTTGGAAAGGTTTCTGAAAAATCTGTTTTGTATAATATGGTAAAACTAATAGCCGCGTGGATAGTGTTAAAGTTGATTCAAGTATCTAAGTGTCTACTGTATAAACATAAGAGAAATACACTTGTCTCCTTGATATGATGTAAAGGAATATATTAATATACAAAAACAAAAAGTAGCACAATATTTGAGTTTGGTAACAAAAAGCTCTATCACATGCAGTACCTTTCATGAATGTATTGTAGGCTTTTCTGTGGAGAGCTCTATAAATGCAAATAAACTTACAGTAGCTATAGCAATAGGTGCCTTTTGATACTAAACATTGATTTTGTGATGTAATGAAGCACACATGAGCTCATCTCAGCATTGCATTTGTAACTAATCAAAGAGAGATCTCCAGATTTACCATGCTACTAACCGACCTTTCTGCTACTTTGATTTCACTTTTTTGTTCAGGCATTGTACAAAGCCAGTTCTGGATTTGTGGTGCAATTATTCATGGTTTGATTCGATCCTTTCAACATACACAGTCAGATTCTCATTCTTTGTGTACCAAGTAGCTGCAAGTATGGTCTCGGTTGCAGCCAGTGACAAAATATAGCCAACATTTGTTGATGAGGTCAAAGAGGTACATTGGTAGTATAGCCCAACTTGTGGGAAAGCATGGCACCCACACTGGGTTAAGTGGAGTCTTGCAAGTGCTCTTTAACCCTAACCCAACCACCCTGTATTTTAACAAGAATGGGGGAGAGTTGACGAGAAGAACCAATAAATGGCCGCTCCCCGACCGGAAATCGATCCGGGACCCTCCGCACATCAACCTGCTGGCTCGCATAGGCAAGCCATGACTATCAGCTTCACCTTCGTGCAGTATACCACGCTCACTATATAGGCTCTGTTGATTGCGTCATAGAAAACTGTTCAAGCATTACAACACCTGCATATAGTTATAGCCCGTTCTAGTGTTGCTATGCACACATACATTAATGTGTGCCAAAAATCGTTTCGAGGAGTAACTCATTTTAAAAATATCAGGCATAATCTAAAGGGGAACTTATTTTAAGAAGATGGAGGTGTATGACAGAATAGATTTAATATACATATACACCTGAGATTGAGCTGAATGAAATCTAGGACGTTAGCAGTACTGAATAATTCACAGATAAAACGCTGTATTTATTCTGTTTTTGAGATACATCTTTTTGAAAAGCGTAATATGTATCATCAGATTGCTTTGACGTTATTACAGTCCGTTCACACTAGGCGATATTTGCTGTGCGTTGCTGTGCGGTAGCCCAACTTACGCCGCAGAGTACAGCAACTCATCACAGGTCTAGCTGGGTCAACGCAGGTGATGACAGGCAAAATAGAAGAATATCGACGTTAACGCAATGTGTTGCAGCCTGCCACAATGGCAGTTAATACTTTTTTACTCCATTGCAATAACGCAACACACAGTAATTAACACCTAGTGTGAACAGAGCTTCACACTCAATATTCGTCTTTGATCGTGTGAGTATTTACACCACAGAATTACAATCATGTGTTTGGTAAAAACAGGGTGCGATCACTGGAAATATGCTCTGACTTCACTGCACAGAGTTAGATGAACCAGTGACAGTTAAGAATGAACAAACTATCAGGGCGGATAAACCTGTGTGTGCATATGCTGCGGAGTGCAGCTGGTCGTACGATCTCAGGGAGTTAAAGCCAAATGAATGCATATGGTACGCTTACAGGTGTCAAACATGTGGCCATGCAAACATTTCAAACCTGAAGTGGTGCATGTGGTCTATATAGCATGTGTGGCATAACATGCAGTTATGGACTAAAATGACAGCCATGCAAAAATCAGTGTGTATGGTTTGATAATACCAAACAAAAACAATAATAATGACTTCTTAAAGAGGTGGGTTTTACCTCGCAAATCAAATAACTCTCTGGTTCCTTCGTTGGAGGGAGGAATAAAGAAACCATATTCAAACAAACAAACAAACAAATAAACAAACAAATAATAAAATTAAGAATAATATCACACAAATTTAACAGTGTTAACAGGTTAGATTGGGTTGGGGGTGGGAGGGAGGAGGTATCATTGAGTATTGTATCATTACAGGATTATTACACAAGATATTGACAGAGACAAAAAAAGGATGAGGGTACTTTAGGTCCCAGGCATATTATCATGTCTTTGACAGGATAAAGCACATCCATCGTGAGCCTGTCTGATCCATATTTGTTCCCTTCTAATTTGAAATTCTTTTGAAATAATAATATTAAAAAAAATGAAAATGTAAACAAACAATTAAATTGTGTGTGTGAGCATTATTTTTTGAATGTGAAAATATTGGAAACTTTTGAAAATTGTTGAAAATTCACCCAAATGTCCCATTTTTTTTGTTTTTTGTTTTTAAATGATCCATCAAAGCCAACAACAAAAATGCCTGACTGACCTATACCTATTTGCTATGACGATCTTTAGTCGAAAAAGGAACCACATTTGAGTGCCGTCATGCTTTCAACCAAAAGCAAGCTGTTTGTCAAAACTAAATTTTCAAAGAATATCAGCTTAAGAAGGGAGGGAGGGGTGAAAATAGGAAACATAATAAAAAGTAATATTTTTACAATTAAAACAAAGTTTAAGTAAAAACAAACTAGTATCAGTTCAATGGAGTTAGCACTGGATCACAAAAGGCACCATTTTATTAGCAGAATAATACAATAAATTAACTGTAGAAAACAAAACATAATTATTAAGCCCAATAAAACTATCACTCAAAAATCTGTTTGAAAGCCAAGTTAAGTTCTGAACATTTGAATTGACATTTTTAGTTTCCTTAATCATTTTCAGTTTCCTTCGTACATCAAAATCATTTCTGAATATAGACTTCGAGATCAAACAGTGGCTATATATAATGAATCAAAACCTACACAATTAAATGTGTTACACGTTCTAATATTTAAACAATAAAGATACATCCCGTATATGTGCAAACACAGGCATTAAGACCGATAATATTTTTGCAAAGTCAACAAGCCAGCCGCCCATCATATTTACACATACGAATGCATACTGACAAATTGCAAGCTATAGAGTTAGGATGTAATATTAAAAGCAACATTAATTACAAGCTGTATAGCAATGGGATGTACTGCGTTGCAAAGCTTTGGGTTGGGTAAACACATTTATAATGTCTGTAAGGCATTAGGGTGGATGGGCATGGTTGTTTAACGCTACATGTATAGAACAAGCGATTATAAGTTTAAACCGATTATGTGGCGAGGCAATGATAATTGGGTGACGGAGTTGAATTGATATTTTTGAGCTTGAGGGAGCTTAAAGGGCAGAACCCCTCTTCACATGAGAGTTAAAAAGAACTTACTGACCCCAGAGTGGTTGAAGCAAAAGAATATGGAATAAACCCACCCTTAAGATTTCATCCTGAATTGATCCAGTGCCCTATATGCATATATGTATGTATTGTATCACCACCTGGCCCTTCAGCATGTATGAAATAATAAAGTAATAAACTCCTCACAAAAAGTATCGAGACACTTAAAAATTATCCAATAATTAACGGCCCGAAAGGGTATGGGTTAATCGCAGCAAATGACCCAGTGCATAATTTTGTTATGCATATTTTGACACCTCGATTTTTGAGATACGATGTTGCGGAGCGGAGTTATTGTCATTTTAATGGTCGTAGGTTCAGTTTCAAAAGTGACAATCATCCCTATAGACAATAGATGCAGATTTGGATTTATTGTTTTGAATGATCAGGTTTATGCTTTACCACACTGCAGGTGTCTGCAGAGGACATTCCAAAATTTCACAAAATGTTTCAAAAATGTCGTATTTCATTACCATATTTGGAATAGCTATGTGAAATGCATTGAAATAAGTACAAATATGCCTAGTATTGGTTCAGTAAAATTGGGATAGACTTTGAAAGTTGGGAAAGGTTTCTGAAAAATCTATATTGTACCGCGACTCAAATCTGGCCAGGATTGATGGGTGAGCACCAAATCTGCTGAGCTAAGACGGTTGCGCTCCCAAATTAAACTTTTTGGATACCAGATATAAGCTTGCATGATTGCGCAACAAGAGCAAGGGATACCAGCACGAAGTTTCTGTGGTATTCACAGCAAGTTTGATATCAATATAACAATTTAGGATGTTATACCTTCAGGATATGAAAGGCAGTCACGAAATAGTGGATTTAATTCAAACGAACTAAACACAACACCAAAAGTAAGTCCCCCTCTCAAAATGTTGTCATAACATCGTAAGGTAACAAAATTTGCCAATAAAACTTAGTTAGAAATAATCCTATGACTGTTTCCTAAGTAGTGTTTGAAAATGAAAGGTGTCCATGACTTCATGGCTGAATGAGCTCAAATGAAAGACAAAAACTGCCATTCTCAAAAGTCACAACTCACTGTGCTAATATCTGAGCCAAAAAGTGGATTTACATGGCTGAATGATCATGAATTGATTACACATTACAGTAATATTCGCTCAACAACAGGTGTTTTTCCATTAGTAAGAAGCAATTTGTGAAGGGCAGTTTTTGTCTTTCATTTGAGCTCATTCAGCCATGAAGTCATGGACACCTTTAATTTTCAAACACCACTTAGGAAACAGTCATAGGATTATTTCTAACTAAGTTTTATTGATAAAATGTTTTACCTTACGATGTTATGACAAAATTTTGAGAGGGGGACTTACTTTTGGTGTTGTGTTTAAATCATAACAACAACTGCTTTATAACTACTCTACACAACTACTATTAACACTTTCCAGGCGGCAGGCGTCTGCAGACTATAGTTCCAAAATGTCACAAAATGTTTCAAAAATGTCAAGATCTCTAAAATAATAAAACTACGCACACCCTTGACATGAATCCCTTCCACAGGAATGAAATAATTAGAAATGCCAATTTATATTTTGACCATTCTATTTGTATACCTGTTTTTTTCATTGGGCGTATATTTTGCATAAAGATATATGTACTCCCACAGTAGTTGTTATGAACATGGGAAGTCCTCATTTTCAACTTCAACATTATAAGAATGGTGTTGTGCCATATAAAATAAAATCAGATCAATGTAACACACATGCTCATGAATGAATAGAATTGTGAGATACACACTTAAGGCCACACAAATGAATTATTGTATTGGTGTAACCTGCGCGATCCTAATTAACCTAACAAAAAATGGGGGGGGGGGGGGGGGGGAAGAAGATCTTTGGTGATCCTCATCAAAAAGAAATACAATACATAGCAAATCTGAGTAATTTATAGTATATATATATATGCAGCAATGGAAATACCCACATGACTTTCCACCCGGGGTAGACCAACCCTAAGTCGACCAACCCTAAGTCGACCAACCCTAAGTCGACCAACCCTAAGTCGACCAACCCTAAGTCGACCAACCCTAAGTCGACCAACCCTAAGTCGACCAACCCTTGGTGGACTAGGGTTTAGGGTTTAGGGTTTAGGGTTTAGGGTTTAGGGTTAGGGTTAGGGTTAGGGTTAGGGTTAGAAACAGTCCCTGGGTGGACAGTCCCGGGGCTGGACAGTCCCGGGGTTGTTACCCCCTGAGTTTTTTTAACATATAATTCAGAATGAATATAGTGTCCAAGGTGTTTTTTAAACAGTATTATGGTTTATTCCGTAGTCCACCAAGGGTTGGTCGACTTAGGGTTGGTCAACTTAGGGTTGGTCGACTTAGGGTTGGTCGACTTAGGGTTGGTTGACTTAGGGTTGGTCGACCCCGGGACTGTCTGCCCGGGTGGAAAGTCATGTGGATATTTTCATCGCTGCATATATATATATACAATTCAAAATATCTATACAGGAAGTTGGGGAAAAAATCTGCCCGCCCAACCCTAATTTTCAATGGCATGTTACGACCGATACAATAACATTTTTTGACCTTTCTCATTTCATGGACCTCTGTGCATTGATGTCAGGGTGTGTCAATGAAAGCAGTTTCTATCATGTGAATGATACACAGGCACTTGTACATATCTTATCATAGATGATTCCAGCATTTGTCTTTCTATAGATGCTACATCTAGGCCTGGTAATAGCACCCGCCCGCTTGCCCATAGCGAATCACTTTTGCGTCAGACAGGTGAAGATACAAAAGCACCCAACTGGCGGGTACAATTTTCGAACACACAGTGCAAGTGTGTTACACTGGCTTGTGGAATTTCTGTTGGGCATGTATTTTTGTAAGTTACCTTCCCGACTGGTAGGTTGAAAAAACTCTAACCTTCCAGCCCTGCATATATCACTGGAAAACACACTGATATCACTGCACAGAGGGAGTTGAATGAAATATAGATATGTTTGCAATAGACCTATAAGCTTACAAAATTGAGACACCTAATTAGAATATGTGGGCCGTGCAGATGTTATTCACATCATACAAAGCAATCAAACTCAAATCTGTCTTAGGCAACAGGAAAAAACTGCCCTGTTTTATGGGCCCCTTCCAACTTATTTCTTCTGATTATCGAAATATTTCAAACATTTTTTTTTAAATTTTGATTTATTTCAAAATTGAAAATGTCTGGAAATTTAAAAAAAAAAAAAAGTTTGAACAGTTCAGAAATTGTTGAAAATTCACTATCATTTTCATGATATTTTTAACCCCCAAAACAACAACAAAAATGCCCCACCGACTGGCCCTACTTCAGAGGTCCGTTTGCCTGTAGAACAGGGTTCTTTCCCGTTGCCTTAGTGCTCTATTTAGCGTTGATTGCAATCATTCTAATATAAGCATAGAAGTATAGAGTGTGAAGTTTGACTACAGTACTTTTCTATACACATATTGCCTTAGCTAAACATAAAAAGTGCGTATGACCTATTGATCTTTTTCAACATTCAATAACGCTTCTGAGCGTCAAGTGTTAACTTTGGACATCACAGCAGCCGAATCTCTAATTTCTGTGAGTGTGGCACAATCGACAAAAATGCCCTACATAGATAGCGCTATGCACAAACAAATGGTGGATATTAAAATTGAGATTATTGTGTAAGAAATCTTAACATGTGGGTACAGTTTATGACACACAGAATTCACCTGTCAGCCTTGGTTGCTGCATAAAACAGTGAACCGTGTCCCTGTGTACTGGGATAAGTCACATGATAACATTTGTGTGGAACAGAAAGTGTTCTATATCTTAACACTTTCCATGCGGCAGACGACAGTTCCAAATTGTGGTATTCACAGCAAGTTTGATGTTTCAAAATTATTGAATTTCATCCCTCTATTTGGAATTAACATGAGAAATGCACTAAAAATAATAAGTACAAACATGCCTGCCTAGTGTTGGTTTAGGAATTCTTGAGATACACTAACATTTTGGAAAGGTTTCTGAAAAATCTGTTTTGTATAATATGGTAAAACTAATAGCCGCGTGGATAGTGTTAAAGTTGATTCAAGTATCTAAGTGTCTACTGTATAAACATAAGAGAAATACACTTGTCTCCTTGATATGATGTAAAGGAATATATTAATATACAAAAACAAAAAGTAGCACAATATTTGAGTTTGGTAACAAAAAGCTCTATCACATGCAGTACCTTTCATGAATGTATTGTAGGCTTTTCTGTGGAGAGCTCTATAAATGCAAATAAACTTACAGTAGCTATAGCAATAGGTGCCTTTTGATACTAAACATTGATTTTGTGATGTAATGAAGCACACATGAGCTCATCTCAGCATTGCATTTGTAACTAATCAAAGAGAGATCTCCAGATTTACCATGCTACTAACCGACCTTTCTGCTACTTTGATTTCACTTTTTTGTTCAGGCATTGTACAAAGCCAGTTCTGGATTTGTGGTGCAATTATTCATGGTTTGATTCGATCCTTTCAACATACACAGTCAGATTCTCATTCTTTGTGTACCAAGTAGCTGCAAGTATGGTCTCGGTTGCAGCCAGTGACAAAATATAGCCAACATTTGTTGATGAGGTCAAAGAGGTACATTGGTAGTATAGCCCAACTTGTGGGAAAGCATGGCACCCACACTGGGTTAAGTGGAGTCTTGCAAGTGCTCTTTAACCCTAACCCAACCACCCTGTATTTTAACAAGAATGGGGGAGAGTTGACGAGAAGAACCAATAAATGGCCGCTCCCCGACCGGAAATCGATCCGGGACCCTCCGCACATCAACCTGCTGGCTCGCATAGGCAAGCCATGACTATCAGCTTCACCTTCGTGCAGTATACCACGCTCACTATATAGGCTCTGTTGATTGCGTCATAGAAAACTGTTCAAGCATTACAACACCTGCATATAGTTATAGCCCGTTCTAGTGTTGCTATGCACACATACATTAATGTGTGCCAAAAATCGTTTCGAGGGAGTAACTCATTTTAAAAATATCAGGCATAATCTAAAGGGGAACTTATTTTAAGAAGATGGAGGTGTATGACAGAATAGATTTAATATACATATACACCTGAGATTGAGCTGAATGAAATCTAGGACGTTAGCAGTACTGAATAATTCACAGATAAAACGCTGTATTTATTCTGTTTTTGAGATACATCTTTTTGAAAAGCGTAATATGTATCATCAGATTGCTTTGACGTTATTACAGTCCGTTCACACTAGGCGATATTTGCTGTGCGTTGCTGTGCGGTAGCCCAACTTACGCCGCAGAGTACAGCAACTCATCACAGGTCTAGCTGGGTCAACGCAGGTGATGACAGGCAAAATAGAAGAATATCGACGTTAACGCAATGTGTTGCAGCCTGCCACAATGGCAGTTAATACTTTTTTACTCCATTGCAATAACGCAACACACAGTAATTAACACCTAGTGTGAACAGAGCTTCACACTCAATATTCGTCTTTGATCGTGTGAGTATTTACACCACAGAATTACAATCATGTGTTTGGTAAAAACAGGGTGCGATCACTGGAAATATGCTCTGACTTCACTGCACAGAGTTAGATGAACCAGTGACAGTTAAGAATGAACAAACTATCAGGGCGGATAAACCTGTGTGTGCATATGCTGCCGAGTGCAGCTGGTCGTACGATCTCAGGGAGTTAAAGCCAAATGAATGCATATGGTACGCTTACAGGTGTCAAACATGTGGCCATGCAAACATTTCAAACCTGAAGTGGTGCATGTGGTCTATATAGCATGTGTGGCATAACATGCAGTTATGGACTAAAATGACAGCCATGCAAAAATCAGAGTGTATGGTTTGATAATACCAAACAAAAACAATAATAATGACTTCTTAAAGAGGTGGGTTTTACCTCGCAAATCAAATAATTCTCTGGTTCCTTCGTTGGAGGGAGGAATAAAGAAACCATATTCAAACAAACAAACAAACAAATAAACAAACAAATAATAAAATTAAGAATAATATCACACAAATTTAACAGGTTAGATTGGGTTGGGGGTGGGAGGGAGGAGGTATCATTGAGTATTGTATCATTACAGGATTATTACACAAGATATTGACAGAGACAAAAAAAGGATGAGGGTACTTTAGGTCCCAGGCATATTATCATGTCTTTGACAGGATAAAGCACATCCATCGTGAGCCTGTCTGATCCATATTTGTTCCCTTCTAATTTGAAATTCTTTTGAAATAATAATATTAAAAAAAATGAAAATGTAAACAAACAATTAAATTGTGTGTGTGAGCATTATTTTTTGAATGTGAAAATATTGGAAACTTTTGAAAATTGTTGAAAATTCACCCAAATGTCCCATTTTTTTTGTTTTTTGTTTTTAAATGATCCATCAAAGCCAACAACAAAAATGCCTGACTGACCTATACCTATTTGCTATGACGATCTTTAGTCGAAAAAGGAACCACATTTGAGTGCCGTCATGCTTTCAACCAAAAGCAAGCTGTTTGTCAAAACTAAATTTTCAAAGAATATCAGCTTAAGAAGGGAGGGAGGGGTGAAAATAGGAAACATAATAAAAAGTAATATTTTTACAATTAAAACAAAGTTTAAGTAAAAACAAACTAGTATCAGTTCAATGGAGTTAGCACTGGATCACAAAAGGCACCATTTTATTAGCAGAATAATACAATAAATTAACTGTAGAAAACAAAACATAATTATTAAGCCCAATAAAACTATCACTCAAAAATCTGTTTGAAAGCCAAGTTAAGTTCTGAACATTTGAATTGACATTTTTAGTTTCCTTAATCATTTTCAGTTTCCTTCGTACATCAAAATCATCTCTGAATATAGACTTCGAGATCAAACAGTGGCTATATATAATGAATCAAAACCTACACAATTAAATGTGTTACACGTTCTAATATTTAAACAATAAAGATACATCCCGTATATGTGCAAACACAGGCATTAAGACCGATAATATTTTTGCAAAGTCAACAAGCCAGCCGCCCATCATATTTACACATACGAATGCATACTGACAAATTGCAAGCTATAGAGTTAGGATGTAATATTAAAAGCAACATTAATTACAAGCTGTATAGCAATGGGATGTACTGCGTTGCAAAGCTTTGGGTTGGGTAAACACATTTATAATGTCTGTAAGGCATTAGGGTGGATGGGCATGGTTGTTTAACGCTACATGTATAGAACAAGCGATTATAAGTTTAAACCGATTATGTGGCGAGGCAATGATAATTGGGTGACGGAGTTGAATTGATATTTTTGAGCTTGAGGGAGCTTAAAGGGCAGAACCCCTCTTCACATGAGAGTTAAAAAGAACTTACTGACCCCAGAGTGGTTGAAGCAAAAGAATATGGAATAAACCCACCCTTAAGATTTCATCCTGAATTGATCCAGTGCCCTATATGCATATATGTATGTATTGTATCACCACCTGGCCCTTCAGCATGTATGAAATAATAAAGTAATAAACTCCTCACAAAAAGTATCGAGACACTTAAAAATTATCCAATAATTAACGGCCCGAAAGGGTATGGGTTAATCGCAGCAAATGACCCAGTGCATAATTTTGTTATGCATATTTTGACACCTCGATTTTTGAGATACGATGTTGCGGAGCGGAGTTATTGTCATTTTAATGGTCGTAGGTTCAGTTTCAAAAGTGACAATCATCCCTATAGACAATAGATGCAGATTTGGATTTATTGTTTTGAATGATCAGGTTTATGCTTTACCACACTGCAGGTGTCTGCAGAGGACATTCCAAAATTTCACAAAATGTTTCAAAAATGTCGTATTTCATTACCATATTTGGAATAGCTATGTGAAATGCATTGAAATAAGTACAAATATGCCTAGTATTGGTTCAGTAAAATTGGGATAGACTTTGAAAGTTGGGAAAGGTTTCTGAAAAATCTATATTGTACCGCGACTCAAATCTGGCCAGGATTGATGGGTGAGCACCAAATCTGCTGAGCTAAGACGGTTGCGCTCCCAAATTAAACTTTTTGGATACCAGATATAAGCTTGCATGATTGCGCAACAAGAGCAAGGGATACCAGCACGAAGTTTCTGTGGTATTCACAGCAAGTTTGATATCAATATAACAATTTAGGATGTTATACCTTCAGGAGATGAAAGGCAGTCACGAAATAGTGGATTTAATTCAAACGAACTAAACACAACACCAAAAGTAAGTCCCCCTCTCAAAATGTTGTCATAACATCGTAAGGTAACAAAATTTGCCAATAAAACTTAGTTAGAAATAATCCTATGACTGTTTCCTAAGTAGTGTTTGAAAATGAAAGGTGTCCATGACTTCATGGCTGAATGAGCTCAAATGAAAGACAAAAACTGCCATTCTCAAAAGTCACAACTCACTGTGCTAATATCTGAGCCAAAAAGTGGATTTACATGGCTGAATGATCATGAATTGATTACACATTACAGTAATATTCGCTCAACAACAGGTGTTTTTCCATTAGTAAGAAGCAATTTGTGAAGGGCAGTTTTTGTCTTTCATTTGAGCTCATTCAGCCATGAAGTCATGGACACCTTTAATTTTCAAACACCACTTAGGAAACAGTCATAGGATTATTTCTAACTAAGTTTTATTGATAAAATGTTTTACCTTACGATGTTATGACAAAATTTTGAGAGGGGGACTTACTTTTGGTGTTGTGTTTAAATCATAACAACAACTGCTTTATAACTACTCTACACAACTACTATTAACACTTTCCAGGCGGCAGGCGTCTGCAGACTATAGTTCCAAAATGTCACAAAATGTTTCAAAAATGTCAAGATTATTATATTTCATCACCATATATGGAATCACCATGAGAAATGCAATAAAATAAGTACAAACATGCCTAGTATAGGTTCAGTTTTTCTTGAGATAAGACTTTGAAAGTTGGGAAAGGTTTCTGAAAAATCTGCTTTAATATGGTAAAACTAATAGCCACGTGGAAAGTGTTCAGGATGTATAAGGCTGATGGTATATCAATCAATACCACTTCATAATGGCGTGATACATAATCCATTCTACATTTTAACCACTTCGGGAAAAAATGTCCTTCAAAAAAGTCGCACAACTGAAACACTAGAAGCCGCAGTACGTGCAGGGCATCACATGCATGTCCGCAACGTTCAAAAGGTTTTTCAATCACATATTATTGTCGAACCGCGAAACGCAAGCTATCGACATGCTCTAATTTTTCACACAAGTATTTAATTTGGTAAAAATACACACCATGGGTCAACAGAGAACATTTTTCTTTGAATCCAAGCTCCTTGGTGGGGTTCAATACTTTCAGTAGTTGTACACTATAGTATCATCACAAACAGTAACCGGGGGGGGGGGGGGGGGGGGGGGGTCAAATATCGTGCTCTAAGCATGCATGACCAAAGATTTTTCAGACACCCCTAGACATGTTTTTCCTCTAAAGCCAAAATGCATCATAAAATGATGATTTTGTATGATTTCCTCACCAATTTGACCCTCTAAACCAAGTTAAATTTCAACTGTTTTTTGAAAGAAAAAAAACCCCCCGGGACATACCATCCATACACATTGAATTTTGACAAATGCCTACCAATTATTTCAACAAATGCAGTACAATCTGGTAACAAAAGCAAAATAAATTATTTGAAATAATTTGATGACCACTTACCAGCTACTCTTTCGATAAAGTTAGACGGTACCAAACCTCTCTGGCCATTCATTAATTCACCCTCGTAAAAACCATCCTGAAATGACAAAAAAAAAGTATACTAATGTATAAACTAACAAGCACTTGGGACAATCAGTTCATCTTTTCAAATTAATTACTAGTTTCCAGGAGTGAGAGTGTCGTGTTATGTATTACTGTTGAGGAGTTATTTCATGACAGCGCCTGAGACTACACACAACCGTTTATGTTGGTTCCTTTTGATCAATTTTAATCCGAGACACACACAAAGCTTCAATTGAAGATATCGGCTTAGCTATCCCACTTCTGCAGACAACTGCCACACAAAAAGTGTTACTGCGTACAGTAAATATCCCAACTGGGAGCATGGTTGAAATTATCAAACAAAAATGGCATAAACAGTGAGCTGAACTTTTTTGGGACACCTTGCACTTTCAGAGTATGATGAATATACACAAATCCACAGTGCTCTACATTTTCTTTCCCCGCAAAAACCATCTGTCACATAATTGATGGGGAGTACCGGCCTCTACTAACGTGAAACATGATCTACAATGCACCATGAGTGCTTTATGTTGTACTTGGTAATTGGTTTTAACAGCAACAGAGTACAAACATGCCTCAATATTGAAATCTGATGTTTTTTAAAAACACTGCCGGAAAGTGAAGAGCACTTGAGTTAAAATAAAAAAGTGTATGGGTATGTACTGCACAAGCACTAAATAAATGGTGGTTTCCATTCAACAACTGATGGTTGTCCATGTCAGGTTCCATTTTCATGCTTGTATTTATCTTAACACTTTTCACGCGGCAGTCGTCTGTACAGACGACAGTTCCAAAATTTCACAAATTGTTTCAAAAATGTCAAAATTATTGAAAGGCATCACCATATTTGTAATCACCATGAGACTTACATTGAAACAAGTACAAACATGCCTAGAATTGGTTCAGTTATTCTTGTAATAGACTTTGAAAGTTGGGAAAGGTGTCTGAAAAAAAGCTGCTTTGAATATGGTAAACTAATAACCGCGTGTGTGGAAAGTGTAAATGCAGTTTTGAAGGGAGAAAATGTAGATGCATGTGGTTCTTCTTTAAAACACATCTTTTCTTTAATCAGTTTGAAAAGATAAATAGATAATGTCAAAAAGAAGACATCAAGAAAATCTTCCGAAGGCCCATGCTAAGTCAAACTTCATTAGAGGTTTTATCACTCTCTTGATCCTTTTCTCATTTCCTGCTGGTTTTTAAGCTCTTTATGCGCCATGCCTGTTTCTTGCGGGTCTGCGCACTTTACTAGTGGTTTTTTATTATTATAAGATAGAAAGAAATAAGCGTAAACATTTGAGAAAGTTCATATAATATTGCTGTAAGTGCTAACATTTAGCAAAAAATGTAGTTGTTTTGTTATTGAAAAGATTCATGTTGAAAAAGATGTGACTTGAAAAAGGGTTGTGACATTTTTGACTTTTGATGTGACATGACATTTTACCACATTGCCATGAAATTAGAGGGAAAATTGTACTTTAGGTCCCAGATACCGGTATACCAGTATCGTTCAATACTGGAACATAAAATTGCCAGTATTGTTCGATACTGATACGATTTTACCCACGATTTTACTGTTCCAGTATCGGTCGATAACATTTTTTGATACTGGAACTTTTTTGTGATACTGGAACTTTTTTATGTTCCAGTATCGCCCCCAGTATCGGGCGATACTGGTATACATGCACCCACTAGTGATTTATCCCAGTATTGAAGGATACTGGTACATAATTGTGTTCCAGTATCGCCCGATACTCAAACATTTTATTTGTGCCAGTGTTGTCCGATACTGGAACACTGACTTTGTACCAGTATCGAACGATACTGGGTGTTCCAGTATCTGACGATACTAGTACAGTCCAGAATATGAGACCTAAAATACACTTTTTCCAAATTAATAACTCGGGTCTCTTTGAAGAATACACCAATTGAACTGGTTGACTTAACTTGTGACCGAGGGTTTGGTACCTATGTGACTTGTGACTCAAGGGTAATTGTTGGTAACAAATGGTAATACAATATCATCCAAAGTTGTTGGAACACTTTTTACCATATCATTCAATTAACCCTTCTCCATTTGGTTTAATGTTGAAACACACAACTTTGGACCAGGTGGTGCTGGGAGGACTCAACATTGCCCAGTAGGAAGAGGGAGGGAGAGCAGAGGCTTCAACCTTTTTGTCTCAGATCTCCATTTTTTAAAAGTGCCTATTTACCTGAAATGAAATAACATACCAACTACAGGGTGTTCTAATTATAGTCACTGTCATAATGCTTTAGACAAAATTCCATAAAACTAGCACTATACGGCAAAATACACTTCCCGGTTCACGCTTGCCTATTTGGAATTCTGTTCAAAGCATTGTTACGGCAACTATAATAACAGACAGGATAATAGGTGGTCAGACTTTCTTCTTCATTTTTATTCACAGCTTAAAGTCATATTATGTGATCTTTTCCAGGGGGCAACTCCATTCATGATTTCTTTTAGAGAGTAGATTTTCTTGCAGAATTAAATTTCTGATCATAAATCATGAATATATTCTGAGTAACAGAGCGATACGATTCCTAATTACTTCAAAATCATGGTTTTAGAGTGAAAATAGAGTGAAAATAGATTGTTCGCTAGCGAATAGAGGGCGCCCCCTGGAAAAGACCACATACTATGCATATAATCCTTGTACTCACATCGTCTGGATCCCCATACACATAGATATAATCACCAGCAGTTAGAGGCAACTCGGAGTCCGGGTTTTCATTGGGGGAGTCTAGGTGCGGCGTGTAGTTATACCGGGCTATAAAGACGGCTAATTTACTGATGGGGCCTGCGGCGGAGGCTGTGGAACCTTGCTGGAGACGATCCAAGATGGCTGTGTCCAATTTCTCGCTCAGCTCATCCATTAACTCGTCCGCCTCGCTGGCAGAGTTGAGCTGTGAGGGAAGACAACAACTTTTCATTGTTAAAATTTAGATACCTTTTCAAGCCATTTTCTTGAGCTTCGTTAGCTTTCGGGATGATCGCGGTCCCTTCATTCAGCAAAGTGTTTACTTCCCACCACTTGTCACATGACCGACCACATGGCTTGTCACATGACCGAAGACATGGCTTGAAAAAGGTATCTAAATTAATCATTAAAACAAGACTGAGCCATATATAATGGTAATGGAATGCATAATGGAATGCAAGTATGTGCATTTTAAATGACAGAGGCCTGTTGCCCCACACCTAAACCTATGTCTAATAATACAAGTACCTGATATCAAGATATGCATTAGTGGTAGGGGGACATTGCGAACTTCTATTAACCAACAAATGTCTTTTGTTTCTATGCATTCCATAGTATAACAGGTTACAAGAACTATTGACCATAAAGTAGTGGAAATAGTTATAATTTAATGCCAATCTATCAATCAATCAATCACAAAATGCACAGGTAGGGATGCCACTCCTTCAAACTACTAAAATCTCCCAGTACCAAGAGACTTCACCCCTCATTCCTGACCATAGCTCTTGGCTTCCTCTGGTCTGTCTATGCATGGACACCCCTGTTCAATGTGTGCAATCCAATGATTCCTGGAGCTGGACTGTTACAGTAAATGAACTAAGAAAATCTATGCCCAAATGATAAATTTATTGAGTTACACCAAACAAGCAGAAAACTCACAGAACTTGTTTTAAAAGTTGCTTTTGAAACAAAAGACTAACCAATAAACTCACATATACTCAACATAATATCGTGATATAGCAGTCACGTATGTACTCCCTACTCCAACAAACACATACATAACTATGTTTATTAATATTCAAAGCAGTTATATTCACAATACTGAATGTTTCAAAAACATCAAGATCAATACCTCTATTGCCAGGTGGAAACCATGCCCGGTAACTGGATATATGGAATGCATAATGCACCGTGAACGCGCAGGAAAAGATACATCAAGTAGCAATGGAGACGAACCCTAGAATAGTATATCAACTCCGAAACAGTTTCGTAACCCGTAGTGCAAACTTCCATGAGCTACATTAGCACATTCCTTCAACATTGATAGTTTGCTACAGCACACATGAGACAGGTGTGTGTGTATTCCAGTGTTAATAATAATGTTGCAAACAAAATGTATCAAGAAGCGAGGTAGCACTGTGATGTATCAAATGTAACGTAGCAAATGCTGAAGTACCACCTACCTGAATTTGAAACATATTGAGTACGTGTGTCCATACCTATGCGGCATGCAGTGCCAGTCTGCACCACATAATGCACAACCTGTCCATTTCAAAATGGCTCCTGCTATATATGAAACGCGCACCGTCTCTAACCTAATATCTTTACAATCCTCTTTCTCAATTCTAATTGCATCTGGAATTTTCATAATCTACAGTACCATGTTCTATCTATCCCACTAATCAAGTCTGTAAATGTGACATCATTTGAGCATCGGGTTCTATTACAGATGCTACCTATCGGTTGTATTCGTGTAGCGTGTTTTGAACCAAAATACTAAAAAAAGCGTGGAAACCAGGCAGGTGAACATTTATTGATATTGAAAATAAGGTATTTGTAAGCCCTATGACGAGTGGCCCAAATCATGTCTTGCATGTATATCTCATCATCTTGGTTGATTGTACACTCTCCATTGCGTATGTACGCCAAGCCGCTTTACAAGCACATTGGCCACTCAAAAAATATATTACGTTTCTCTTGACAACAGGTGGTGGATGAGTAGAAATTTTGAAATTGATTTTGGTTATAGAGTGATTGTTAAAACACATGCTTGAACGTATTATACTTGAAAGTTAAGAAGTATATGTATCAATTGAAGTTACCAAAAAGATATGGAAGGGCACAATTATGATTCAAAATACCAGTTACTGAATATAAAACAATCAAAAGAACAAAAGTTGTGAGAATCTCACTACTGATTCAAATAAAGTTCCCACACGTCTGTACAAAGGGGAGATCACATGAGGTTCATCAATTTGAGAAGATCTTTCTTGGAACCTATATCCAGCGGGGGTAAGTCAGGTATAATGTTGTAATCATCCGCATGAACAAAGAATGCGGAGTGCTAAGGGTATCAAAATCATCAATATCAGAGAAAAAGGTTGTCTTTTTAAATCTGAATCTGCGCTTATGGTTGCTTGGGCCGATAGTCATGTGTCATCATTGTAAAAATAGCCAAAAATAGTCAGACCTGTAGACAAATTTACTAACAAAACTGGTTCACACAACTTCATACGTTCATTTCAGTTTAGAAAACCTGTCTCTTTTAACTACGAGTATGATGCTATTATCCTTGTTAAAGGTCACTTTTTCCTTCTTTGAGAATCCATGTTACAGGCAGTTTTTTAAGAGTTTACCCCTCCCCGACCTTTATGCATACCCAAAGGGTGATGTGACATATGAATATATCCTGTTGATTTATTTACATACTATCTTTAAACAAATCAAAATAACAAACAAATGCGAGAGCACTATAAACACCGTTCCTTAACACTTTCCACGCGGCTATATTAGTTTTGAAATATACAAACATATTTTTCAGAAATCTCTCCCAACTTTCAAAGTCTATCCCAAGAATTACTGAACCAATACAAGGCATGTTTATACTTATTTGATTGCATTTCTCATGGTGATTCCAAATATGGTGATGGAATTCAATAATGTTGACATTTTTTTGACGTTTTTTGAAACATTTTGTGACATTTTTGAACTGTCGTCTGCAGACGACTGCCGCGTGTAAAGTGTTAATGTTACCTTGGACCTGACTAACCCTAACTAATTATTGGTTCATCGTGGTGAATGTAAAAAGATTAAAAAGATTTGACAAATTTTAATATATCGCTGAAATAACCCCGCATGGATTGCTTTTCCATGTTATGGTAAATTTAAGAACAAGGCATGGGGAAACGATCTAAACAATTTTATGGAGTTTATTATAAAAGGTGATTTCTATCTGATTACAATTCATAGCATTGACCATACTCAATGTGCGCAGCCTGACTCCCTACCTCATGCCTCATTACTTTACAAATACGCCGAGATTAACAAGCTTATTCATCTTACAGCGATGTAAACGGGACCGGGGGAAATTTAATAGAAATCGTGCGGCGTGAATCATAATGAAATATCGCCCTTTTCACCGCGATGTCCGCTGGTGCGCTTATATTCAATATGGTTAGAAAGTAATTAAGTACCATAAAGGGGTGGTGTCACGTTGTCATAATACATGACCAATACAAGCTTGTTGGTTGAATAATCAAGATTTGTGTGTAATATTTCACACAAATATTATCAATAATTCTTAAAAAATATTTTTAAAAAGTTCTATATTTTTGTTATTACATTACAATCTGGTCCAAGTGTTCATTTCTTAGACATGAGGAGAAAAAGCATACTAATCAGTTCCAAATTGGCGAGAAATATTTGTTTTTTATCTCTTCGCGAGAAAAAGTAATCCAAGTGTATACAGATGGCTACACGAAGGCGGTTCTGGCTGCACACACGTGTCACGCATATGATGCACAGTGCGCTTGTTGCTTTCTCGCGCGCCCGCATCCTTCTGTATTCATTCGCTGCTGTAAGGAGGCGTTGCCAACTTGGAACTGATCAAACTATAGCAACAGGTTGTAGCTATAGGTTAGATTTTGGGATTTCAAATGCAAGATCAGCTTTTTATGTTTTTTGTAGAGATGTGGAATCTGTTCTAGGGGGGTTGCTTAGGAACTAGTACTGTTAAAAGTAATCATGTTTGTGTTGATTTTATTTTTGCACTTTTTGTGCACTAAAGATGCATCACATTATAACACACAGAAATATTGCTTTCAACTCTGTCCCTGTGCATGATGGGAGAAATTGTCATGCATGCAAACAACAGCTTAGACTCGATCATCATGTCTTTCCTATTTACACACACAGCCCATGGGAGGGTGCACAAATGTGATGGCTGGAAAAAATACAGTTCCAAAAGTGTGCGCTGATAAACTTGTGAATAAAACATGAGCTTATTCACGCACTATCACCCCACACTGCGTCGGTGGTTTCACGCAGGTTTGTGCATCGCATGACGCGATTGGGCGCACTGATTTACCTCCCACGGCGCAACGTGATGATCGTGAAAACCGCTACAGTTTAAATTTGACCAATGGATCTTTGGAGTGGTTGTCGGGCAGACTTGTACATGGGCAGTTAGTTAGAAGTGACCAGAAGTGTCGTGTAACCATTCACTTTTTGGACATACTATTTTCCCAGTCCCTCTCTTTGTTCAGCCATTTTTAAAGATGGCGGCCATATAGAGGGACGGGGGGACCCAGTCCAACAACAGCTCGCGAACATTTCCTTGATGTAAAAATGCGTGAAAATATCTTTACATGAAAATATTGGGTTTGACAGTAGCAGAGGGTTAAGAGGGAGTCAGGCAACAATCACCACTTGTCATTTGCGCCCTCTCCCTTCCGACTGGTTAAAAACAACTTTTCAAAAACAATTTCTCATCCAGATATTTGAAAAACATATCTTATGTGGTGATTATTTGCTCTCTTTTTATGCATTATAAAAATCTAGACACAAAAAAAAAATGAAATGAAAATACAGCATTGGAAATTGGTACAAGAAACACATGTCCCCCCCCCCCCCCCCCCCCCATTTGGCCTAATGACCACTGAATGCCTTTACCTGTCCATTCTCCACACGTTTTGTTCCATTTCGACGGTTTCCTGGTGATCTAGTGGAGGAAGGTTGGGAGGTATCTTCTACATCTGAGAAAAGAAGAAAGAAACATGTAGAAGAAACAATTAGTACACAAGTTATATAGAATCACTTAGTTAGGGAAAACACATCATTATTTGATCTTTGTACTTTATCCTGTCTTGTCACATTATTTCAAACATAGAATAATATTTATATTTATGTTGCACAATTCCTGCTTGGAGGACAATGGATAATGATACATCACCCAACTACAGTTCTCAAAATAAGAAACTGACCAGGTAATTATGCTTAACTGCAACACTATAGCTCCTGCGCAAAAATATTAAATTATAAATTTGAAAGGAAATTTCTTCTCTTTAATTTGAGATATTGCATATGATGATTGAACGAATATTAATTTAATTTGTGCCCAAAACCAAAACAAAATCAGTTTTTCATTTTAACATTTTGTTTTGTCTACATGCAGCCTCGGACTAGCAACAAGCATATTATTGTTTAACTGGTCGCGACAACTCACTGGTCCATAGTAAGATGAGGATTGGGGATGCTTCAATTGATCGATGCAGCCCACACACATACTTGTCACACTTTCCTGCGTGTTCAAAACCTTAGTGTGAAAATGTAAACCGCACTATATTCTATCCTTTTCAATGTAGCGTTTTTAATTATTAACCAATCTTCGTGAACAATGTCTCAAATTAAAGAGAAGAAATTTAAGGTAACACATACCTGTCACACTGTCCTGCGTGTTAAAAACCCAAGTGTGAAAATTGTAAAACACACTTTTTTCTATCCTTTTCAATGTAGCGTTCTTAATTATTAACCGATCTTTGTGAACAATGTCTCAAATTAAAGAGAAGAAATTTCTTTACAACTTTATAATTAAATATCTTTACGAAGGAGCTATAGTTTTGGAGTTAAGAGTATATTTATTACCTGGTCAGTTACTTATTACGAGGACTGTATATTAGTTGGATGCAAATAAACTCCAACCAAATATGTCCCAGCATTTCAAAAGCATTTCATCATAAATCCCTAACCCGGTTTAGTGTTTTTAACCTGGATCATAATTTTCGAAGAAACAACACCAAATAAATGGCCGGGGACCAGCCGGGAATCGATCCGGGGACCCTCTGGACATCGGCCCGTCGTCCCACCCAGTAAGCCACAGCCCTCAGCTACTTGTTAGAGCACTATATAGGCTCGGTTGATTACGTCATCGAAAACTGTCCGCACAGGCACTTGGAGATAGGCTTACAAGTGGTATTTTGTAATACTCAGGGGAGGGGGAGGGGGGGGGGGGGGGTGTTAAGGTGACCTAAACGTATTGGTTATATACTTCCATGCAACTTTCTGACCAGTTTCAGACACAACATTTCGATCTAGTGGTGAAAGTTAACACTGTATAAGGCCAAGAAAAATTGTTTGATTGTCCATAGATACCCTCCCAAGAGTAGGGTCAGGCGGTCAGATTCTTTTACATTTTTATAAATCTCCTTCAAAAGATGTATTATTAACTTTATAAATAACATAATTCATATTTTAAAACGGTTTAGGAGAGTCAAGAAACCATTTTCAAACTATTTCAGTGTATTTCCGAAAAAGCAAAATTCTTGAAGGAAAAAAAACCCTCTTTTCAGGAATTTTCCAAAATTAAGGTCGGCATTCATTTGTACAGTAAAAGCGAAAAAACACCTTTAATTTGTCAGTATTCAAAATTAGGGTCGGTCGGACGAGGACAATCAAACAATTTATTTGTGGATCCATACACCCATTCTGAAACTGTAATGTATAAAAAACATGGTATGAAATGATAAACTATAATGATAAATCCAATGCATTAATAATGAATGCCATTCTGTATGTAATGTGAATGGCAAGATGTTATGATACAACACTGATGGAATAGTAGTAATGTGACATTCAATGCAGTGCAAACATCATGGATGTATATGAAGAAGTTTGGTGAAATGTGTCCAATATTGTAAGGTCACAAATTTTCTGCTTTGTAACTGTCGAATTCCGCGTTTTTCCGCTTTGTAAATTTTGCATTTTTCTGTGATGTAATTTTCCACAGAAAGCTTAAAATTTACGATCTATAAAACCAAAATAAACACACTTTACAGAAAAACACATTATTTTAGATTTTTAGGCTTACCTTTTTATTACTGTAGCGGTAGCCGATCCTCTATATAGCGGTTTTATATTAAAATATTGTCTGTTTTGTTTTATTACGTATCGTTTTTAAATATTTATATTGTTTTATTCAAGACTATTTATACATTTTGTGTTTTGGACGGTTTTTGTGCATTTTTTCATCAAAATGTCGTTTTCCGCGTTTAACCTCAATTCCGCGATAATTCGTGACCTTACAATAGTGTACATGTATGTTGTGTGTGTGTTTCATGAATGGCATGATTGTATGATTGAAAATGTCACTGAGATCCAGATTGAGATTGGTGAAGGAATGAAAAATACATTAATACATGTCTGAGAGGGAAGCAAAGGGTTGGAATTCTAAGTTTCTGCATGTTTCCCAGTGCTGTGACCAGACCTGCAAAATTTCTGTATCGCATCATAATTTTCACCTTAAAAATTATCAATTGCGATACAACTTTCAAAGGCTGGTGCAAAATTGCGATACAACTTTTTGCAGCCCTTAATTAAAGGCATATTATGCGATCTTGACCATGGGAAGCCCTCATGGTTTAAAGATTCTAAATTCACTCTAAAACCATGATTTTTAAGTAATTAGGAATCATATCACCATGTAACTCAGACCGTATTTATGATTTATGATAAGAAATGTAAATCTGCAAGAAAATCTGCTTTAAAAAAAAAAATCAAGGATAGAGGGCATCCCATGGAAAAGATTGCATATATGCCTTTAAATTGCTATTGCGATTCACCTAAAACTGCACCTTAACTTGAAGGAATTGCATCTTGACCTCAAAAATAAGGTGCAATTTTGCATCTCAAGGAAAATTTGAAAATTTCAGCACTGGCTGTGACCAAGTCACTATACTTCCAGTTACAAGTCAAATCTAGTCAATGGCAAATGTGCCATTTTCAAAAGTCAAATACTTTGGGAAATATAAGTTGTACTTCAACAAATAATTTATTCCAACCACTGTTTTTACATTAAGTCCACTATAAATTGTTTATTTATACCATGCAATTAACTCCAAACCTTTTATCCGTAACTTTGGTATTTCTCACAATGTTGTTAAAATATTTTGTCAACAAAAAACGGAACTCGCACCTTTTGGCAGATGCTTATGCTTTTTGTCTCATTACTCGAGTAGAGTAAAATTAGTTTGGAAATGTGACTTGTGGTAAGTGAGATCTTTTGCAAATTCTAGAAACAGTGGCTTGAGTAAATAAAGTCAAGTTTGACTCTACCTTTTAGGACTAAAATCAAATCAAATTTGGATTAAGCAACTTTTGTCAAGAGAAATCTTAGGAATTCCGGTCAAATCATCAAAATTGTGACTTGAATAAGACTCAATTCAAGTCGCTGACTTGAAATGCTAGATCATTATCTGCTAATAGACTAGTTAAGTAGAACACAAGACGAAGAGGACACAACATAAACAAGAAAATCGACAACGAAGCCAGACTGATAGCATTTGGTCAGCCCTGACCAAATCTCCTTGGGAATCTAGACTATAAAGGCAATAAACTCTTGTAAGGGACAGACAAGAAAACCTAATACTAATAGAGCCTGAAAAAGAATTTAATTGCCAAATAACTGGTCATATGGGGCATAAAAGGTAATCGGCAAACGCACACCAAGGAGTAGTGTATCAATCAGTTTCTTTACCAAAATCAATTCGAGCTGAAGTAAGTTATTTTCAAATTTTCTTGACACTATACTAAAAGGTACATACATGTATGTAGTTCTAAAATATAAAAAACATCAGGTTGAAATAGTATGTTTTAGCTCTGCCCCAACTGATCTTAACCGAATTCAACTACTACTACATTACCAAGTTGAAGATCATTGACACTGCTTTGCACAAAATCTAACCAAGTTTGACAAGTTATTTAGAGAGGGAACCAGGAGCAGGATTTGTAACCTTTTCACCATTTTATTGAGCCATGGACTTTACCTTTTAAAGGGAATTTTTATTTACCAATGGAAGGCAGTTGTATCGGCTTTCCTCAGATATGCCAGTCAGTACAACTCAAAAAGTTGTAAAAAACTTGAAATAATGTTACTAAAATGCCCCAAACAGCCTGAAAACAAATAAAAGAGCAGAAATTGGGAGTGACAAGAAACCTGAAAACCTGAAACAACCCTGTAACCTGGAATCTCTTTTTTCTTTCAAGAATAGAGCATGTGTATTTTGTATGCATTCCTACACCTCACTGGCAGCAATTGCTGAAAGAATTCCACTTGAAATCACTGAAAGTGACGCAAACTTGTGGAAGGAATCCTTGTTACCAATTGAAAAAAGTAAGTGTTATGAGACACAATACAATATTGATTTATAAAGCCGATCTTATACACCCATAATTGCGGATGCCTCCCTCTCCCCCAGTAATGACCAAATAATTTCTGACCATCACTTGATTGCCGGATTTTTCTAATACTATACTGCACTGTAATGTGAACAAAGAGGGCACTGTTCTACCATACTCAGCAGTCACATTGCATCTATCATACACACACGCGACCGGCTCATCAAATGAAGTCTGAATGTCAAATGTAACAAGGTACTTGTGGGAGCGTGCGACTCACACATAATGAATTTAACCAGTATCTGGAGAGTAGGGAATAGATCCTAACCAGTCAGAGAAAATGAAATGACTTAATGTGCACTAGAGAGAGAGAGTTGGCTTGATTTGAAATATAGCCTCAGGTAGGGTAGGATGACTATAGTGTCGTGCTGGCATTATTACTGATGACGGACTAGTATGTTAAAGTTGTGTTTACAGGCCTGCTTCTAAAATATTAAGAATGACTTTGGTATTTCAAAGTTGATTTCACCTTCATTGATTTTGTAAACAATTTTTTTTTTTTAATAAATAAAAAAATCTTCTTTTGGGTGACCTTTTACAACAAATAGTAAAACAGACACAATCACCAGCACCAGAAGATGATCAGTTATAAACCTAAGGGCCGGCCAAGAAATATGTATGTGACCATCCACCACAAACCCAGTGTTAAGTGGTCAGAGATATGGCCAACTAAAGACAAGAAAATTCATTTAAAAAAAAGGATTTTCAAGAGGATTTTTGATTATTTAAGTTTTTATTTACAAAACAATAATGTAGCATTAGAGTAGATTTTAACTAAATCAAAATTTCCATTATAAAAAATGGGGGACTTTACACTTAATTCATTGTGGATGGTCACATATTGCAATATAACTTTCCTCTGGTGCTTAACTCGATACATGTAGTATTTTTAAGTTCTATAGTTGTTGCCAAATAAAATTGCCCCCTATGGAAAAGGTCTGAAACCCCAAATTAAAAAAGGGAGTTGGAAATTTGCACCACAAAGGAGCAAAATAAATGTGAGGGCTGTCTCCAGTCATTTGTTATATTCTTATAATATGTTTGTCATGTCCTGTAGTAAGTCTGAAATAATTATGCTATCACGAGCTTTCGAAGAGATTTTCAAGGGTTAACAGGAACTTAAAATGGAGTCTTAAATAAAGCCCGTAATAATAAGCTTTTGCGAAATCTTAAAACAAATCCATGTTCTGCTAGCGTGTAGCAGCCTAACACCAACAGTAAACAAAGTACCCCCGATTACTGTTTGACAGTGTAATCCACCTGTAAGTCCTGACACATGACTAGACATAGAGCCCCAGGCATAATGTTACCTATCACATTAAGTGAACATGATGTGAATATTCATTCTCTCAATAGGATACAAGTATCTGTTGAGTATAATGCTCTTGTGATAAAGTAGCTATCTCATTGATCACGGCGGGTGAGTTTACACGTTGATTGATAGATATTGATAAGTGATGTCGATAGGAGATGAAATGAGCTTGTAATAAACTTGTAATAGCCTTGAAATAGTTTGCAATAGTTTTGTTTTGCGAAGCTTGCAATAAGTTTGTAAAAAGCTTATGAAAATCTCTACAACAAAATCCATCTCAGCAAGGCAAGATCAGAAAGTGTCACGGGTTGAGAGAATCCATTTAGATTCTTGCAAAGAAATTTGTGAGAATCTGTGGATTCTTCTCTATTCAAATACTGTGATAACATGTTATCTGTTGAGAATCCACTTGGATGTCGAGTTCTACTGGTGGGAATCTTTGCCAAATCGATTCTTGTTGAATTTGTACCCAGCAACTGTGTACGTAGCAGGCCAACACTAAAGTAAGTTTACTGTTTGACAGTGTAAACCACCTGTAAGTCCTGACACATGACTAGACATAGAGCCCCAGGCACAATGTTACCTATCACATTAAGTGAACATGATGTGAATATTCTCTCAATAGGATACAAGTATCCGTTGAGTATAATGCTCTTGTGATAAAGTAGCTATCTCATTGATCACGGCGGGTGAGTTTACACGTTGACTGATAGATATTGATAAGTGATGTAGATAGGAGATGAATGAGCTTGTAATAAACTTGTAATAAACTTGCAATAGCCTTGAAATAGTTTGCAATAGTTTTTTTTATAAACTATGGAGGCGTTTTCAAACAGTCTTGCGGAGCTTGCAATCATTTTGTAAAAAACCTATGAAAATCTCTACAACAAAATCCATTTCAGCAAGTCAAGATCGGAAATTATCACAGGTTGAGAGAATCCATTTAGATTCTTGCAAAGAAATCTGTGAGAATCTGTGGACTCTTCTCTATTCAAATACTGTGATAAAATGTTATCTGTCGAGAATCGGCTTGGATTCTCAGATACTTGCAACTCTACTGGTGAGAATCTTTGCCAGAATCGATTCATGTTGAATATTTACCCAGCAACTGTGTACCTAGCAGGCTAACAGTAAACAAGTATTACAGATTACTGTTCGACAGTGTAAACCACCTGTAAGTCCTGACACATGACTAGACATAGAGCCCCAGGCATAATGTTACCTATCACATTAAGTGAACATGATGTGAATATTCTCTCAATAGGATACAATTATCCATTGAGTATAATGCTCTTGTGATAAAGTAGCTATCTCATTGATCATGGCGGGTAAGTTTACATGCTGACTGATAGATATTGATAAGGGGTGTCAATAGGAGTCGCTACCTCATTGATCACAGTAGATGGGTTTACACGGTTCCGGTTAGGTATTGATAAGTGATGTCAATAGGTTGATTACAGTTTATTCAGACTTTCAAGGTTTCATATTGTATGTTCAACATTTGTTTGTCCAGAAAATAAACCCAAATGATGGACATTTTGTATTGGCATGCACGCACATGTACGAGCTAACAAACAACATAAAAATTGTTATGTATGATCATGAACAACTTGCATATGCACAGACCACAAAGATCAACACTTTCTGATCAGAAGCAGCATCCTTGTCTCAAATGGTCTGTCTGCAATGGATATTGTTAAGGTCATGACTATAATGGTGGGCAGCAATATGTGACCAGTTACATCGAAAGAAACATATTGGAAGCAAGACGCCAATCCAAGATACTGATCTCAATTGATAGCGGTTTAAAAGCTTACCTTCAAAGATTTAAAATGATACATTGCTAAATGTAATCAGACTTATGAAGCACAAGATTTGAATTCAAGGCAATTTTCCATTTCATTTCATTTGTATTGTGCACTTTTTAGCTAAAAAGAGTGTTTGAAAACAAAATGTCCATTTCGATACGACTGGTCACGTATGTGGTAGTAACAAAATGGCTGCCAAGATGGGGGTAGGGTGCATCTGCTTCCTGAAATTCAAAATTATGGTTTAAAAGTTAGTTTGATGATCAAGTTGATTACCAAAATCACATGCCCTGATTCATACCATCCCTGTGTGGAGACATGATAATGATTTAGATGTGCAAGTGCAAGTATAGACTTGCTTGGTCAAAATGGAGTCAGGTCAAAGTTGAAAGGTCACTCCATATGATGTTTCAAACCAAATATGGATGAGAACATTCCAGAATCACATGATATGTTGCAAACTTTCCAATGCAGCGACATGCTAATGAATTAGAAATGTGTTAGTATAGATGTGTTGGAGGTTGATAGGGATTCATGTCAAAGTTCAAAGTTCACTCTATATGATGATGTAAACTGAAGATGATGCCAACATACCCAAATCACATGCTCTGATGTACAAGATTCTGTGAAGAGACTTGCTAAATGAATTAGAAATGTGTAAGTAAAGATGTGTAGGAGGTTGATAGGGATTCCTGTCAAAGTTCAAAGTTCACTCTATATCATGATGTAAACTGAAGATGACGCCAACATACCAAAATCACATGCTCTAATGTACAAGATTCTGTGAAGAGACTTGCTAAATGAATTAGAAATGTGTAAGTAAAGATGTGTAGGAGGTTGATAGGGATTCCTGTCAAAGTTCAAAGTTCACTCTATATCATGATGTAAACTGAAGATGATGCCAACAAACCAAAATCACATGCTCTGATGTACAAGATCCTGTGAAGAGACTTGCTAAATGAATTAGAAATGTGTTAGTAAAGATGTGGAGGAGGTTGATTGGGATTCATGTCAAAGTTCAAAGTTCACTCTATATGATGATGTAAACTGAAGATGACGCCAACATACCAAAATCACATGCTCTAATGTACAAGATTCTGTGAAGAGACTTGCTAAATTAATTAGAAATGTGTTAGTATAGATTTGTTGGGGTCAAAGTGGGGTCAGGTCAAAGTTCATTCTGTATGATTCAAACTGAAGATGAATGACAATATACCAGAATTACATGCAGTTATTTTGTTGTGAAATACGCCAATTGAGTTAGAAATATGTAAGTTACAGATTAGTTGGGGTCAAAGTGGGTTCAGGGCAAAGTTCAAAGTTCACCCTGCCTGATGATGAAAACTGAAGATGGATGAATCACATGCTGACGACCCTGTTTTGACTCATGCTAATTAGTAAATGCATTAGTATTGATGATGGGGTCAAAGTGGAATCAGATAAAAGTTCAACGGTCACTCTGAATGTTGTGGCAAACTGAAGATGGATGATAACATGCCGGCAAACAATCTCACCTTTGACCTCACAATCATCTATAATTTCACTGTTACTTTTGCTTTCCATTTCATCCTCGCCTTCATGACTGCTCTCATCATGACCATTGACCCTGTCACAATCGTTCATAAATTCATCCAATGTGTTGGACAAATTAGTCTCACTGTCGAGACCCTCGACCCCCACTTCTGCAAGTTGCAGCCTCTCATCAGGAGTTAGTAGTCGGATGGGTAGATTGTCATGATGTAACTCTGCCTCTAATAAGGGAATTTCAGTGGAGATTGGCTGATATAGCTGGTTTTCTATCAGATCATCTGTTACATCTGTTAGAATTAGTTACAAGGGATACAATTAAAACAATAAGCAAACACATCCTGCTACAGATGCAAGTATTGGACACAGGCGGGCTGTGCTTGAAAGGGTACAGGCAAAATTACAGGTTGAAGTGAGGCACATGCTATAATGCAATTTATCATTTTTAATTATTTCCTTATACATAATAAAGTTATGTTGATTAATTCCTGGTTCAAAGGCAAAAACAAGGAACACTGCATTAGAAAGAAAGAGGTCTGAATGTTTGAAGTATATTCTGTGAATATATATTAAAGATGAAGAGACAACAATAATAGGAATATAGGATATATATAGAAACAAACAGGAAGAAAAGCAAGATAAAGATTTAATTGTGAAGTGAAAGAAATTAGTAGAGGGTGTTATTGGTATGGCTTGGACAATGAGTAATTGCCTATATAAAAAGGGTATAACGCTGGATGAGGATAGAGGTTATCCATGTAGCCATGTGCAACGGACTACAGAGGGGAATCAGAGTCCTATTTTCAATCAGAGATAATCAAAAGAAGGGATGATCGTCTCTATTGAAATTTTGTAGAAAACGTGTGCTATGTCTGTCTTGCTCAGACCTGTATGACTCACATGTTTGAAAAGCCTGGTATTCATCAGGGGTACTAGTAGTCTGTTGTGACAACAAATTGTCTCTCATACTATATGTGATGCGATCTGAGAAAACCCGTCGGATGTCGCAAAATGTGAACTAGGGATTATGGGTAAAATAGAAAAAACAAAACAAAACAAAAAACAAAAAACCTTTTTCTTTTTTTTAGATTTTTTTAAAGAAAATTAGTTTCCAGTACTTTGTGTCATCATCTTTCATGAAATTTCACCTTGACAAACTTACTTAAGTCACTTTAATTATTAACCTTATAATGTTATTATATTGAATTATGTATATTTTTTGGCCTGTTTTCATGATTTCTTGTTTTGTAGCTTTTGGTGACATCACAATCATCATTCACTCATAACTTTTTTTGTAGTGATCGTAGAAAAATGATCGAAACAGTTCTGTAATCAGCACAGTTTTAGCTTTCTTATGATATCAATATCTCCAATATGAAAAATGCCACCATGTGGCGGGTTTTCACAGATCGCATCACATATGTTATGATATATTAAACTATCTTTAGAAAAAAAATGTGTCGGTGGAATTCCAAATCCTTCAAAAATTTTGAACAACTAAAATTACAGCATGAATTAACTGACGCGATTAACGTAACAATGTATTTTATGCAACTGTTTCACTCTGTGTTTTATTACACCTAAACTCGCACCCACGAGCACTCAGGACAATGAGTGCATTTTTTCAGATCGATGATAGTTCCTGGGAGTGAGAGTGTCAGGTTATTTATAAGCGTTGAGGGGTTATTTCATGACAGCGCTAGAGGCTACGTGGCCTTTTATGATGCTTCCTTATGATCGATTTTAATCCGAGACACACATAGCTCCAAAATTATTAAAATACTGGCTTAAGCCATCTCTTTTATTGGAAAGTCACTCATTCAATTAAATCGGTGCGAGATTTCCAAATAATTGCATGAAATAAGTGTTTTAATTTGGCCTATACAAGTATGTCTTCTTTCTGAAAATCTTGAACAAAGTTATTATCTATTCACTATACTACAGAAATCTTTGTGTTAAACATCTTTATGAGATGTTTTAGACAGCAGGGTACATCCAAAGTGGATGATTGTATTTTGTAAAAAAAAAAAGTTGTTCAATCAAATACAATTGAACATCTGATCTTGCACCTTTAATAACGTTTTCCCATCTCCAAGACATCCACTACACACACACACATAAATAATTCTAATCGTCCTTAAGTAGGTGTGAATAATGTACCATAATCGATTGCTAACAGGTTCGGAGACATGATGGTTATCGCAAAAAGCACTTACTATTTGCTCCAGTTCTTTAGTAATTTGCATCATGATTAGGGAAGCATACATGCTTCGAATAAATTTCACTGTCTTTTCAGATGTGGGTATGCTGAATGTGAATGCCCTGAACTCTATAGTTTAATCAGTTCCAAATTGGCAAGAAACATTCGTTTTTATCTCTCCGCGTGCGATTTGGCAAGAAACATTCGGTTTCTATCTCTCCGTGTGCGATTATGGCCACACACAGTTTGGGCCACACGCACGCGTCATGCATATGATGCACAGTGTGATTGCTGCCAGCATGTGCGCCCTCGTCTTTCTCTATTAATTCGCTGTTGGAAGGAGGCTTCGCAATTTGGAACTAATCCAACTATAGGAATGGTCTAGCTCTGCTGCAGAGCCTAGAGTTTCCCCGGACATTTTCCCATTTTTACCCGCATAATTTGTATCCATTTTTATCCTATGAATCCAAGTTCTAGAAACCCCTATCATTACATTCCAATTGCCTGTAATGTTTGAGCCAAAGTTTAACAGGCTGAACTGGCCATGACGCTAGTATTAGTAAGTTCCACCCAAGAATTACATCCATCCAACACCATTGACCGCATGCTGGGGGACCTTGAGTGTGGCAGGGGGGAGGGGGAGGACTGGTAGCAATTAAGCCCGTAGCGCTGCAGTGTTGCCACATGACTTAGCACATGTGGTGACTTTCAGCCAGATTTGGGCTAGTTTTAAAACTAAAATCTGCTCTTCGGATAATATAATGTGATCTTTTCCCCTTGAAATTTGAACTTTTGTTTTTACAAAATATGATACAGCACTAGTTTCTATGACAAGTTGAATCATCGAAGCCGTGTTCAAGAAAGTTGGATAATATACACGGAATGGAACCGTAATGATGTAGATCAATCTACCACCTGTCAGTGTCTCTATGCAGTCACCAACAAACCATGTGTGCTGTCAATTTCACCATAATGGTGTGGACAGGAGTGCCTGGATTGTTGGCCTGCCTGATGGCCAATTTTCATAGATCGCTGTACATGCTGTATACTATAGTAATTTGGTATATAGTTGATCTACAGTGTTTCTAGAACTTGGATTCATAAGATAAAAATGGAGAGAAAAAACTAGGCAGGTAAAAATGTGGAAACCCAAGGCTCTGAAGCAGAGCTACAAATGGTCTTGTTTTTTCAATCATTGTCAAATATCACCCAGACCAAGTTGTGACACAATGGTGAAGGGCTTTGTCTCAAACTTGGCAGGGACGGCCCATCATGCTGTAGCTAATGCAATTCTACAAAATAAATGCAAGGCAGCGTTCTGTAATGGTGAGCCTAATTATTGCCTTTGGTGAAAATGTGGCAGTGTCTGTCAGATTATTCCATGTACGTACAATACACTTTGTGGGCTGCACGAAGTGACCACCTTGAGAGCCTGACAATGGAGGGAGAAGATGTGAAATGGTTATGAACAACTACAGGGTGTGGCTTTTCAATTAAGTCCCATATATATACGGTGTCTGTACAGTTGATCAAGAAACCCTGAAGCGTCACTTGATATGATACTATAGTTTATCAGTTCCAAATTGGGGAGAAATATTAGGTTTTTATCTCTCCGCATGCAAAAGTATTCCAAGCGTTCGCCCGCGATTATGGCCACACGCGTGTGGTAGCATGCAAGTGTCACACATATGATGCTCAGTGCCCTTGATGCCTTCATGTGCACCCGCATCCTTCTGTATTCATTCACTGCTGTATGGAGTCTTCACTCATTTGGAACTGATCAAACTATGGACATCATTCCAGAAGAAATAGCCAGATAAGTCTGCCGTTAAACATTGATAAACGTGACTACTGGATTTGTTCAAAAATATCTACAATTTTGAATCTGTACATCAATCTTGATAACCTATTTGAACAAGCGGATGTCGCAATTCAAATAGAAACTGTGAAATACAGAAAAGTAGATCAAATATGCCATTCACAATTAGCTGACAACTTGAAACAGTACACATTTGATATTCACGGTGTGCGGCAAGTACTATACACTCGCATTCTAGGACAGTCATTATAGTGCTTCAAAATACCCTTGCAAGTCTGATATAAATTGCAAAGATACAGTCAGAAATCCAACCCATCATGTCAGTTGACAGTTTAACACTTTCCACGCGGCTATTAGTTTTACCATACAAAACAGATGTTTTCAGAAACCTTTCGCAATTTTCAAAGTCTATCTCAAGGTTTACTGAACCAATACAAGGCATGTTTGTACTTATTCCAATGCATCTTTCACAGTGATTCCAAATATGGTAATGAAATTCAATAATTGTGACATTTTGGAATGTCATCTGCAGACGACTGCCGCATGAAAAGTGTTAAAACAGTCAAAACTTGAGATTCCCTGTGTCCATAGAGTGAATACTTGTTAGAAGTCTTCTAAACAAACAAACGATCATGTCTAGATGTAGGTGTATTTTAGACAGAGAGCTCATCAGGCCAAAAAAGCGACCGACCCTAAGATCGTAAATACTAGCTAGGGCCGCATTTTTTAATTTTTTTTCAGATTTAAATTTCATCTTTAAGTGTCTCAATGTTACTATTTATTGCTTGAAATAAATAAGTAAGCTTAAATCAATGTTTTTTAGACTATTATCACACTAGAAACATAAGTTAAATTGACTAAAGACCTATACCAATTTTGTCTCAACATATTAAACCATTTATTTTTCAGCCAAGAAACAAATTAATAATAATAATTCGGACCGACTGACCCAATTTTCATTTTTATCGCTTGAGGGCAACACAACTTCTTTCTTTTTTGGCCTCATATACTAGCGGATGTACAAGAGCATATCTGTCTAAAAACATCCCGTGTGTGCCAGGTTATCTAGCTAGTGGTGATATTCATGTATGCAGTAGACAATGACATAGATGTAGTGATGCTACACCCACCCACAATGGTGATAATGTTGATGATAATGATCCTTTTATAGACTGTATAAAATGTCTGGATTGTTTCACAATGCCTGCCTCTTTTGATGGACATAGTGACAATTTGATAATATGTATATAATTATGACTATATAGTAAAGCATATAAGGTAAAAGTCCCATCTTTAATCTGTTAACACATTGTTCTATAATACAGAGATCTTTTTGCAAAACCAATACCAAGAAGTTGGATATTAATCTATCTACCGAGCATTCCGCTATTATTAACTGCCAGAAGTCATATACATATTTAGTTGTAGATGTCAAAATTCTAAGCCCATTAATAAATTTAGAACCTTGAAATTAGATAAAGTTCTGAAGTATTCATCCTCCATAAAGGCCAGTGAAGTAGTAATCACAATACTTGCAAATTTCAACTCTGCTGAAGATTAAGGGCACAAAATATGCATTGCAGCAGATTCATTTATAGTACTTTCTATTATAGAGGGCAGGCTTTATGTACTATACAAGATCAGACGATGGCAGTTAGGCACAATGTTTATATCATATTGGTTTACAATGATTATTGTATTCATGAATTTTAAAAAAAATCTAAATATATTATGTCACATTGCGTTGCAAGCAAGAGATTCTGGCCCTCTTTTATGCTACTGGACCAGATTTATGGTAAGAATTTTGACACCAATGAATGGATATGCGCGAATATTGTTAAATTAAAGAGATCCGGGATTGTTCGACGAGGAGGCTGGTGGACGGGGAGGCTGGTGCACATGGGAGGCTAGATTTACAAGACTTAACCCATATTGGATAGCCTGCAAGCTTAAAAAGCGAAACTGAATTAAGCTAAATATAAACATGTTGCATTTTATTCTGTTAATATAAATATATTGTGCTTTATTTCAACCCAATCTGGTAGCCTTTTCATGACAAATCCCTACACATTCTTAGTGCTGTTAATTGTTTACATGTGTTGTCACAGACAAAAGTTGTCACAAAACACTCTATAGATACCAACCATAGTATAGGTTAGTACAGAATATTGCGTTTCACTCCCATTCCAAGCTATACCGAAATTGTGTTTCATTCTGATCGTAGTTTGGAAGCAGTATGACAATATAAATGCAATGTGAATTCAACCCCACTTCCAGTACCCTACATTCCTCCAAACTGATAATTCCGTTTCTTAACAAGTGTTCTGAATATATGGTTTTATGTAACACTTATTCATACAAAAACACCTTATTGCTGCATATACTGATATATATAGAAATAACACTAGCCGATGTAGATTAATGTTATTAGACAATTAGACAGTCTATATACAACAAAACTTGACACATTGTGATATACCATTGTGTATAACAGTTACTTGTTTCCACACAAGTACAGAAGGAGCCAACAAAATATTCTATTTCTTAACACTTTCCATGCGGCAGGCATCTGCAGACGACATTCAAAAAATTCACAAATGTGTCAAAAATGTCAAAATAGTTACATTTCATTACCATATTTGGAAACATTGTGAGAAATGCATTGAATTAAGTACAAACATTCCTAGTATTGATTCAGTAATTCTTGAGATAGGCTTTGAAAGTTAGGAAAGATTTCTGAAAAATGTGTTTTGAAATGGTAGAGCTAACAGCCGTGTGGAAAGTCCTTTACCAGTGATTCTACCTGGATTGGATGATAACAAGTTAACGAATGAACCAGAGTGGTAGTGGTAATGTAAATCAAGTTATCCAAGCGCACAGGTGCGATTTTGGCATATCATTGTGTCGCACATATCATGCACGGTGCACATATTGCGTTTAGGATACTCTGTATTAACACTTTCCACGCGGCTACTATTTTTACCATACACAAAAAAGATTTGTCAGAAACCTTTCACAATTTTCAAAGTGTATCTCAAAGATTACTGACCCAATACTAGGCATGTTTGTACTTATTTTAAGGCATTTCTCATGGTGATTCTAAATATAGTAATGAAATTCAATAATTTTGACATTTTTTAAACATTTTGTGAAATTTTGGAATGTCGTCTGCAGCCGCCTGCCGCGTGGAAAGTGTTAAATCACTGCAACCAGGCTCGCCAATTTGGGGCTGTTTAAAGTAAAGAACTATTTGATACAAGTTAGGCCAAGTATCTCTCTTTATTTCTTTTATAACATTTTTGTTAAAATATTTATAAAGCTGACATCTTGGTAATAGGTTTACTTTAGTCCAATGAGCATTTTAAAGCAGGTTTTGTGTAACCCCCACCCACCAAACCATGAAATAAAATGATTTTACAAAGGCCTCATCCTCTTCAAGTTACGCAACCAATCAGGCAATACCATGCTGGTAATGGTGATTTTGCATTGTTTATTTAAAAAAAAGAGTGCCCTCTTATCCTCCTTTTTTCGAAATATTAGGACAAAAGTTTTTTATTTTTATTTGGCCTTATGCACAGAGTTTTATTTTCATACCAAGCACAGAAGAGACAATTTTGTGTCCCAATTCTGTACGAGTAGGATCCGATTGTGGAATATTGATCGGACTCTCCGTTTAGCGAAGGAAATATCAAGGATTATTTTTGTGGAATGTATCTGCTGATATAGTTAACACACATTGGGATAACGTGGAAATGTTCATGCTTTTCGCGCTCCAAGCAGCTACCGCGAAAAAATAAAAACACACAAATATACAAATATATTTATTTTCTGTATAAGTCTATGTAATGAACTTTCAAATCGCGAATTTAAAATCAAACAAAATGGCTGAAAATCATCAAGCGCGGACATTTAATCGCACAAAAATTAGCACTCTTACAGTACTTTACCCTGTCTTGTCACTTAACACAAGGGGATAAATGAATCAGTAAGTCTCAATGTACATCCCCATTGTACATTCAACTAATGCATCATCTGAGCTTGGGCATTGATGTTTGATTATACGGTACTATAAGAACTGACACAGCTTTCAAACAGAAATGTTACCCTCAGCTATTTATCTAAGAGGTATGTGCGGAGGAACCCACAGATTCATTTGCAAACAAATGGCATATTTTTATACCAAAGTATTTGTAACTTACTCCATTCATTTGAGCTAATACTACAAAAACAGAATACATGACAGGCCATTACTGATACAGAAATTTGCTGACAACAAATAACCATTTTGGTGGCATGTTCCAATATGGTCATTTGGATAAAAGTTTACTGTCAAGACTTCTCAATGTGACCTGCAACTGTGTCAAAACCAATATCTATCCAACCAGGCTGTGAGTGTTATAATAGACTCAGCACAATTACCCTCCTCTTAATAAGGTATGACACACAAACACGCATGTATGTCTCAATAAATGAAAACCTCAATAAGACAATGCTGTCTCAACTTGACAGAGCCTGTCTACAACTTGTCTCAACTAGATTCCTATATTCAAGCTCAAACTTACTTCTCGAACTCCAAGGCTCAAATGTCCTCAACTCAATGCATGCTTAAAATGTTGAGTAATTAATCCTGAGTGCCCTGGGAACCAGAGTGACACTACAGGTGTCTATCTGTGACAGTTCACCTCTTCGCTCGTAGTATTGGGCTATTCCAGTTGAAATCCGTACACCCCCTATGGAAGACATGATCTTAATCTTCCACACAGGGAGTGTAGATTTAAAATGGAGTCAGTCATCCATGCAGGTAACCCCATTTGATATTCACAATCCCTGTAGGTAATGTCTTCCATAGGGGTGTATGGACTTTAAATGGAACAGCGCAGTTAGTTCAATGCACAACACGAATGGATATTCAATGCACAACACGAATGGATATCCAGGGAAGCTTCCACACTTGTTCTTGTAAGTGTCTTCTTTAAAACATTATCATCTATACAGCCGTATCCCAAACCTCTCGACAGCTGAAGCAATGGCACACGTCCAACTCACTTTCCTTCCAACCAATTTAAAAATAGACACTCAACCAGGCCTCAAATTAAGAAATGGAGGAGGCACTGCAATCTTAGGCAAATCGAAAGGGGCACTAACTTTCTCCAAGGCAATTATGTACTTTTGAATTAAGTAAAAAACAGCCAGAAATTGAGGGCATCAAGGCAACTGGTTGGGGCATCCAACGCAATTGCCTTCTATGCAGTTGATTAATTTGAGCCATGCACTCAACACATATATCACTCCTACTTAACGTTACTCCCCAACTTTCCAGGAATTAAAAGATGTCTGCTTTCAATTAAATTAATTTTGTTTGAACAACAGGGATTATAAAAAAAACCTCCCAAGCTATCAATTCAAAATCATAATTTGCATCTATGACCATATTAAAAAGAACTAAAATTATTAAAATCTAATAAATTCATGCATTTGAAAATGTATCTAAATCATTTTTTGGTCTTTGGATAATTCTTGGCTAATTTCACAGTCACTTTTAATCCCAGGAGTAAACCAAAATCAAAATGTAAATCACAATTTTGACCTACTGTACAAAAAACATCTTAAGCCGTAGCTAAGAACATTAAAGACACAGTTTTCCCTAGTCACACAATCAACAACTTTAATTTGGTAAAAGCTTCAGATACTGTCCCCATGAAAAGCTTCTTACAGAAAAACCTCTTTAGTCTTCTGTACATGATGGACTAGATCAAGTATAAGCTGTAGCGTTGCTTGACATGAGTATAGTAAGGGTAAATGGAACCGTGCCTACTTAACAAGTCACATTTTGCCTCCGGGCATTATAAACATAAGAAAATCACCTATGTGATATGTAATAGCTAGTGAGCGAGACATTATCCCGAGCATTTGTCTTGATATTTTTGACATGCACGTTTCTCCGAATTGGGAGTACTGTCAAGCACCTTTTAAAACTGTCAATGAAAGCGAGTCCTTCCAACCATTACTTTACAGCACAGACTATTCACATGTATTTTTTCACATGTATTTTTTGTGATTTTCAGTTTTGAGCAATATCACAGTTTGTTTTATTTATGGTTTCCGGTTTTGAACACCTGTAAATTATACCCTATGGAAATATATGATTTTTAGAATAGTGTGGTCTTTTAAATTTGCAGTCACTTTGTTCAACATGAAAAGTGCCAAATAAAACCCGCACAAATTTCCGTGCTATGTTTTTTTATAAAGATAGCTCTGTACCAAAGTTTCAAAATCAATATTGAACACTAACACTTTCCACACAGCTATTAGTTTTACCATATTATACAAAACAGATATTTCAGAAACCTTTTCCAACTTTCAAAGTCTATCTCAAGAATTACTGAAACAATACTAGGCCTATCTGTACTTATTTGAATGTATTTCTTATGGTGATTCCAAATATGATGATGAAATTCAACAATTGTGACATTTTTGAAACATTTTGTGACATTTTGGGTCTAGCGTCTGCAGACGACTGCCGCATGGAAAGTGTTAAGATTAAAAGTGGAGACAAATGTCATAGATTCTACTCCATGGTAAAAGCATGTTAGATAAAAACTGAAAAGTAAAAAATATGACTCTACATCAGAGGAAACCCATCCTGTTTCAGATCCAAGTATTACGGTATCAATGGTTTAAATGACAGATCTGGGGTAAGTGTAATACACAAAGTATTCATGGTTGGTATGTATCACATACAAGGCTAAGTGGTACCGCAAGGGACATATCACTTTGTATGGACCTAATCAGTGGAATTTACAATAACAAACTTATCACTGCTATCATCGATAGGGACAATTGATGTATGTACTAATGCCATGTCCAAAGATAGCAACAAGTATACATAATCATCGCTATCAATACAGTCTATAATAGCTGTGTGCATTATTTGTTGTTTACTAAGGCAAGAACGAGAACAAAAGTTGTGTTGCCCTTAGCGACCGACCCTAAAATCGTAAAAACTAGGGTCGCATTTATTTTATTTTTTCAAAAACAATTTCTTCATTTTTTCCCCCCTCAATTTAAAAAAAAGAAAAAAAGTGTCTAAATGTAACTTTTTCTTGCTTGAAAATGAAATGAATAAGAAAACTTAAAATAAATGTTTGTAGACTATAATCACACTAGAAAAATATTAGTTAAATTGACTTAGGGCCTATACCAATTTTGTTTCAACATAAACCATTTATTCTTCAGCCATGAAAAAAGAAAAAAAAGAAAAGATTTCCGCCTGACAGACACAATTTTAAATTGTTAGCACTTGAGGGCAACAAAACTTTTTGGGTTGCCTAATGCCATGTCCAAAGATAGCATGGACATGTTTTGATATAGCCCAGTATCAATGCAATCTGTTGACACTATTGCTATGTGTACCAATGCTATCTTCTGAAGATAGCACTGACAAAAAGGATGGCAAATTTTACAACAAACTTTTACTGCCATGATATGTTGTGTTAATACTAGTGATGTGATTGGTAATACTATCTTCTGAAGATAGCAAAAGGTAGACAAGTTTTACAATAGCAAGCTATCAGATAATACTTGTGCTGCTTATGCCATCTTCAGAAGATCATATTCATTAATGAAGAGACTGAAGTGTTTTTTTAATAATACCACATAGTCATTGCCATCAATTTAGACTATTTCTGGATGCTATCTCCTGAAGATAGCATTGACTTGTATATAAAGGAGTTTTACAATAACACACAATCACTTGTTTTTGCTGTGTGCTAATGCTATCTTCAGAAGATAGCAATAACCAAAAAAAGAATGATGGTCAAAGTGGCAACAAAAGTTTCTCTCAGCAAGAAACCAACAAAAAGTATTTTTGTTGTGAAGCACAAAATGTGTTTAATAGGTATATTGTTTATTTATTAATATTCATGTTTTAAAAAGCTTAGTTGAGTCAATTTGATTGGTATCAACAACGTAGACAAATTCAACCGGAAACCACCTAAAACCACACATAACACATCTAAAAAATCCACCTGAATATGAGATTTGGTATATAAATGCCAATAATATATATACACCTAGCACAAAAAGTCCTTGACCAGGTGCTATGATGTTGGCTAATTCAAAATAGATCAAATTGGTACCAACAATCTAAGATATACATTAAATGAGCATATTTTTTCTCTGCAGTTTGATACCTCATTCGATGACCGCGCATAACAACAGCAAAGTTGCACTATAAATGGTTTTCTATGGGATAAAATTGATTTGTGTGTGATTATGCAGTGAAAATGTGTGTAAAGACTCACAGCTACTCAGCAAAAGATGTTTAATCTTCACAGCTAACACACCCTTTATACCGCAATCCCTCCAGACCCATTCATCCAGACACCTGGTTCAGAGCACACAGTGATGACAGTAATCACACACAAATCAATGATATCTCATAGAAAACCATTTCTAGTGCAACTTTGCCGTTGTTATGCACGGTCATTGAAATTGCCATAACTATAAAGTATCCATTCAATTTTTTTTGAATGAGGTATCAAACTGCAGAGAAGAAATTTGCTCATTTAATGTATATCTCAGATTTTTGGTACCAATTATCTATTTTGAATTAGCCAACATCAAAGTACCTGGTTAGGACTTTTTGTGCTAGGTGTATATATATATATATATATATGCATGTGTAGGACAGGTGATAATGTAGACAGAACATGAGAAAATCAGAAAACTGTTCCATCTCAGAATAAATATTGATCTGTCATGAATGCATAATGGTTCATGCTACGTGACAAGGAAACCAATGGCTCCATACAAGATGTGTTTGTCAGTATTTCAGCGATTTTAGGTAGATAGTATTGTGTGGCTTGTCATATAAAATGGTGCATTTGTGTCTCAGGATGTGATGAGATTTTGTTTTGTTGCAGAGTGCTTAGATATGCGCCACGCAAATCTTCGTCTATACCGCATATATGCGTAGCATAGATTTTAAGCTGTTCAAAGATCAATTTCAGTGCTTTGAAATAAACATTGCATAAAAGGAAACTACCCACTTTTTCGAGGAGCAAATAGTGCCTGTGATTATTCTGTAAAACACTTTCCACATGGTTTTTAATTTTACCAACCATATACAAAACAGTTTTTCAGAAACTTTTTTCTAATTTTCAAAGTCTTATCTCAAGAATTACTGAACCAATACTAGGCATGTTTGTACTTAGTTTAATGCATTTCTTATGGTGATTCTAAATATGGTGATGATTTCAATAATTTTGACATTTTTGAAACATTTGGTGACATTTTTGTCGCATGGAAAGTGTAAAAGACATAACTTGTGTACAACATTTGGAAATATTGTTCGCTACATTTTGATACCCTGTTTGCTTCCAAAGACTGTCAATCATCCATCATCCAAGATTGATAACAGTTTATGAAAAAGATACTGTTTCAAAAGTTGCAATGTAATTAGATTGGTAGTATAATAATGTTTAAGTGTTAACACTTTTCATGCAGCAGGCGTCTGTAGACAACATTCCAAAATTTCACAAAATGTTTCAAAAATGTCAAAATTGTTGAATTTCATTACCATATTTGGAATCACCACGTGAAATGCATTGAAACAAGTACAAATATGCCTAGTATTGGTTTAGTAAATCTTGAAATCTGTTTTGTATATGGTAACATAATAGCCGGTTGGAAAGTGTTAAAAATATAAGCCAGGGAAATCATGTCAACACCATGAACCTATGCCAAGCAACCAGAAGATAGTGCTATCAACACAGAACTGTCACTTAATAAGTGCTGACATGGGCTTTAACTCGGCTAAATAAGCTTGACACACAGTCCAACAAATTTGTTTGGGGAAGAATCAAATGGTTAAAAAAAACCCAGCCTATACAATTTCTATTTTACAGATGAGTCTCATAAAGTTGCCATTTCAAATGTTTTAAATTTCTTACCACTAAGATCAACCCAGGGCCCAGGACCAAACAAATTGGTATCTAAATAGATGTGCATGTTTCCTCCATCACAGGTATACTTGCAGAAATATTCTGCAAAGTGTTTGTAGGACTAATATATGAGCTTTTTTGAAGTTACCTGCCAACTGATTCCCATCATTACAAATCTCAAACCTCCTCAAATAAACCCCTCAACCCATACCTGTTTATCTAGCACATTCTCTGATAAATAACTTAGTCCTCCTTAATACCGCTGTCACGCACCACGTTTGGCAAATTTTGACAAAATGAAATATTGAAGAAGTTCTTTTTTTTCCTTCCTTCCATATGACCCGACCCACATATGCGTTCTTTATGGAGTGTGCAACCCACATATAGTCCGACCACCCCTTAGTATGTTTTCATTCCATTTCTATGTTAATGGGGTGTAATTAATGATGGCAAAGAAGCAATGTACGGACCAAATTGATATCTTCTATTTGGCTTGCGGGGGTTTGGAGTGTCAAGTTACTGGAATATAGATTAATATCGAGGATTTAATGTGATCTTGATGAGGACGGATGACAAATATTCGGATCGGAGTAATTGTATAATACCTGTCACACCTGAGTCAATACTGATTGAATAAAACCAATAGAATTGTATGTAGGGTATGCAGAAGTTAAACCAATGAAATTGAAGCTCCCTGCTTCCTTTACTCCTTGGGAACTAATTTAATATAGAAAAGTCAAAATTTGACAGCGACAAAAGGTCACCGGTTTATTAATGCCTACATCTCTTCTGCACCTTGTATACCATCAACAGTGAAGTAGGAAGTCAAAAGTAGGTTGCTAGTTTAACTTCACAAACAAGATATCACTAAAGACATTTATTCTGTCAAATATTGGAAAAATCTCACTACTCGTTATATATATAGCAGACAAGATGTACCCTTTGCCTATATATGACACATATATGACCCAATCAACCGGAATGGGTCGGATGTCGGATAAATTGATTTTGAGTTACAGGCAAAAAGAGGTCACAAATTCTTATGTTTTACTTTGTTTTCTCAGTTCATAAATTTTGTGTATCTTAAAAACTAGAAATTCAATTTTAATACAGTCTGGACCATACTGTAGCATTTTCCACCTGCTTTTAAATGATGAACAAATATCAAAATTGATTACTGCCGACATGCGACTCATTTTGTTTGAACACGTCACATATGTCAGCGCAACTTGAAACTGAGCTTACAAGCCATTGAAGTTCAAAATTGTAATTTTCATTGCAGATATTTTGTTAAGATGAGTCAACACTGAAGATGTCAAAAGGTAACAAACCTTGTTTTTGGTTTCTTTCATCATCATCCTGATCATTCACCATCCTCATGGTTTCTTTAGACAAAAACGTTGATATACATTGCGCTATTGAAATACACTACGGTTCTAGATTTCAATAATTGGAATTACAGATGTGACACAAACACATGTAAGAATCCAAGAAGCCATTTCCTCAATCAGATTGCTATCATTGATCATTTACCAGTTTTTCGGATTAATTTTATATGTATAAGGAGGACGGTGCTATTCATGAAACCAAGTATTATATGGTAGGAAAATAATAATCTAATGTATATTGACCAGTTTAATTGAACACAGAACTATAATTATTCAATAAAACAAATTTAAACTGCACATCCCCAACCTGTGATTATTTGAAATCCGCGCCCAGTGTGTCAAAAGTGCTGATGGGATAGCAATACCCAATATTGTGACGTCATCGCTACTAAAACTGCCTCATCAGCAACAGGTCGCTGCACGTAATAATGCAGGAATTCAAATTTCAATCGAAAATGTTAATACATGAAACAGAGATGTGAAATCTTGTAACTGTTTCGTCATATCTTTGGTCAATATGGCGACTTCCATACAGGGTGAATCAAAAAACATTGTGCACGATTTGAAATGGATATTTGACCTTGATGCTTGCATTGAACCATGGATTCCTTGTTGTCTGTATAAAGCTTTGTTAATCTAGTTTATCCTCCCAAAAAATGAAAGTAATCAACTGAAAAATAAGCAAACTGTGGCAAGTTTTGTAAACTGACCGCGGTTTTTTCGCCATTCCTATGGGATTTACACAGTTAAGACATGAATATTTCTGCAGCATGATGGTGGGGAGAGAGTCTACAAGCAAGATTCTCACTCCATACCATCATGCTTCAAAGATAGGGTGCTAGAGGCATATCAGATTGAATCTACTACTAAAGTTAATTTTGCTGCTATCTACTGAATATAGCATAGCAGCTCACAATATGTACATACAAAGGAATATAGCACATTTCTGTCGTGTTATTACCTAATTACATGTCGAAGTTAGGCATTTTAGGAAAAATGATCACCAATTAAAGGTAGATGTTCCGATTTTAAACTTGAAGTTTACTATTCTACATGAAAGGTCATCCTTAAAAAAGTTGTATTCCAAAGTTTGAGTTGCATAACTCTAATGGTTCTTATTTTAGACGCAAAATATGCCGTGAAATGTACCCATTGAGTTGTACACAAACGATATTGGTGGTTACCACCTTTGGCGGTAATTCGACGTTATTTCATAGATTTCTCCGTGATTATACCGATTTAGGCCGTCAAATTTCAGTATGATGATGAGAAAAATACGAGCTTTCATATGATATGAAAATCTCCGTATGTTTGAAATAATTCTGTGTTACGAAAATGTGATCGGGTCATCTACCTTTAATCCATAAATAAAATACTCAAATCACAATAATCTTAATAATTCCACTAAAAGCTGCAAAAGGGATTACTCTAAACAACCAAAACGTAAAGATCATCTATTTCTCTTACACAACCAAACTTTATCATTACAAAAAGCGATGATCACCTTTTCTTGTCTCGGGATGTTTTTCTACACATAAAAAACCTGGACAAATAGGTTTTGACATTCTGGCCTCTTTTGTGGACAGATCTTTGCCTCCAGTTCTATCATCATGCCTACTAATGGAGATATTTAATGCAACTAAAACACAAAGGGTACAACAAGTAAGTGGAAGCCTAAGGGTCAGTTCCGCTCAAAAAATCAGCAATTTCAAGATCCATTGCACTAAACTGGTCTTTATTATACTTATTGTACGACCCTTACATCACAAAAAGGCAATATCACCAATTATTGTATCAATATATTTTTGCTTTTTCCTCTCATTATTTGTTGATTTTCTTGTTCAAAATAAACGTTGTTGACTTACATCATCAGTCAACGCATCGGTAGGGTTAATGCACATTATTTGTATGTAATGTGTGTATACTAAAGCAGAAGTTAAATCGACGCTAACATGAATACAGGCAGGCTGTTAAAAGTACGGAAATACTAGGTAAAATAAAAACAACCCCTGGGAACTGAGACTCTAAAAGCAAATGCTGAACGATAATTGGATGACCCTGTTTTGTGTGTGTTTATAACACTATATATGCGTGGGTAAATCTAGCTCTCAATTGTTTTGAACTTTAGTTTTACATTTATCTGACTCTATTATTATCATTTCAAATGATGGTTGCATTGGTTACGTGACAAATAAAACTCTAAATTATGCAAACTTCAGCTTTGAATCTGTGAATCTCACTGCACCTCTGGTGAAAAAAAACATACATAAATTGAATGAGCATATGAATAAATGGAAGGTCATGATAACTGGTGGTTAATCAGTATATTTATCATAATAACCTAATTTTTGAGTAGGTCAAGATTTTTCAATCATATGTACCATAAGTTATTAAATTTAAGTTATACCATACTTAAACAAAAATTACAATATTTTGTTCAGTAACTGGATGTCAAAAAAATGGAATAAATGTTAACTACTCCACAGTATAAAGCTTAATATGTAGTGCAACAGATCACCAAACAGGATATTGCATACAAATTGAGCAACGGTTTTTAGGAAATGCAAAAATAGATTTGAATCCAATTTGATCAAGTTTAATGTCATTATCATATTTACATTACCCGCTTAATCTCCTCTTCTTCAGACATATATTGGGCCTTAACTGGAGCATACCCTCCTCTTCGCTGGGTATGTATACCCAAAGAAGATTCTAAAAACAGCACCATGATGCATTGCATTTTTGCAAAAATGCGGTAAATCTGGCCCCCCCCCCCCCCCCCGATTCATCTCGGTTCCTGTAGACATGCACAGAACCATGGCTTTAAAGCGCCATCATCGTACAAGCTATTAGATGCTTTTTTACATCAATAAATAAATTAGTTCTCAGTGTTCCTTTTTCTTAATTCTAAAACCTAAGAGCTCGACTAGTGAACAACTTACTCACAGTTATTGGGAAAATCAAAAAGACAGGGGAACCATCGATTTTCGTACGCATCATGCGTGACAGAAGCCACGATATCGATATCTGGGGTACAAAGTTCACTGATATATCGATCGTATTGATACGAGTATCGATAAGGGGAAATCCAATCTTGAGTTGGCGCAATGCATTGTGGGTGTGAGGTTAAAATCTTTGCTGTGTGTGTACCATTAGGCTGTAACAGATTAGAAAAACCTGCTCTCTTTTTTCTTCAAGAGAGTAAGGTCTCAACACCTGGTTTTTACTTACAATATATATGATAAGCATAAGTTGTCTAAATATTAAGGTTTGAAAATGCCTAGTTTTGTAATGTTTCTAATTATAAGGTGGGGGTCTGGCCCTGTACAGACTATATATTGATTCCCAACTTTTTTCTGGTGGTGACCCTATTCCAGAAACCAGCATCAGAGCGTGACCCTTCACAGAACAAAGTCACATGTGGTACTATGATACAACATATAATAGAATTAATTTGGTTAAATTAGGCTAGTCCGCGACACCACAAAAAGTGCGTCGCGACCCCAACTGGGGTCGCGACCCAGAGGTTGGGAACCACTGATATATTGGAAAGGGGTCATAAGAATGGGCAACTAGCATAATATAGAGAAATCTTTTCCCCACCTCCCTCTAAGAAACCCCAAATTTGCCATATTTGGAAGGCAACTTTGAAGTACTGTAAAACAGGAAATGTTTGCGAGTTTAAAATTTCACGAATCAGCAATACTGGCCTAATTCACGGCATGACATTTCGCGAATGGAAACTTTGGAGTTACATTGTATAACTTTGCAATGCACACCTACAAGGGTGATTGGAAATATTCACGGCATTAAATTTTCGCGAAATTAGCGAAATTTAAATGGACACTCAAACTTTTCTGGTTTTACAGTAGTATGCCAGGGAATCAAATCACCAAAAGTAACCCTCACCAAAAGCGACTATCAGTTTTTGTTCATCAGATGTACACATTATTTTGGGCTTCTTATCTCAGAGTTCAGTAACACAACAATCTTCAAATATTGACGAGAAAAGTGCCCTAGTTACGTGCCACAATTATTATATGCCGTTGCTCTTCCCACATCGTCAATATTCTGTCTATCTGGTATTAGACTTGGGGCAATTCCATCCTGTAAAAGTGTCTCTAATATAGATAATAGATACGGGGTGACAGTATCTATGAGACTTGTGAATAGACTAGCCTAGATATCACCTTGTCCATTCTCCTAATCCTGTTAGAGTTAGTTTTGATATCGGATTGAATATTTTCATTTGGTTGAGGGGAAAATTGTTGCTATAGTGTGATCAGTTCCAAATTGGTGAAGCCTCATTACAGCAGCGAATGAATACAGAAGGATGCGGGCCTGTGTGAAGACAACAAGCGCAGAAAAAAAGAAACCCTGTTGTACAGGCCCGACTGAAATTGGTGAATATATTTCAAATGCAAAAGAATACCGCCCCAATTTTTTTTTTGCTTGTCAAAAAACGGCAACTTTTTTGGTTGATTTTTACGGGCATTTTCAAGGGAATATAAGAAAGAAAGAAAGAAAGGGGGAAAAAAGCCTGACCAACCGAGCGACCATGACAGGTCTGTTTGCCCGTACAACAGTGTTTCTTTTCGTCACCTAAATTTCCTATATATTTTACCAATAATTGTGTCTTATATTTCAAAACAAGCCTGGTCTGTTATCTTATGGCATGATGCAAAGTCTGCCTTTTTTCTATTTGAGATATTGAACAGAGATATTTTCTTGAAGGCAAGCTTTTCAATGATATATTGCATGTGCATATTGCGCTTTAACTTGGTAGTAAAAAGTCAATAACTGGGTTGAAAAATTGTTTGTGTTTTATTGTTTATTTAAAAGTTCAACAACTAGGTCTGCTGACTGAAATTCCTCTTTTATTTGTAGCGGATGTCAAATATATTAGCTCCAAAATGTACAATTATTTGCAGCTAGGTCAAAAAACAAAACAAGTTTGTTTCCAGTAGTGCGCACGCATTTAATTTTGACACTTGATTCTTGTGCATTTAATTTATTTTAATAGAAAAAAAGGAAACAATCTATTGTTAGGGCGCCATCTTTTGTCAAAATTGTGTTCAACATTTTTCAAGATGGCGAACAGCACACGGAAGTGAAAATCTGTGGCGAAAATCACATTTTAGCGAACATAAGACTAGAGTAACAAAAATGCAAAGATTTGACTTAATAAACCCATTTAAGTAAATCTTCACTATATATTTGCATTAAATAAATATAAATAAAAATGCATCTCTCATTTGACTTTTCAGGCTTGCTACTGGAAACAAACTTATCTGTTTTTTTGCCTTTTATTTCAGATATTATAGGAAATAAGAACGAGAAGATATATAGGTTACATTATATTTGAATAGGTTATATTATAAAATTCTGTTATTTATTGTTCACTAAACACTGCCTTTTCCCCCCACATAACTTTTTGATTCGCCCACTGTATATGGATTTGCAAATCAGAGAGGGCCATTGACGATAGGTCATACATTGAAATGCAGTCAGCAATCTCGGTTTTATTGAAATCTACGACAACTGCATTCATAGGAATAGGACACCACCAATGAATCACTAAATTGAACAACTCAATGCATGCCAACTTTTGTGATCACAATTCACTTAACACATTGCATGCATTGTTTTGGTATTAGTAAGTTCTATAAAATAGAGAACATTAACATTGTCAAATCAGTCACCTGTCAACGTTTCTCTGGATATTCTATAATGTGATATGTTTTCAAGAATTGACAAATTCTGTTTGATACGTGGTATATGAATTCATGATATAAACATAGTCAAATTATAACATTTGAAACATCACAATTTGATAAATTTTCTTTTAATTTTTTTTTGAACACGAGGAAATAATTCCAATCATAGATATTTGTATGTGTCTATCTTGTCCTTTTTTATATGCTATATGATTAATGATATATTGGATGTTGTGAAGGTATGATATGTGATAAATGTGTAAAATGATGAATGAAAACAAATTTAACGGGAAAAAACAAAAACAAAAAAACCTGACATCTTATTATTCATTTTGTACATTATATAGATCCTATGGTGCCCTACATTTGAAATTGTACATTTATAATGCATGTCATGTACATTTTCATTGGGGATCTGTACATTTAGACTGTTGTTACGTTATAATGTTATATACTATACTATTCAAAGTCTATTGATCTTAGGTTGAATTAATGTAGTTAATACACGAGTAGCCTACATAATATCACTGTTGTGTCAAAACCTTGTATGTTTTTCCGGACCTTCAGCTTGTATTAAGTAAAACTCCCCCAACGGTTTAATGCATATGAAGTGTTGCTTTATAAAGGGTTCAACAAAAGAAAGTATACCAATTTGTTTATGTCATTTTGAGTAACATTTAATTTTTTTTTGACCAAACAGTCTAGATAGGCATTTAGATGAATCTTTTAGGCATAATTTGATACCACATTTTCCCCCTAACAACATAGATAAACCATGATTAGCACCATTTAAAATTTCCTATTTTCAAAAGTCTCATTTCCAATATACAGCACGAGAAGAAGGACCAATTGGGGTCTCTCTCCGTGTGTGTATAGCCAGGATTGACGGGGCTATCGATCGCATAGTGCAAATGCATTGTGTGTGTTACAATTCAAATATTCTGTGGTTTGTCATGGATAATTTGGATGAAAATATGTTTTTCTGCTCAAATTCCACTAACTATCAACATTTACATGATTTAGTAGGTATCTATCTATCATTGATTTGATTGATTATGTTCAATTACACACTGAATGATGATTCTTTCAAAAGCGTTCTCTGAACATGAAAAGTGGCCCAAAATGAATATGATATGCTCGAGTAGATTTGCCATAATTTGATAACGGAAGCTCAAAATGGATAGAAAAGAATTCTTATGACACATTCAAGATTGCGGTATATGGTTATTAGTATTTTGCGAACAATTTTTATACTGTTCATGGCCAAAAAAAATAATCAAGTTTCACATGGGAAACTTTTTTTGACACGCTCTGTAGATACACAAATCTTGACAGTTATGATTACTTTGAAGAAGCTTTTCATTTCAATATCCCTTTTAAACACGTTGTGCTTGAAATCTCTCTGCTTATATCATACATAAGTACCATTATCAAGTGTTCTTGAATATATGCAAATCATTTTGAATTTCTATTTCTCAATTGTTCAAGTATATTATGAAGAAGCTTTTCATTTGAATATCCCTTTTAAACGTGTTGTGCTTGAAATCTATCCTCATATATAATACATAAGTACCATTATCAGGTGTTCATGAATATATGCAAATGAGTTTGAATTTCTATTTCTAAACTGTTCAGGTAACAATTTTGTGTTTCATAACACAAGACTTGCATAAATCTTGAATATTTGTTATAGCTTTCAGAGCACTTTTGCCTTATTTTGTAGCACTGTTTAAAAGCATAAATCACCGGGAATGCCACCCTTTACAAAACGATTGATTTTGCGCTATCAAGTTGAACCAATGAAAGGTTTTTAAGATCCATCTGTCCTCGCACATCAATACAACAAGTGTTCTCCATGTATGATCTACAAGTAGTCTCTTGAACTGGCCCGCTATTTCAATTGTGTTAATGGATGTGATATCTGATTTTGTGCATTAAAACTTTCCATATCTAGGACTTAAGCAAAATAATAGCAGTTGATGAATCACGTTTAGGGGTAATGCACTGTCAGTGTTGCCTAACAATGTCCTCCTAAATAGCCCAATGTGTGGTGAAACAGTGTTTGCCAAACAATGTCCTCTTAAATAGCCCAATGTGTGGTGAAACAGTGTTGCCAAACAATGTCCTCCTAAATAGCCCAATGTGTGGTGAAAACAGTGTTGCCAATCCTACGGCTAAACTACAGAGTTGAATTACTTTTGATACGTGTGCCACAGCCACAAAAATCACCCGGTATTGCCAAAAGTTAAGCTACCAGTGTATTTTACATTGGCTCAATGAAAATTATGCTGCTTTTGGCCTAGATAGAACTTACTTATCTGCGCCTTAGGAGAAATTGAAGTTGGGGACACCGAGTAAAAAGTAGTCAAATCATGTTCTAATACTATTGGTTTCTAAGGATCAATTTGATACAAAAATAGCTCTTTCTGGTTGAATTGGGCTACTTATCAGTATATCTAGTAACACTTAGCATTGTAATGTCATTTTTGACGTTGGATTATATTTGTGATTTCACATTCAAATGCTGACATAAAAATATTAAATAACTTGACGAATAAATTAACCGAGATTCATGTTATTCCTCGTCAGAGTTTAACCCACAAAACAAGGATGAATTCCATCAAATGAGAACAAATCACAAACAAAAGCACCCTGAACATGAATATCAAAGCTTAGCACTTTCAACGCGTCAGTCGTCTGCAGACGACAGTCCCAAATTTGCACAAAATGTTTCAAAAATGTCAAAATTATTGAATTTCATCACCAAATTTAGAATCACCATGAGAAATGCATTAAAATAAGTACAAACATGCCTAGTATTGGTACAGTTATTCTTGAGATAGACTTTGAAAGTTGGGAAAGGTTTCTGACAAATTCGTTTTGTATAATGGTAAAACTAATAGCCGCATGGATAGTGTTAATACACTTACTATCCCATTGGAAACCTGAAGACACAGCTCGTAATTCAAAACCACGAATGAGTGACTGAAAAACTATGTCAAGTCCTGTGCATAAGTCACCAGTTTGTTCTCCATCTCTACTCAGATGGCTGTTTGTTATCGCTACATTTGTAATGCATCTACTGTTTAATGCATGTTATATTTGTATTGTATCTATTGTTTTATATGCATGTTATATTTGTAATGCATCTATTGGTTCATGCATGTTACAAGCAACATTTGAGATGCCGAGTGGTGCATTGGTGCACTTTTTATGCAACAGGGTTTTTTTAGACGCTTTACTAAATCTGAAGTGTTATCGTGATGTATTGTAGAAGTTTAAGATAATTATCGGGTGGTGACTCAATGCTCTGGTGTATGTTCTCATGTCATAAATAACAAAACACAGCTTATTGGTGCATAAATGCTACCGGTATCATTGGAACTTGTACTTATGACAAGCACACAGGTGGAATGGAATACTGTACAAGCAAGGCTCAAGATAAGCGGGCGCTGGGCGATTTTTACCCCTCGGTATCTTGCCATAGCGCCCGGTAATGCTGACAAATAAACAACCGAGCGCTGATATTTTGTCCAAACTAGCGCTTGTTGACGATCAGGAAGCTTGCCCAAGACATCAAATTTTGATTTGACAATACGATTTAATAAAAAAGTTAGCTCCCTGTAGACTGAAAGTAGCGCCTGGTTCTCAATAAATCCCATGATCCGGGCGCTACTTTTGAAAAAAAAAGTAGCTCCCGGTAAAAAACTGTTATCTTGAGCCTTGTGTACAAGTGGACAATCTCGCGCTCGACACAGCTACTGCGTAAATAATAACACACAAATATATTTCTTATACATATAGGTCTATGTGATGAAGCTACAAATCGCAAATTTAAAAACACGCAAAACTGTTCAAAATCGGCAAAGCGCAAACAAATAATCGCGCAAATATTACCACTTTTACAGTAGACTAAAAATATGTACTGTAATATTTAAAATCAATGAAATTGAAATATCTGAATTCACATTTAACCACCATACAGTTTGTATACTGTTCTACTGGCAAATTCTAAGTGCATTTTTGCTTCTATCACATTTTGGAATACGATTGTCATGATGATGTGTCTTGATGCAGTATAGAAGATACAGCTAGAAAATATCAAGTAATCCACCTGTAACAATCAAATTAATTATCTAATGCATTTACTAAGAAAATATCACAAATGATGTATCACTTATGTATATTCAATCAAATTATAATAATTATATAACTCTTTCATAAAAGAGTGTGGTAAACTTGAATATCATATGCTTCTTGTACTCCAACCAAAAGATGCAGATATAACTATTGAGATCATCGATTAATGCCGACAGTAAACTGTGCGTCATTTCCTCCTTTCACATTGTCTCCATTGAATGTAATGCATTTCTTTGGGCTCTAATTACCCAGTATGAACGTGACCCCAATCGGCACCCACTATAAAGGCAAAATCAATATTACAAAATGAAATATCCATTCAATATCTCCATTTGGATGCAGTTCATAGTGTGTATTGCTCTCACTAAAGATTCAATGTGGTTCCTCATACTTGAACCAAAAGATACCGATATAACCATCAACTAAATTAAGATAATGCCTGCCTACATTACTGCGTTTCATTTTCCTCATTTCACATTGTCTCCATTGAATGTAAGGCATTTCTTTGGGCTCCATTACTCAGTATGTATGTACGTGACCCCAACCGGGACCCGTTATAAAGACAAAATCAATACTACAAAATGAAATATCCATTCAGTATCTTCAGTTGCTTGGCAGTTCATAGTGTTTCAGGGATGTTCACCAGAGTTTGAATTAACAAATAATCCAATATGAAACCATTTTTGTAGATGTCATTTTACATATATTTCTTAATATTTCTTACATATTTCTTAATACTTAATTATGGTTCACTAATTAGGCATAATTATGCTCTCATTATGTATACCAATATCCCTATTTAGTTTCACAGGAGGCAAATCACTACCGAAAAATGTTAAGTACACGGGAATGTGACAATTGACAGAGTTGCTATTCTGTCAAAATTCATTAGACATGGTTGCCGTTCTACAAAAATCACTGCCCCCCCCCAAAAAAGGAAAAGAAGTAGAAGAAGAGTTTAATTTGGCTCCATTAGCAGTTGGCACATCCCCATCAAAAATGCAAGTTCCTTCCTCTCTCTTCCACCCCCCCCCCCCCCCGAGAATCATACTCTCCGGAGTACAAGTTTCTGTATTAATACACCTACGCTTACATAAAGCCTCCCACCAAACTCCCCCTGACCATGTCACATATTCTATTGATTGCAGCCGATATTACACTTTACGATGTGTCATATTTGTAAATGGAGAGCTATCAATCAAAGTATGAAAAGAAATAAAAAGAAATCGCTGGCTGGCGGTGCAATTTGCAATTTACAAGGACACACTTTTTCTCTCCGTCAATTATCCCTGTCTTCGTAATGTGACAGAAGTAATCATCGAGTCGATATAAGGGGCACGAAACGCCGCATTATTACCAGGCGGATGACAACAATATCGACTTTATCTTCCGTGTTATAGTGTGAAGTAAAATGCAGCAAAACAAATTCTACATTATTGACTAAGCGTAAGAAGAAAGAAAGACGAGGTTTGTTATTGGAAATGATTGGATCCGCGATGTGTTCTAATGTATAGTTCCCACAATGCACTCTGATGTGTGAATCATTTTGTGTGTATTATGTAGGTGACATGGCTGTCTGTCTGTCACACTATAAATAATTAAGTTTGATAGCCTCATCAATGAATCTGTGATCGTTACTTGCATGACTTTGTTATAAAGATATTTCTCCCACCACATCCCCACCACATCAAAAACATATAAAAAATGTAAAAGAAAATTCAGGTAATTTCAGACCTTACTAATGAAACTTGGAAGTTCAAGAGGGTTACCTTGTTCTAGCAGAAGTGCCGTAATATAGTGATGCGAAATTTAAAGTGGTTTTTGAATTAACAAAATTGATAACTTTCTAAGAATAAAGGTAAGTAAGATGTTACAATATTTTGATATCATATCGTCAGCTTAATAACATAATTGCTTAAGTCATATTTACTACTTTTGAGACATTTCAAAATATCTAGTTTCGTCAGATTAATAAATAATTGCCTTAGTCATTTTTCATAACTTAGCAGATTCTGCTATCGATGCAATAATTTCATTTGTTGCGATGATTTTACTGAAGCGTTCTGCCCTACCGCTGGCCATGTTGGAAGTTACTAAAGTCACACTGTTTGACTAAGGCAATAAAATAAATCTGCCTAAGTCACATGCTGACTTAGGCAATTATCCTTTTGATTTGGTAGCACACTTTAGAGTTGAATAATGATTAAAGCACTTCAACCATAAGTGTCTCTAATGGTAAAGAGCTAATTTAGGCAAAAATCTCAAATTGACATTTTATTAAGCTGGCAATATGAGACTCATGCAATATTGATTTGATCCATGATTTAATCATACATATGTATTCATATTAAACTCCATAGAAATGCAGACTGAATCCTTCCGGTCTTTACAATTTACATACGGCCCCTGGGAGGATGCTCAAATGTGAAAACTAACTAGAGGGACAAGGGGACTCAGTCTAGACTGAATCCTTCCCATCTTCACAATTTACACACGGCCCCCTGGGAGGATGCTCAGATGTGAAAACTAATTAGAGGGACAAGGGGACTCAGTCTAGATTGAATCCTTCCCGTCTTCACACTTAACCTGGGAGGTTGCTCAAGTGTGAAAACTGATTAATAAACTTGAGCTAATTCATGCATCATCACACCACAGTGTGCCGGTTGTTTCACACAGCGTTGTACATCGGGTTAAGCCATAAGGTGTGTGGTTTACCTCCCATGGCGCGGCATAACGATAGTTCATCGCACTGCAATTTGAATTGGACCAATCAGGTGGCTTTTCTGTTGTTTTTGGGCACATGTGGATGCTCAGTCTTTTTTGCTGTGTTTTTCCCAGTCCCTTAATTTGGTTCACCATTTGTAAAAGATGGTGGCCAAATAGAGGGACGTGTGAGACCCAGTCTAATAGCCATGTAGGATTGGTCAGAAGTTGTGGATTAGTTCATTTGCAAAAAGGGGTGAAGGTAGTGAAAGTAGATTGTGCAAAATGCGGAAAACCTAACCAGTAATGTTAGTCAGAGAATTAGTAAACAAATCTCCCAGCGTGCATTCGTCAGACAACATCATGCATATTCATAACCGGTACCTGTAGAGGATTGGTCAATTATTTGTGACAGGGGTGCACTACTGCTGGGAGATTCTATTAGCCAAGAGGGTAGTTGATCTTCTTGTGAGTTGAGGTCGGTGAAGCTGTTATTGGAGTATGTGCAATCGTATGGGGGTGTACCTGCTTTTCAGAAAATGAAATACATTAATAATGCAATATGATTTGTTAAGCATTAGTGGACATATTCATTCAATCAAGACTAAAAGCATACAATATTAATACCTGACATTTGAATGAAGCATGAAGAAATATTTGATACTGTAATTGAGTGAAAACATGAATTCTCGAATGCATGCTGAATAACATATGATGGCACATCAAATATTCAATCATAATACAGACATAAACCACAACTATAATTTAATAATGGACAGATAGCATGCACTTTGAGTGTTCTTCAAGACAGGCTGCAATGTGTAATTATGCCGTAAGAACCTGTCAAATTCACCTTGAAATGTGTATTGAAGTAAGTTGTTACTTCAAATTAGTGACAGCAATATCTTAAAAGCATTGGATAGATAGTGTTTCTGCTGTGCATTATTATTGATCGTTAATAAGTCTACAAGAGCCTGGTGCATAGACGATGTCACCTGTAACGTCACAGCAGCCAAGCAAACAAAAGCTTGCCTGCCGGTATGCGCGCACATTCGAAGGGGGTATCCATTATAAACCATACACTAAACCAAACCAGTCATCTGTAACAACAGTCAATGCATATTTCCCTGTGCATGGAATGGAACCAGGCACTTAACATTGTTGATCAACATGAGGTGACATGGTCTATAGAACTTTGCTTCATCGTATATACAAAGGTATAGTATGATTAATTTAACTTGTAACTGTTGAGGAGAGTTGATGGTCCAGTTATAAAAATGTTCCCTTGTCTTCCTCGGATGCCGCCCATCAATATATTTCCCCTCAATCCCATAAATGTTGCGGTGGGTGTGGAAACCCCACTCCAATGGAATTGTCCCATCAATCATCACATGATTGATTGATTTTCACTCTAACTGTTTATTCATATGGACCAGGCATATGTGTGTTACATAATAAATAATAAACCTGCCCAGTGGGCAGCATATACCAGATATATATTCTCTGTTCCTGATTTTCGATGGTGTATACAAAGTATATTGAATTTAAACGAATCAAATACATGTCACGCTACAGTCATAGAAAAATTGTTTATGATAGCCTGAAAGTTCCCCTTCCACATACCCCTCTGCTCCCCTCACCAATCAATGTTGCGAGGACACAGGCTGATGGTTGGGGTTGTCGAATTGGGTGACTCAACATTGATTAGGGGGAAGGGGGATAACTTTACACTAGACCTATAAAGTATTCGAACAATATTGTCTAACATTGTGGTCTATTGATAAAGTTTTTGAGTCCAAGTCTGATAAATGTTCCTTCTAAACATACATACTCGCCCCACTATTAATACAATTGTCCTGATTTGATAACATACTTAACCCAAAAGGATCACATGCATGTTAGTCTGCTCAAAAATCAGTGCGTCGAACTGTGTTGAAGTTGATTGACACTTCGCGTTATATAAGATATTTTGTGAGGATACGATGATCAATAATTTAACAGAAAATTAATTTCAAATTCATAACATCCTTCGCCTGTTCTGGAGGCCAAGTATCTAGTGAATAACATGGATTAAACTTTTTATGTCTCGACACAAGATTTAAATAATACCCGGACTTGTTTGCTTGTTTGTTGTGACAATGTTTGCCAGCAGAAACTTTCCTCCACTCAGTTTTGGAGAGGATTTGGTGTGAGAATTTAGTCAAAGATTATTAAGTTGGCTTGGATATTTATTCATGTCTTGGTTTAGCTCATAACTTATTTTTAATTTTTATAGTAACACTTTTCAAACATTGCATGTAAAACTATTAAATGTTTAAGTTGCTCCAGTAAAACTTGATTAAAACTGTAGCTGTACATTACATAAATGCATATACAATGTAAAGAGGCTCAGACTGTAAAATCTTTACTTCAAAAAGCCGGCGGCCATCTTGGAAGAAGAAAAATTAAAACAAATAAAAAGCCCCTCCCTCATCCTTTTTTTGAAAAGTCCGGACGATCAACTGTTGTTTTGTTTAACCTGGCCTTATCAAAAAGGTTTGAATAGCATTACTTTTAACCTGTCAAAACCATAGGTGACAATGATGGGTCAAATCATTAATTCACTTTTCATCAAAATGAACGAAATGCAGATAGCTCTTTGTTGCACTAAACCCTTGATATACACTTTTAAAAAGTCAAAATCAAAACAAATGATTATTTGCCTGCAAGACTTGACTACAACTAAACCCGCTTACCTCTTGAAAACTCACTGTGTACTTTCTGCTCCGCACCGCTCGTGACCGGTCGTGCAGTCGTCATGCGCACACCGGCAGCCTCTTCAGCGATCTGCTTCCAGTTATCCTGATCGTTCCCGTTGGATACTGTGGTTGATGGGGTCGTTGTTGATAGACCCTTAGCAACGGGTCCATCAACAAGTAAGGGCGTAGCGGCAGCACCTATTGTGCTTATTGTTCTGATATGTGTACTGGCTTCCTGCCTGATTGTACTGAGCTCATATGAAAGGCGGCTAAAGTTGCTACTCTGTTCGTCACATTTACGCTCTAGTTCTTTGACTTTGTCCTCGAGTTTTGAGACGGAGTTGTGGTGATGTTTCTTTGCTTCCATCTGGTGCTGTATATGGGAAATAAAAGGACGTGGGGGTGTTGTTATAATAATAATAATAATAATAATAATGGAAACTTATAAAGCGCAAGTATCCGTCAAACAAAGCCGCTCACTGCGCTACAGACAACAGAGAACATGATAAAAAGCAATACAAATGCAGAAACATAATAATATACTACTACAATTATACAACACACATGCATGTGATATACAACATTACAAGTTATTGGCAAAAGCAATTTTGAATAAGTGAGTTTTTAGAGCGGTCTTAAACGATGATAAGCTACAGGAGTTCATGACATGTATGGGAAGATTGTTCCACAGTTTTGGAGCACATGTTGCAAATGCACGATCACCGAAAGAGTTATTTGATCTAGATTCACAGATGAATTGACGATTTGCGGAACGTAGTCCTGTGCGATGAGGTGCGTAATCGTGAAGAAGGTCCGCTAAATATGATGGTGCTAATCCATGGAGTGATTTGAAAACAATAACAAGAATCTTGTAGTCAATGCGTTGTTTTATTGGTAACCAGTGCAAGTCAATGAGTACAGGATGGAATATTGGGGTTGGGGTTGTGTATTATGTAGGTCTAAGAAAACCTGTCAGACATTGCTATGAGGAATGTGGATAAAAAGAGCCAAATATGTTTATTGATTTTCATTTCTCTTCAAACATCTTGTGTCAACCTGTTCAAATTTCTGATTGCATTTTATAATTCATTTACTACACTGGTCTTTAATACTGTATCTTGTTTCACACATTTCTGTCAAATCAAAGCAGTTATCTGAGCATAACATCTTTTATAATTATCCTAGAAAATAAGAATTTCCAAAAATAAAATTCTGTAATCTGCAGACATTGAGCTTTAACATGAAATTTACATGAGCACTATTAAAGGTATTGTGAACATTTGAAGACATTTCCCAAATTATCACATATAAATTAATAAGCTTATTTCAGGGTTTCAATACGCTCTTATTTATTCTTACAGACTCTTAATTTAAAACAATGACTAAATGATTTTTTTTGGGTGGGGGTGGGGGGGTAGACTTGATCCTTATGTATTCCCTATTTTCCACACGGCCCATGCGAGGGTGCTCAAATGTGAATACTGGAAAAAATACAGTTCTCAAAGTGTGCGATGATAAACTCGTGAATAAACATGAGCTTATTCACGCACCAGTGCACCGGTAGTTTCATGCGGCGTTGTACACAGCGTGGCGCGATTGGGCGCACGATTTGCATCCCTGTGGCGCAGCGTGACAATCGTTCAATGCACTGCCTTTGAATTGGACCAATCGGATGCTATTTCTGTTGTTGCTGTGTACAAATGCGCATGCTCATTAATGGTATGAATATTCATATATGCTAAATACTTGTGGAATTCCACGAGTAAATGCACACTTTTTGGAGGTACAATTTTCCCAGTCCCTCTTTTTGGTCCGTCATTTTTAAAGATATTGAGGGACGCTGGGACCCAGTCTAGGGGAGGAGAGGGAGCAACGAGACATGCAGTCAGATTGTGCCTCTTCAATTCCAGTGCATACCATCTCCCATGTCATTTGCCTCCATCCAATAAACATACTACAAGGACATTGACTAGATGACAAATTGATTGAAATGCAGAATGTTTAAAATGTGCCCTGACAATGTGTTGAATGGGTATAGTGTTACCCTTCACAACTTAACAAGTGTCACTCGCTATTGAGGCATAGTGTTTGTGTAAAGGGTGTGGATACTATAGTTCAGTCAGATCCAAATTGGTGAGAAATATTCTGTTTTTTTCTATCTGCGCGCAAAAGTAATCCAAGAGTACACGCACGATTATGGCAACATGCACGCGTCACGCATATGATGCATAGTGCGCTTCTACATCAGGGGTGGGCAACCTTTTTGAATGAATGGGCCAGATATAAGTGATAAGTGATAAGTGAAAAATTGACTGGGCCGCACCTAACCAAATTTTCTAGCAAAGACCTGCTGTTGAATTCAAACCTTTGATTCCAAGGACTTTCAAGCAATAGGTGTGTATGCTTAATAATCTATCTTCACAAAAACATAATCTTGATACAGTACAGATGACAATTAATGGGAAAAATAGGCCTACGCACATTGAGGAACATCATTTGTGCCACTGAATGCTGGCCGTAGGTTGCCCACACCTGTTCTATATTCATTCGCTGCTGTAAGAAGGCTTCGTCGGTTTGGAATTGAACCAACTATAGTAGATCCATAATCTTTGGCTGCAGTGCAATTTCATTACAAGGTAATATCTTCCAAATTGATGGGGGAGACAGTTATATTGGTTCTATGCTTATAGCTGCGTCTTCAATCACATCATTGGTATGATATCCAGAATAGTGACAAAGAGCTTTGGTGAAATTGTCATACTTTCTAACTTGATCCTCATTTTACATAAGAAATATGAAAATCCTAAGATGAAACAATGATCAATATGTTTCCCTTGTACAAATGGCACGTTTAAATAGCGCACGATATAGCTAGAGATTCAAGATTTATGCAGGGACACATGATTTTTTTGCGGATGAGTTGCTGTAAGCATTGAGGTCCACACTTTCCATGCGGCAGGCGTCTGCAGACGACATTCCACAATTCCAAAATTTCAACATGTTTCAGAAATTCTCTAAATTATTGAATTTCATTACCACTTTTGGAATTACCATGAGAAATGCATTGTAATAAGTACAAACATGCCTAGTATTGGTTCAGTAATTCTTGAGATAGATTATAAAAGTTGGAAAAAGGGTTTCTGCAACAAACAAAAAATCTGTTTTGAAATGGTGAAACTAATAGCCGTGTGGAAAGTGTTAAAAACCTGCCAAAGAAGCAAATAAAGTTGCCAAAGGTGAACAGACCTTTCAGAATCCATTCGTGACAGTCAGTTCAGCTTTAACACTTTCCACACGGCTTTTGGCTTTACCATTACAAAACTTGTTTTCATTTTCAGAAACATTTTCAAAACTTTCAAGGTCTATCTCAAGGATTACTGAATCAATACTTGGCATGTTTGTACTTATGATAATGCATTTCTCATGGTGATTCCAAATATGGTAATGAAATTCAAATATTTTTGACATTTTTAAAACATTTTGTGAAATTTTGGAATGTCGTCTGCAGACGCCATGCCGCGTGGAAGGTGTTAAAGAAGAGTGAATTAAATGATACATCGTGAGTGAAAGTGATCGTGGGTTCATGACGAGACTGCAGTATTGTGTAGCCAAATCGTCTTATTCCATCAACGCTTAAACACCATGGAATATTTATGGCTGCGCCGCCGCCGGAGTGAAAGATGCCATGGGACAGTAAACAGATTGGACTCTCTGTAAAATAGATAGCATATTAAGTGTAATCTCACACATGTCTAAGCTGGGTATGAATTAATCATTGTTCCCTAGATGCCGGGCCGTTATAGACAATCTGTTGCGCATCAAATCACAGCATTTTACTGATCATACCTCTGAACAATAGCTTCCTTTTATACAATTAGGGCTATTGAATTTGAAAAGATGGAGAATAATTGAATAATTGAAAATAGTTTTGCGAGCAAGAGCATGATATTGTCGCTGTTCCGTCAAAACCTTGTATGTGTTTCCGGCCCTTCAGCATGTATAAAGTAAAGTTGTCCAATGGTTATGCCATATGAAGTTTTGCATTATACATGTTCAGGGGCAAGAGCACTTAAACAAGTTTTTAAAGGTGTGTTTTTAACCCTTGAACATGTTTAGAGCAGACTGCCCAAAGGTTATACATAGGAAGTATTACTTTATACATGCTGAAGGGCCATGTGGAGATACGAGGTATTGACAGAAGAGCATGATATGGAGGAATCAGTTATTTCTGGTAAAAGTGGAAATGTTTGCGCGTGCAATTTTTTGCACTTTCCACATTTTGAACAATTTATGCGTGTTTTTATTTTTGCAATTTTGAGCTTCCTTACATGACCTACATACAAAATGAATATATTCACGAGTTTGTATTTTCGCACTTGCTGATGCTAACACAAAAAGCACCAACATTATTGTAGCGCAAACATTTCCACTTTTCCAGTAAGTCTCACTGCTATCTATATAAATGTCACCCTCTCAATGCCTATGGGTTTTAGTCTAGACTGCGAGATGCTTGGAGCTCTGTCCATCTGCTGATAGTAATAACCTTTATGACCAGTGGCGGCAGAAGCACAAATATTTAGGGGGGAGTCCAAATTTGGTTTTATAATTTTGAAACATGTTGACAAAATGTGTGCGAAGCGTACAAGCATTTTCAGTTAACTAAATGGTCCAGACAAATGTTTCTAATGCCATCTTGTGTGACAAATTGAGCTGGTACAGCTTACATTATAAACACAGAAACTTATGTGCATGAAGCGTGGACAATTTGGATATTTTAATGCTTACAATGGTCCAGTACAACATTGTTTTAATAGGAGACCATGGGGCGATGTCCGATTTGTTAGGGGGCGACATCCTCCCTACATTAGGGAGCTTTGCCTATGTTTTTGACCAGGTTCATGGATATTGCTATGTAACCAATGATACAACCAACCAATCTTCCTAGTCTTATCAAATATAGAAAGCATTCCCTAGATTTTGACCTTTTTGGGCAAAATACAAATTTTACTTTTGAGTACAGACATCAGTTGAAAGAACAAATTCTAAATTCTGAGTGATGCCTTATTATAGGAATTCAGAATTCAGAATCACACTACACTTTTAAGAACTGTAAATGTTTTCCCCATTATTATTGGCCTGTATCTTCAAGATTGCATATCGTCAGCCTGCTTCGATAATTGCCTAACTCATTTTTTCTAGTTCTTAGAAAACAACAAAAGTATGAAACCTGTTACATGTATAATACCTGTTACTCATTTTGCATTATTGATGGATGTATATTCATTATGTGGAATGAGGCTTGTATTGTTGATGTGAGGCTTGTATTGTTGATGTGACTTGGATTAGTGCATCCATGCACGCCAATTGAGGATTGGCGTGCATGGATGCATTAATCCAAGTCATATAGAAACAGATGAACACAGCCATACAATAATTTGATTAATTCCATGGATTTGTCAATGAAAAAATTCAATAATGCAAAATGAGTAACATGTTGGAGTGGTCTCTGGTGGCCCTTTTGCAACAAAGCTCTTCATTTATCAACACTTTTGATTGGTCATTGACTTAGGTATTATAACAGCATGTGCAAAAAACTCAATTTTGCTGACAAGTGAGTTAGGCAATTATCGAAGCAGGCTGATGATATGCTAACAACATGTCCTTTTTGATGTAACAAGGCCCTATTTCAGAAAAGAAGAATTCAGGATTTAAGAAGAATATTCAGGATTTAAGAAGAATTAATTATTCTTAAATCCAACTTAAGAAGATCTTAAAGTTTTATGAAATGCCACCCAGGTCACATTTTTGACCATTTACCTCTTGTAGTTTCCTGATCTCATCCTGCTTGTCTCGTAGACCTCTAATGGCGGCCTCATGCTCACGCTCCAACTGACGACGCTTTTCTGCCGCGTCCTGCATCAGCTGTAACAATAACAACACAGAATAAAGGGAAGAAGAACATTAGACTTAGTGCAAAGACATGGTACATGGAAAGAGACTGTTAGGTCTGTATGCACAAACCAAGTTAGACTGGGTATAACTTTATACCTGGTCTAAATGAAGACTAGTACTCCTTAAAGAAGGTGTCCGGCAAGCAAAACATTGTGCATTATATGTAAGAAAAAGAATTATCGCGTCCAAATCACGTAGTAATATAGAACAAAACATCATACTTATCTTAAAAACCGAATAAACACTGCCATATCTCGACATGCAATTTTTAAAATTTGCGGCAATCGAAAGTCCCGGCATCAATGAAGTCATAGTTACACAATGCACTTGCGTAAATTTGAGCACCAATAACCATGACGTCATTGATCCCGGGACTTTCGATCACAGCGAATTTTAAAAATGGCATGTTGAGAGATGGCAGTGTTTATTCGGTTTTTAAGATAAGTATGATGTTTTGTTCTATATAATTACGTGATTTGGGCTCGATAATTATTTTACCAACATATAATGCACAATGTTGTGCTTGCAGGACACTTTCTTTAACTGATCCTTTTACCCCCTAACAAAGTCAAAACATAAAGATTGGGCTCACTTAATTATGCTAATATAACACTTACATGTTTTGCCCCTTATAAGGTCTATTTACCCTAACACTCTTGAGTACTACGAATTACTTCGATGCGGTGTGCTTTTCGATGAAATAATGGCCCCAGGGTACATGGCGAAGTATACTGATACATGTGAGGTTTATATATTATGAAATACTTTTCAGTTAGACAAAGGTTGCATCTTTTTGTAGATGTCTAATAGGCCTTACTGTGGGCAAGTATCTTCCATTTTAAACAGTATGGAAAATTGTTGTCATTGAGTGTCCAAATGTAATAACTGAAAAGTATTTCATAATAATATTTAAAACCTCACATGTCCACCCTTAACAACAGGAATGAGTTAGTAAGCGGTTTCAGGCATAAGAAAAAGCATCTGCTATGCAACCTCAGATAAATTTGGCTTTGTACTTGGCATTTTAAAATTATACGCATCTTATTTTGTATGCATGCGCATTCAGCGTAATCCAGCATATACGCAACACCCGCTTGCCTGGCATCGCGCTATTCTACTGGTTGTAATCATGTTTATTATTTATTATTAAACTGACGAGTGTGGGCGAAAGCCAACACTAAACAAATTTGTTTTGAATAAAATGTAAAAAGTTTACTCACAATCATTATAATTATTGCTCCCATGTGGTCGAGCACTTTATCAATACTGATTCAAGTAAAACTCTGGATTTTTTTAATTTTTAAAGTGTTTAACAAAAATACTCATCAAAATATTACAGATTTTGTTCCCCGATTTGGTTACCACATTTTTTAAAAATCTCATTTTACTTTTAGCACCTGAAAAAAGGGCAAGGGAGGAAAAAAAAAAATCCCGACCAACCTACCCAACTTTTAAAAGTGATGTATGGACAATCAAAACAAACAAAAATTGTTGGCCTTATTATGATGATATGCCACAGTTACAGTGTATTGTGTGACACATTCAATTATATGAATCCAAAACCAGAATCATTCCGCCACAGATCGTAACAAATCAATGTAAGAAAGTCTAACTTCCCAAAGTGTGATTTGCATCACAGTGAAATGTTGCAGTGAAAAAAGTTTGAGTTTTTGGGCTCCATCATCAACAATAAAGGTGACTGCTCCCAAGAGATCAGGCACAGATTTGCAATCGCTCGTGGTGTGGTACAAAGCATGACCAAGCTGTGGAAGAGTAAACTTCCGTCCTCCCTCAAGGTGCGGCTACTAAGATCAACAGCCTTTGCTGTAGCATCATATGGCTCCGAATCTTGGACAATGAAGTCAGCGGACAAGAAAAGGTTGGATTCTTTTGAGATGTGGTGCTACCGCAGAATCCTGAGGATATCGTGGACCGAAAAGAAAACAAATGAATGGGTACTCAAGGAGCTTGGCGTCAAGAAAACCCTACGGGCTGATATTACTGCCAGAAAGCTGTCCTATTTTGGTCATGTCACAAGACATAATTGCCTTCAGAACACAATTATCCAAGGCAAGATTGACGGAAAGAGGAAGAAAGGTAGACCTGCGACAAGCTGGCTTGATGAAATCAAACAGCTCACAGGAGCAAGCATCACAAAGGCAACAAGAGCTGCTGGTGACCGCAGACAATGGCGTTCTTTCATTCGAACCACACCGGCATTGCTGTATGCTACGTGACTAAAGAGAGAGAGAGAAATGTTGCCACAATGTATCCCTACAATTAAATAGTAGGAAACATTGCAACATTGGAATCCCTTTTCTATGAATAATTCACACATGCAGATCTTCTCTTAGTTACTAATTAAAAGTGTGTTTGTGCATTGCATGAATATTGAGGATGAAACTTAAGACACACGACTTATGGATTGTGAGATACGTTAAGTAACCAATATAACATCGTCAATATATAGAAATCAACACTCCTTCAAATCAACATTTTATATAATGCTATAATGCATCTTGCGTCGTTAGAAAAATGTAAACGTGGAAATGTTTGCACTACGTTAATTTTCGCATTCAAAGCAGCTACCGCGAAAATAAAAACACGCAAATATATTTATTTTGTGTATAAGTCTATGTAATGAACTTTCAAATCGCGAATTTAAAAACAAGTGAAACGGCTGAAAGTCGGCAAAGCGTGAAAATTTAATCACGCAAAAATTACAACTTTTGCATTAGACAAATTCAAACTGATCAGATCTCTACAAGTGTGAGGCAAGAAGTGAAGCACATTAACCCATCATAATATGCTAAATGTCAAGCGATAGAATGAGCCCAATCTGGTGATAGATCACAGGTTTGGTAATACCATAGATCCTTCACAAGGATCTATGATAATACTGACAAATATCATCTGATACAAGAATGACAGGTGTCTGATCTTTCATATGATAAAATATAATAAAAACCAAAGGAATGAAAAGAAATAAACGTGCATTACTGATTTTATGGCATGCTCAGTCCTCCCACAACCGATGATGGATCCCTTCCGTAATATTTTGTAAGCAACATTTAAGCAAAATTCATGTACTGTAAAAGCCAATATTTTTGCGTAAAGATATTTTCGCACATTTTGATTTCATCAGACATTTCGCGATTTGTTTTGTTTTGCGGGCTACCTTCTGGATGCACTGCATGAATGTTGAAAACATTATTTTCGCGGAAAAATATTTTGCGCGAAAATTCGGAAAATAAAATCTCCGCGAAAATGTCAGCTTTTACAGTATCTAGAAATGTGATGCAGAACCAATCAAATTCATTTTGCCACAAATACAATCCATTGCAAAATAAAACAAGATGTGTGTTTATGAATATGGTCTGCCAGATTTTATGATATGTGATGCGATCAAGCGGATTGAATCGGATGTTGGGAATATTGATTTTCAATTATAGGTTTAAACAAGTGACTTACTTATGATTTTCTTTGTTTTCTCAGATGGTATATTGTTTGTAATGTAATTTTCATGTAGATTTGACCTGTGTTTTCCTATAATGCATAATTTTGCACTGGAATTGGTAACACACAAAAACGGTGCATTTCTGAGATAATAGGGTGATTTCAATTTTAAATGTTGTCGTCATATTGCAAATATGAACCCTCAATTTCATTGAAGATATACAAATAAAATTTGAGACCAGATTTCATTTCATTATTATTGATTTCGTGTCACCTTGTGTATTTCGATCTTATCTTCCCTGACCTCAGCTTAACATTTCTTGTCAGAATCAATTGTAAAATCCAGAAATGTGTGAACTGCAAAACCCGAGAACTGCTCTAGTTATTATTGATTTTGTGTCACCTTGTGTATTTCAATCCTATATCTTCCCTGACCTCAGTGTAATATTTCTTGTCACAATCAATTGTAAGTTCCAGAATGAACATTGACATAACCAGGTTAACTCATATTTTTATTCACATCTTTCTGGAGATGCAGCTGCTGCCTGTCTTACGTTATCTCTGATTGGCCACTTATATGATATGCTTAACTGACTCAGCCAATCAGGATAGAGCAACCGTGTTCCTGACTAGCTCTATAAATAACAGAGTATTTTTGCGATCAATCAAAACAGATGTTAGAAAAAATATTGTCCTTTTGTAGTGAGTACTAATAGTAGGATCCTGTATAAACTCTTGCTGATAACCTACAAGGCACTAAATGGTCTAGCTCCATCTTACATCCGGGAACTTGTAGTCATAAAAGATCCTGTTTGCTCTTTGAGATCAAGTGCAGCTCTCCAACTTCGCTGTCAATCTGTGAACACTGTAACATGGACAACGCTCTTTCACGTACACAGCTTCAGAACTTTGGAATAAATTACCATCACACATAAGGAATGCTTCTTCACTCGCAATTTTCAAAAAAACAACAACTAAAAACCCATATGTTCGCTCACCATTGCTTGAATTGCTTTCTCCTGTATTTTATAATGTGTGTGTTTTAAAAGTGCTTTTTTAGGTATATTATTTTGTTTTGGTATTATACTTGTATGCATATTTAAGTTTTTAGTTGGTGTAATTTAGGTGTTTTTAGAGTTCTTACATAATGTGTGTACAGCGCACTGTGACTCCCTGTGTAGTGCGCTTTATAAATGCGCTTTATAAATGTGCTTTATTAGTATTATTATGAATGCATTCTTATATAATGAATCCTTCCCATCTTAACCTTTTAAATCCTACAAGATTCCTACAGACTACCGTTATTTTTGTCCACTTTTATCCACACAAGAGCAGTCTTGAATGATCACCACCACATAATATCGTCATTTTCACACGTCTGCATGAAATAATATTACATGGATCTTGTTGATAGAACATAAATATTCAAAATATTTAGGCAAGAGAACTTTTTTGATCATGCTCATAGGCCTATTTTGTTCATGAAGTACAGAAAGAATTTATTTGTAACTTAAACCATCATGTTGACAGAACCTATATTATCATTAGTATTCCAGGAAGAATCAGATGTTACCTATGAGCGTGTCGTGTTTCTGCTGCAAGGGCACTGCAAAAAGTAAACGGTAAGTTTCAATCGGTCAGTTTTTAATCCCCCTGTTTCTATTCGCGAAAAGTTACCGCTAAGTTTATCGATCCTAGTCGATGGGCCACGACATTTGACCTTTTGTAATACCAAACAATGCCACCGCACCTGAAAAAGATTGCTTCACATTAATGTGTATAACCCAGCGTGACACGGTTCACGGCGCAAACCGCTAAGAATCGCCTTTCTGTCTCTATTGGGTTTGTTGCCGATTATTGTCGGTTCCAAACCTGGTTTGTGAAGGTTTTTGGGATTACCACAACTCTGGATTATTGCCGGCCGGGTTCTGCCTGTTTCTACTGGGCAAACTTAGCATTTATTAGCGGTTTCTTCCCCAGCAGAAACACGCTCTATGAGTAAGACATTCATGCATGGATAAAAGCTCATCACCATTCAACTGATTATAACACCTATTGAATTATGTTAACTTTTTAATAGGTTTAATATAGGTGATTTCTAGTGCAAGTCAAAAAACACAAACACATACCAACACGCTAGTGTGGCTAAGCCAATTACAAGCATGTGGATATCCACAGAATTCCGAAAAGAGTTTACGACTTTCATAGTATCTGGTGCAAATCAAAATACACAAACACCAACCGACTGGCCCACGAGTATGGTTTAAGCCAATAATTGACGTACGGATATCCGCTGCTCTCCCCTCGCTGAAGCCATATCGCCACGGTAGATGCCACTGCTATAATATCTTCATATAGAGCACTTCAGGTGTGAAACGCCCGTGGCTCACAACAATGCGATTAGAATCAGCCCTGTCTAATTGGGTCTCATGCACGCCACAAATGCGCTATGATGAGACTTTTGCTTTTCCTGTATAGGCTTTTAAAGATATATGAGTTGTTTGTTGTAATGTACACAATATAATATGGCTGATCAGGGTTTTCCCCCAGATAGTTTGTAGTTGAAATTATGTTAATAGTGATGAAGAATCGATTACTAGCCATCAGTCTTACAGTGTTTACTTGGCATTTATGTACAAGTATTAACAATTTCCACTACGCGACTATTAGTTTAATATCATATACAAACCAGTTTTTCAGAAACCTTTCCCAACTTTCAAAGTATTATCTCAAGAATTACCGAACCAATATTAGGCATGTTTGTACTTATTTTCATGCATTTCTCATGGTGATTCCAAATATGGCGATGAAATTCAATCATTTTGACATTTTTGAAACATTTTGTGACATTTTGAAACAGTCGTCTGCAGATGCCTGCTGCGTGGAAAGTGTTAAGCTTGTGGGATGATCTACCACTTATAAGTCATGTTAAGACAAAAAGATATTTACAATTTTTAGGTATAAATTGACTCTTATCCCGAAGTCTTAGTAAAAGTCTTGAAAATAATTGAAAAGCAATAGTGGTTTTTTTTATTGAATAACATATGTTTTAGTTTATGACAAGAAAACACACCTTTTGTTATATCATTTTTATAACTTTTGAAACTTGTTGAAGATTCAAATGAATTTCTTTTTTCCCCTTTTTTTGGGGGGGGGGGGGGGTGGGGAGGGTGGGGTGGGGTTGGGGCACTCAACCCTACCTGTGAGGTCCTAAAACCATGGAACAGGTCTTTGTTGCCTTAGTACCATTCACAATGCCTAAGACAGAATAAAGAACCTAAAATACACAAGTGTATGCCATGTCCAAAAGGTTCTGATTCAGACTATATATATATAACTTGTTATAATATGGTTGCATGGCTGACCATCATCTTTTATAAGGTTGTCTTGGAAATGATCTATGTAGGTTGTGTGTACTTTATTCCTAACCGCATTTTGTCGGATCACATCACGAGCGAGCGGCAAATGTGAATGCTGTTTGTAAATTTGCACTTTGTCACGTTCTGAACAGATAAGCAGACTTGCCACTTGATCGGTAGACTATAATAAGGCTAATGGTGTCATTGATAGGAGTGAAAAATGGGGGGATGGTCTAGAATGTAATTTACACTTTAACCATCAACAGTGTAAGCTTTAAGTTATAGTAGACATGACTTGACTAAACCAACCATGTCAGCCTGGTGGAAAATATGCCAAACACAGTCGCTTTCAAATTAACTTTAGGGACGCACCATTAGAATTTTTTTTGCCGCCGCAAGGGGGATTTTTTATTTTTAATGTATTGATTCATATTGAGTTGGGTGGGGTAGAGTGTTTTTTTTACTCATCGGGGGGGGGGGGGGGGGGGGGGGGGCATTTCTTCTTGGGGGCCTGCATAGAGGGGGAATTTTTTCTTCTTCAAAAACTTCCTCCCCCCCCCCCCCCCCCGACAATCTAATGGTACGTCCCTTAGTTGGGTTGTCTGGTGCAAACATTACCTACAAAATGTTGGTTTGTTTGTTTTAAAAATAAATCATACAAATTGCATATTTTGTCAGTAAGTCTTTGCGCCACTGTTTTGATATGTAACAAGGGGCATTGGAAAGGTGATAGAGGTGGCTGAGCAGTTAGGTGCGCTGTACCATCGGTCGAGATTCCATCAAAAAGCACAGAATCGTAGGTTCAAGTCTCCTTGAAACCAGGTTTCATTGCTTAATACCCAAAAAGTTCCTATCTAGGTCTGCAATCACATCTTAGTTCAGTATGGTTAGTTTATCAGATTATCTTTCCGTGGTTTAAGCCGATAATCAGATTTAATTGTAGAATTTTTCCTCTACCCCACTGTGTATAACATGCATGTCTATACAGTGAATGCGTAAAGCCGTTGGTCCTGTGTATTCAGACCCTCACCAGACATCAAAATAGTTGCAGACCTTATCGTAAAGAGTAGGGGATCATCCCGGGTCTGTTACCTGTACACAAACTCATGTCCCTAGGTTTCTGGGACCTATGTGCGATAACAATTTGAAATATATTTTGATAGAAGAGGAGCAATTTGGAACTTGTAAGACAAGTTATGACCAAACGAGGGGGCTATATAGGCCTAATAAAAGGATGACCAAAACCACATGTCACATATAGATATAGATATTACCTAGTAGTGAAATAACAAAATAACAACATCGAACTGTTGATCCTCGGCAAAATTGTTTGCAACAAATGTCAAGCTGTAGACCTAACTAAAACAGAATATTCTTCTGTAATAACATTTCATTACATGATTGAAAACAAACACCCAGGATTTATTTGAAAATTCATACATAGGGTACGGAAACTTTAATTATCCCACCGCAATAAAACAGTTACGTAACCATATCCCAACGGCAGCGTTTTTTGATGGCAAGATGTGTTGAGTCAAATACCACATCCAATCAAAATTTCACTAAGAAACAAAGTCAACTTCATGTATGGCTCAGATTGCAATTGGCAGTCAGCTTGCGCATCATCAAATTGATCCACATCCCCTTATTAATAAGACAAACATCAAAGCCCCCAAAGCTTAACCCCGTTTTCCCGCTGCACATTCTTTGAATTCAATTTAACTTTGCTCGAGTCACGATGGTTTTTATTATTAGCGGGCGCATGAAGAACATTGCTTATGATGCAGCACATCCAAAGGTACAACTTGTCTTATTTTGGCGAAATGAGACCAAATAAAATAAGACGAAATTAGATTTTCACAAGGTCTGGCACAGTTTAAAATGGAGTACTGATAGCAAGTTTTTGAAATTGAAGTAATGCTTCTGAATATATGATAAATATTAAACATGTTGTGTATTGTCGCTGTTCTGTTAAAACGTTTGTATCTCCATCCGGCCCTTCAAAATGTATAAGGTAATTCTTCCTATGTATAACCTTTGGGCAGTCTTCTATAAACATGTTCAAGGGCCAACACACATCATCAAACCTTGTAAATGCTCTTGGACCCGAACATTTATAAAGCAACACTTCCAACTAACCATTGGGCAGTGGATATACATGCTGAAGGGCCAGAAGAAAAAATATATGAGGTTTTGGCAGATCAGCGACGTTAAGCTTTTTTAATGTAATTTTCTTTATCGTTTACTTGCTTCTTTACCCGCCATATCAAAATATACTTGGTTAACAAGTTGGATTTTTTTTAGCGCCACACTTTGTCGAGGGTTTCGAGGGTCTAAGCGTGAAGAGAGGTGGTGTACAATTGATTGTAGCGAGCGCAGATAAGTTATTGGATGATAGAGTGCTGGGTATTGGGACCTGGGGAAATTGGCTATCACAGTTGACTCTTTGTATAGTGTATGTAGCAGACTTAAGTTTTGTCAGCTACATGAAAGTTAACGCTTTCCATGCTGCAGGTGGCTGCAGACGACATTCCAAATTTCAAAATGTTTCAAAAATGTCAAATTTATTGAATTTCATTATCATTTTGGGAATCACTATGCGAAATGCATTGAAATAAGTACAAATATGTCTAGTATTAGTTCAGTAATCCTTGAGGTAGACCTTCTGTTTTGTATATGGTAAAACCAATAGCCACATGGAAAGTGTTAAAAAACTGAGGTCTACAAATACCTAATGTGGGTCAAAGGAAAACACATTGAAAAGAGATGTTGGTTTGATTGCTGTTGTGAAGAAGAAGAAACAGTTTATGGCAATTTATTTTGACTGTTTTATATTGATTTATTTTGTTGCTGTTTGTTTTTGTGCCTTGGTTTTTCTTCTTATTTTGATTATGCTGTGTGGTGTTAAGTTCACGCGTTCATACCCTTAACATTTAGCAACAATCAGACCGTATAATATCAGATGCCCAGCGGAACTAATACATCAGTGTATCAATATACTCTTTGATGTCTGACACAAGTCTGGCCAATTTCACGGACCATAAGGTCACGTTTCAGTTACGGAGATCTCAGAGGTCTAGGTTGCATTCAGAAGAGTATTAGGTCGAGACGATATAATAGATCAAGTCTGCAACAAATTGACCATTTCATCAGGTTTTAATTCCACAAGGTAAATATTACTTACATGTTATCTATCACATGCTAGCTCTGCTGCAGAGCCTCTCTCCCCTCATTTTTACCCGACAATATCCCCCCGTTTTTATCTTACGAATCTTAAGTTCTAGAAACACATATAGATCATGGATGTGTGCGATTAGCACTGGTATCGGGATTGCTTTTTTTCTCATTTACTAATATTCTAGTTAAAAATCGAGATCGCTTGAGATAGTTTCCCCAACAATTTCCCCGGCGCGACAGAGCCGCTTTGCGGCGAGCCCTGGGAAACTGGTAAGTATTTTAAGGATTTTGACCAACCACGAAAGTCGACTTGGTGCATACAGATCATGGATGTCTCCCGTGCAAATTGGCGGGACATTTTGCTAATTCCTTACGTCCTTGTGGACAGAGTCGGAGATGGTGGGAACCATCTGCTGGTTGGAACAGCTTGGTAACATATTTTGAGGATTATGGACTGCTGATTAAAACAGCTTGGATGGGGCCTATTTTTCGATCAGCTTGGTCTGATACTAATAGTACCGGGCGAGGGCGTATATTACGTCTAGTGTGCGATATGAAACTTGACCTTGTAATGTTCTTATTAGGGGATGAAATGATACTCCTAAATTACATGTCAGAGGTATTCAGTTGCATGCATGTGCACAGGCATGGGATGCAGGGGCAATATTATGTATGAAGGTTGTAAGAACTCACTCTCAGGTCAGAAACCACCTTTCATGCAGATCCACAATGAATTAAAGGGGCATTAAGAGATGTGGTGGAGGCAGCGCCCTCAATTACAAAAATGTATGATAACAACTGGGATTTGTGTATTTTTACAATTGTATTACATGTATGATCTTACACCTATAAGGATTAAGAAAAAGCAGCCCTCTTTGTACAACAAAATGTCGATTCAAAAATGCTGGTAGAGCCGTAACCAGCATTTTTACATGGTTAAGGGTGGTATTCCAACATATTTAAAACATTGTTTTAGTCAAGTTTTGCTGGGTTTTTTTTAGTAGAAACAACAATAATGGCAATTTTTAATGTTCACCTTGAATTCTGAAGTAAATTAATTAAAATTAAAAAAATTCAACATGACATTGTGTCCCTTTAAGTGAAGGTATGATATCCAACTTTTGAGTCCGATATCATACATTTAATTTCACGTTCAGTACAGTTTTTGTATGATAATGTTACGCCTTCTGATGTATATTACAATTAAGTTTATACTAAATGAATTTGTAATACTTTGTAATCTGTATGGTCGGTGATTGTAAATGTTTTCTGTTGTTGATAAACAAATGCCCATTTTGAAGGCTCTAACATTTTGGGGGGAAATCTTGAACAAAAATATTGAAAACAAATTACATTCACTTTCTTAAACAGTAAACGGTATCTGATTTAAGATCAATCAAAATACATATCTTGATTTCGACCAATCAGACTCGATACGATACTGACCAATCAAATTGCCTATTTTTTTACATTGATTGATTATCAAGCATGACATTTGGCTCTAGGCCAATCAAACATCACGATATGCTATCCATTCCCATTCTTCACGTCAGATTCAACAAGTGTGCATCGAGATTATCAACTCATCACCACGACAAGTGAAAAACCGCTTCTTTCATAAAACCGCAATCATCCATCCAATATGCAAATGGATACACTTTGTCGGAACCAAATACCCTCGTGTAGCACGTAGAGGCAAAGTCTAGCATCACGCTAAGAGCATTGCTATTTACAATGCCAATGTAATAAGATACAAGACCACTATCTACCACCCTTGTCACAGCGGCTCTTAAACACGCTGGTTAAGGTCTAAAAGTGACTTGTATTCTTGTTTCAGCACGTATGTGAATTAAGTGGATAGATGGATGGACAGACAGACAGTCTACAGGGTGAGCTGGAAAAACTGACATTTTTTGTTAAGGGCTTTGTAGACATTTCAACCGTGTATAAGGCCAAAAAAAGAACAAAAAGTAAAGTTGTCCTCCACAGCTTTCAGAGAGGAGGGGGTGTGCGGGCGGATTTTAAAAAAAAATTGTTTTTTAAATTCTTATACCAGCGGAAAGTCAAAGTTCAGCCAACAAGAAGTTGAAATCACACTAGGAGTCACACATATATGCCATAAACACTTAGTTTAATATTCAATGCCATTTAAACATTTAAAAAAAATTGTTGGCCTTATTCAAGTTTAATAACAGAGATAGAAAGATAATTCAATCACACTCTATTTGTCTTCCTCTGGACAGTGACGTAACTTTACAGGTGCAGCATTTATGCATGCACACGTATGTATCTTCCATCTTTCTTGCTCGTGTGTATACGCCAGTACCTCAAGTAGCCGCATAGGTTTATATGCTGCACTTTTTGTGTGAATCCACATCCCTTCCGAAATAGATCATTGCGTTATAATGTTGCATCTATTTAAGTACACCCTTATTTTTTCAAGCCAATCCACAGCACGGCTGTTTGACTGTCCGCTTTATAATTAAAATTATGGGATAAAAAAAGATGACATAGTGGCCCCTTTATGGTTTGACCTGATTTAGGTAGCGCTAATGAATACGAGTATACGGTGAAAATGTCAAGAAATTGTTCGAGCCCTTTTTGAATTATCGGCATTTTCTACTTGACACACATATTACATCTAACTCTTATGAGAAATGTGGCCAATGAGGGCGCTTTTATAGTAAATAATAATATTCAAAGCTCTATTTCTCAGAACTGGCACCAACAAATGTTCTGAAATTTCTACAAAAGATGGCCAGCATATTCAGGTACTTGAATCAGTTAAAACCAGAACCGGGCCAGCAAGTTACGGTGTTCTCAGAATAAAACGAACAAATTATGTGGGATCAAACAGCCGTGACAGGATGGCAGTAATTCATAGTAAGTGGCCATGGCTTGCTGACTTAATATGAATAGGAATGATCTTTGCCATCCTGTCAATCTCAGTATTTCCCTGGATAAGGCAACAAACAAACAAAGTTGACTTGCCCTTGCCGACCGACCCAAATTTTAGGAAATCTAGGGTCGCTATTTTATTTTATTTTTTTATTTTTTCAAAGTCATATTTTGGTTAAGAAATAGCAAAACATGTTCTGTTTACATTTAAATATGGTATAAACACATAAAATTGTCATTTACTCACATACTTTATATCAACTGTCGCATTGTATGTTTATTTCACTTGCGTAAACGTTTTATAGACCGCGGTTGATTTTCTGTTGAATTTACATGTGCTCGCCGAAAACCAGCGTCAGTTGGGCGACGGTCTGTGTATAGGTATATATCATTTTATTCACAGCGCAGGTCTTTAAATCTTACTTCTACTTAAATATGCATGTTTAAGGATTCTTTAAAATCATGTTTTTTGTGTAGTATCTGCTTGTTTAAAATTAGAAATTAAAAAATCCAATGTCCAACCCACATTCTTGACCTGAAAGGGCAAGTCAACTCATTTTGTTTTTGGCCTAAGCTGTATTTGTTTAAATGGAGCCCTACGAAGAGGGTTAAATTACAGCGCAATCATAACCACTGTCGTCCGCAATGAGTGGAAATAATTACCGGCAAGTTGGGTGAACAACATGTTCTCCAATTCCAATTCAATAAATACCAAAACCTTCCATATATATCTGCACCACCGTCTTGAGGTTATGACTAAACCATCCACCTGCCTAGAAAACCGATAAAAAAATGACATCACAATATAAACCCAAGTCACCAAAATGTTCCCAGGAGTCATCACGTAATACCATTAGCCAACCTATATAGAAAATCGTTGATGTCTCAACTCCCAGATCAACTTCTCATGGGGGTTTCACGCTAACAAGGCTGAGCTGCATGCGACCACAGCTAACTTCTTAACCCCTTCTAACATATTTGCTCAAATTTTCCAATGTTTCAACAACCAATTCCAATATTGATGAATTTTGAAATTAAATATTTGCGAGACAGAGGATCTCTATAATCTCCATAGTCATAAGCCACAATCTTTGAGGCATTTACTATGACTAAATCAGCCAAGCTTTGCGACAAACGAAAGTGGTACACATTACACCACTACAGAGAAATGTTATAAGCACACAGCAGCAGGCAGTACACTCGAGTCCCTGGGGCTTTCAAGTTATGCCGACAATTGAAATGCGTTTATCCCTCGTTTGATTGCCTCATTTGTGTGTGCGACGATCAATAGTGCTATATGGGCGATCAGAGCCGTGCGGATTCCAAGCATATTTGATGTGTTGGTTATATATACTCGCTTATTTGACAGGATTTATATCGAGAGTGGGTGCGACTAAGCTTATAGGTACAATTGCTGCCATCGGTCAATTTTGATTTAACTCGGTTTGATTTGACGCAAAGCAAGTTATGTCATTTGTTGAGCCAACTAATAGCATGGTTAGAACTGGTAGTAGGGCAGACCTACTGATCCAAGAGTTTTTGGAAATATGTTGATTTTTGTTGGAATTGTTGATAATTCACTAAAATGTTTGTTGAAAAATCAACACCAAAAACTCCAGTCTGGCCCTACCTGAGAGGTCTGTTTGCCCGTGCAAATGCAGGGTCTGTTTGAAACTGGTTGAATATGAAATGTGATCTAGCAGCTATTATATGAAAGCTTTGATCACCGCAAAATCACCACATGGTATTTGCTCTTGTGTTCACGGCGACAAGGAGAGACGGCTATTAGATTTGGGATTTGATCAGCGTGGGTTTCGGAATTAATTTGGAGAAGAGGACATTTTGAGAGATGTACTGCCTGCCGCAGTGGAGATCGTGACTTTGGTTATTACGCCAAATTAATGAATTCCGGGTGACTGTTCATTTTGAACGGATGGTTCAATGACATAAAAGAAAAGATATCCAAAGAATTGTATTGTCATATATAGTCCTCAAAAATAGCAACTGACCAGGTAATATATCTGCTCATAACTCTAAAAATATGGTTCTAACTTAAACATTTAAAATTATAAATAATAAAATTTCTCCTTTTAAATCAGAGACATTGTTCAGTTAATAATTAAGAATGCTATAGGCAAAAAGAATGAAACAAATTGCAATTTTCATTTTTACACTTTGGGTTTTGAACATAGGATATGGTCACAGGTATATGTATGTGTATGGGCTGCATTGATCGATTAAAGCATCCCCAATCCTCACCTTACTATCGACCGGTGCATTGTCGCTTCTATTTAAAGGTAGATGACCCGATCACATTTTCGTAACACAGAATTATTTCAAACATACGGAGATTTTCATATCATATGAAAGCTCGTATTTTTCTCATCATCACACTGAAATTTGACGGCCTAAATCGGTATAATTACGGAGAAATCGATGAAATAACGTCGAATTACCGCGAATGGTGGTAACCACCGATATAGTTTGTGTACTACTCAATGGGTACAGTTCACAGCATCTTGTGCGTCTAAAATAAGAACCATTAGAGCTATGCAACTCAAACTTTGGAACACAACTTTTTTAAGGATGACCTTTCATGTAGAATAGAAAACTTCAAGTTGAAAATCGGAACATCTACCTTTAATACAGTTTATGAGAGGTCTACTTTCACAAACCAAATTATTTACTGGGGCAGACACCGTCTGGGTTGTCCGTTTTGCAATATGCATTGGTGTTTCTTGGTTACCTGGCGCCGGGCCAATCAGACCCCTTGCTGTTGTGCCCCGCGAATTTCGGCACTTGTTTCGTGTTGTCGATGGGCCCAGTGGTTTTGCCTCTCCATGTATTGACTTCACTTTTCTTGTCGGCTTCAACGAGACTGGTTGTATTATGCACACAAAAAATTGATTGACAATAGTTTGATCAGCTCCAAATTGGTGATGCCTCCTTACAGCAGCGAATTAATAAGGAAGGACGCAGGCACGCATGAAGGAAACAAGCGCACTGCGCATCATATTCGTGATGCGTGTGTGCAGCCAATACAGCATGCGTATGTCCATAATCACACTCGTACGCTTGGATTACTTTTGGGCACGTAGAGATAAAAAACAAATATTTCTTGCCAATTTGGAACTGATTAAAGTATAGGAGGTATGATTGGTGATATAGCAACCCGGTGCTTACCCTGACTTCTACTTCAAGATTGTCCACTTTTTCTCGTAATAAATCCCGCTCAAAGGTGGTGTTCTCGTACAGCTGTCTCTGCTCGTTAAGTTCGGTATTTAATTTCCGGCATTCATCGGTGACCTAAGGAAAAATACAAAACACAAACAGAACAGTGGGTTAAAAACAAAAGTGGAAACCTCAGGTGTATCAGATTTCTGATTAGTCTTGAGCGAGCAGAATTCTGGATAGTCTTGGGCGAGCAGGGTGATTTATTTAAAATCAAAATTCTGATTTTACAAATATAAACCGAACAGTGGGTTAAAACAAAAGCGAAAAACATCAGGTGTATCACATTTCTGATTAATCTTGGGCGAGCAGGGTTATTTCGAATTTTACAAATACAAACCGAACAGTGGGTTAAAACAAAAACGGAATCTTCAGGTGTATCAGATTTCTGATTAGCCTTGGACGAGCAGATTTTTTTATTAGTCTTGGGAGAGCGGGGTTAGTTAAAATTCAAATGTGAGATGTTTGGTTGTTTATGTCTAGTCATGATGTAAATAAACACTAGACGTGATGAACAGGAAGCGCACATTTCTGATCTCCCTGCTAGCTTTTCAGGACAGAAAATAATTTCACTAGACTGCGTAAAAGACATCCCTTATATATACACAAATCCAACTCAGGCTGCCTGCAAATTTACAGCTATACTGTAACATCCATGAAATAGTCGTAAGTATATTCTTTCTCAGGATGCCAATAAGCGTGTCCTTGGCAGACCTGACTAAATAACAGCTTCTTTTATAATTCTGCCTCTATCGATTTCTTATCCAATTCACTATTTTTTTGTTTCACCACTTATTGCAATGTTAAATTTAGAATAATTGTATCAGCACACACCAAGAACTGTTTAAATCTCCAGACTCAGTATACAAGATGTACACCAGAGAAGTCCTTCTTTTAATCAGACATATTAGTTTAATCAGATCCACTACAAAAAAATAAAACAGGCTCCCTAAAACAAACTACAAATATGGCCTAGAACTCAATCAATTTCTGTGATGATTATCAGAGAATGAATCCCTAGAAGCTTGTCATCTCAATTAAAATGACTTTCAAGACCTCGAGAAAAACCCCAAGATTATGATCAGCAGAGAGACAATCCGCTGCTCCATCGTTTCATGCTTGATTGGAATCGTAGAAGCAACATTAAATGTCAATAGAGAGATGCACTGAAGGGAAAGACAATGTTTTCAATCGGCAACTGGATAACGAGTAATATGGGAACCCAAGGTTACTGTGGGAGAGATTAAATATAGGCCATTGCTATCAGTCCTAGTCGTATCACGTAAGGGAGATGAAATAATATGCTATTTTTATCAGAGCTCAAGACAAAAATATAGACGACTGCTATTATAGCTTAGGCTACGGGGGAAACTACCCCACCCTGTTTTACGGGCTTAAACTACCCATTCTTTTTCTTCAAATACATTTTGTTGAATTTTGTTGGAAATGTTTGAAAATGTACCCATAGAACAGTTTTTGTTGTTGTCTTATCCATTACATGCGAGAGATGAAACCCAAGTTATTTAAACCAGAGCTAGTCCATCAAGAAAGGACTGCTGTAAAACACTATAAATTTGTGGCTTCTTTATTTCGCTAATTTAAAATTACTGCTATTTTAGCGGACATTTAATTTGTGAATCTGGAAATGTTACTGTTACTTTCAATGCAAAATTGTCAGTTTCGCATGTATTAAATATTGCCAATCCACATCCCTCGCGAAATTTGGTGGTTTTACAGTATTATCTAATATCTAAAGTTCACTGTCCGGACAGGGGTCAGACCCCCACCCTTTTTATTTTTGCCCCACCCTTTTTACAGAGCCACCCTTTTTATTTTGTAATGTTCAACCCCCACACTTTATACCGAAAAGGGGACATTTTGATCATTTTGTGCATTCAAATTTGAAAAGGCACTCGTTGGAATAAAGGACAAATTGACAGAAACATCCCGGGACCCGTTTTGTTTTTTGGGCGGGTGGCGGGATTCTCAAAATTATTTATCAAAAAAAATAATTAAAAATAAATAAAATTAAAAAACAATAAGCTTACATAAAAACCACCTTGTTGGCTAAATCATGATTATTTAATGCAAATTTATAGAGCAGATTCATTTGAAATGGATTTATTTCATCAAATCAGTGCATTTTTGGTACTCTTATGCTCCCTAAAATGTGATATTACGCAGCGTACGACACTTTTTGAGCTCGCGGCGTGTTTCCATTTTGAAAAAATATCACAATTTCAACAATAGATGGCGCTATATAACAACAAACTCAATCCCTGCTCAATTTAAAGATGGCAACTTTTTAATTTCGAAGTATATCGGACCCGATTTCGGATACATATTTATGATATATCTAGCGCTAGCGAGCCGACAAGGTCAGTATTTTGATTATTTTAATGATCGCTGAGAAACCCCCACCGTTTTTATTTTATCTCCACGCTTTATACAACTACACCCTTTATATCAGAAATATTCTGACCCCCACCCTTTTGTTGATTTTTTGATTTCTGGAGTCCCACCCTCTATAAAGCGTGCCGTCCGGACTATGAAGTTCATCTTTAAATCAATTATTATGGCTTAAACTACACAGTTCAACAAAAATAAGTTCCCCGATTAGATAATGCCTGATATTTTTAAAATTAGTTACTCCATCAAAACAATTTTTGGCACACATTAATGTACGTGTGCACTGCAACACTAGAACGGGGCTATAACTACGCAGTTGTTGTAATGCTTGAATGAGCATACATTGAATGGAGGAATACCAGAATTCAAAAGTTGCTAAATGATGTATTGAAGGAGGGTGGTTAAGCAGCTTGAACCACGGTCTTGAACCAGGGTCTTTGCTTGAACACCGCATTTTCACCTTTTGAAATCGGTGCTCAAGCAAAGACCCTGGTTCAAGTTGCTTAACCATCCTCCTTCATTACATCATTTGGCAGCTTTTAAATTCAGGTATTCCTCCATTCAATGTGTGCTCATTCAAGCATTACAACCAAGGCTCAAGATAAGCGGGCGCTGGGCGATTTTTACCCCTCGGTCCTCCTGCCATAGCGCCCGGTAAGGCTGAAAAATAAACAACCGAGCGCTGATATTTTGTCCAAACCAGCGCCCGTTGACGATCAAGAAGCTTGCCCAAAACATCGTATTTCGACTTGACAATACAATTTAATAAAATATTAGCTCCCGGTAGACTGAAAGTAGCTCCTGGTTTTCAATAAATCCCATGATGCGGGCGCTACTTTGGGAAAAAAGTAGCTCCTGGTATAAATACTGTTATCTTGAGCCTTGATTACAACACCTGCGTAGCTATAGGCCGGCTCAAGTGTTGCCTGCACCCCTACATTATGTGTGCCAAAACTCGTTTCGATGGAATAACTCATTTAAAAGATATCAGGCATAATCTAAAGGGGAACTTATTTTAGTTGAACTGTGTATGTACGGTGAGGGTGAGGGTGAAAATAAAATATACTTTTGTACTTTTGTTGTAAAACAACTTTTGTCATTATTCTGTAATAACCATTACACCCTACACTATGATACACTTTATAAGAGTATGCCGGGAACAATGTGAAGGGTATCACATCATTTCTTTGTTCACAATTTACTGCATCTGAAACTCAATTCAGGGGATACTGCGCTTTTCTTTCCTATTCATGTATACAGTGACAAATCGACAACACAGTTACAAAAATATTGATGGAGATTGAGTGTGAGCCACCATGACTAGTCAATGTGATTGAATGTTAATATACCAATCCACCTGACATTAGACGACATTAGACTACCTTTTGTATTGACTGTCAACTAATTCATGCACTTCCATTCAATCCCCATATTATTTACTCAGAGATGGAGACAAAATGGCGACATAAAGAAGAGGCCTTTCCTTGCACATCACGGTCATGATCAAAGTTTTACGGATATTACCATATACGCCTAAGGAAATACAAAAGTTTGCTCTATTATGCACTTGTGACGTCCCGGGTACAGTCGTGTACTGTCCCCCGCAGGGCGGGGCACCATTGTTTGTACGTCCCCGGTACAGTCCCGGCCCCCTGTGGCCGGGACAAAGTGTACAGTCCATGCCACCCTTACCCAGGACAAAGTGTATGCCACAGCTACAGTCTGCGAGTCACCTAATTTCTTTAATAACAGGGTGCATTTATATGTGTGGCTTATTCCGCCAAGCGCATCGCATATCTAGCTTATGTATAGCTACGCCTGGGGTGTACATTTGTGTACCCTTGCGTACATCCCCGCCTACACGCCCCGGCTAGCGGGGGCACAGTTTGTACGTCCCTGTTCACTCCTCGCTTATAGCCAGGCACCGGGTGTTTTTTTTGTACATTCATGTACAGTCCCCGCATGGTCCCTGCCATGTCCCGGGTCCCTGGGGGCTGGGCTTACAGTTGATAAGTGCATTACATTTTCATACAATTTTCTTTTTTAAAAACTTTCTTTTAATCGAACATCGCATATTGGCCCAAGTTAGTCAATATTAAAATCAACAAATTTATGTGATGCTATACTTTTCTTTCCTATTCATGTATACAATGACACATTTAAAACACAAATCAGTAACAAAAATATTGACATGTCATGCACTGCATTCTCCCATTGAATCCCCATATCATTTACTCTGAGATGGAGACAAAATGGCGACATAAAGAAGAGGCCTTTTCTTGTTCATGATGGTCATGACCACTTTCCCATTTGTGTACAGATAGTGCTATATCAGATGATACACAAGTTAAAGTATACTATATAGAAACTGATTCCCCTCACTAACTGCTTGCTGAGTAAACGAAAATAATTGTATATTCTAAAGATGTCTTGCCAGAAAGACAACACACACTAAAAACGACTATCACTTAATAAATCCCTTCAATTCACACTAAACAATCACTCACAAATCCTATTTCTCATTATGAGTTACCGAGCATGCCGAGCAAGCGAGGTAGCGAGCCTACCGGCCTGAATTCATAATTGACTGCCTTTGCCCCTTACGCATAATCCCCGGCTACGCTACGAGTATGATGTAAGAATCGCTCCGAGCCATTCAGAGCAATACGTCTTGACAAGAAACGACAGATCACCAGGTTGCACCAGCTGAGTCACGTAGCGAAGATAAGTGGCTACAATTGTCACACGCATTTGTATTGATTGGATGTGTTCTATAACCAAAGAGAATGCAAAAGAACCTTGGATTTAATGCATGACAAACCCACCAATGTCACATCCTATAATGTTTTCAATGCGTGGTTAATATCACCATCACCATACTATTTTAAGCCTCCAACACACTTATACCGATGTGCAAGTCTTAACACTTTCCACGGAGCAGGCGTCTGCTGACGACATTCCAAAATTTCACAAAATATTCAAAAAGTGTCAAAATTATTTGAATTTCATTACCAAATTTGGAATAACCATGTGGAATGCATAGAAATACGTACAAATATTCCTATTATTGGTTCAGTAAATCTTGAGATAGACTTTGAAAGTTGGGAAAGGTTTCTGACAAATCTGTTTTGTATATGGTAACATAATAGCCGCATGTAAAGTGTTAAAAAATAGGCAAGGCAGGTTAACTAAATGATTACATCAGCAATGCCACCATACCTATAATACAGTGGTCAAGTGTTGTTGATTTGAGATTTACTCCTTGCTGATATGATAACCAACATACCAATCAAATCTAAAGACAGTGAGATACTGTAAAACACTATAATTTCACGGATACTGTATTTTGCGAAATAAAAAACCAGCTATTTTAGCGGGCATCACATTTCGTGAATCTGGAAATGTTACTGTTACTTTCAATGCAAAATTGTCAGTTTCGCGGGTATTTAATTTCGCGAATCAGCATCCCTCGCAAAATAGAGTGGTTTTACAGTACCGTATTATCCCTTATCAGCACCCAGGGTGCTTAGCAAAGTCATTTTGGGTGGGTGGGCGGTTATTGGCTACACAATTACTACCATTAATTTTGCTAAAGTTGTAGAATTCAACAATCTTGAGTAGCACGTTCAGACAGAAAACCAAAGTACATTTTGGGGCTAAGCGTTTTAAATTTCCTTTTAAATTGAGTAATATGTGAACCTTATACCACACTCATGGTTATGTTAAAGTTAGGGGTCTTTATTCCAAATTAACTAACTTTTCAACATTTAGGGTAGGGTGGGTGGTTATTTAATTGTTTTTTCTTTTCAAGTCATTCAAAAATGTAGGGTGGGCGCTTATTAGGGAAGGGGCGCTTATTAGGGAAGGGGCGCTTATAATACCGTACTTCTAATCCACTGAATACATGTCATGCTATCGACTGAAGATAGCTTCGTTGGCAGCTCAATCAATCAATGAATACAGCCTATATTAACCTGACAATTGGCGAGAAATATTTGTTTTTCATGCGCACAAATAATCCAAGCGTGAATGTGCAATTATGGCCACATGCACATGGTTTTTGCATCATGCATATGATGCACAGTGCGCTTGTTGCCTATGGCACGCCCTGTCCATCTGTATTCATTTGCTTGCTGTAATGTGGCTTTGCCAATTTGGTTGGAACTGATTAAACTATAGTCTACTGAAAATGTGCTTTAGTGGTATTTCACTCACATCTACAAACAAAGCATATTTTCCAGTATCTTCTAAAGATATCATAATTCCCCCAAGTGATATCTCCGCCCATTAAGTATCTTTAAAACAGTTTCATAAGATATGAAAATCTCAAATTCCAAAGTGCAATCTCGAGAGATATCCGTTACAGATCTTACCCGTACCGAAGGCTTTACATTTCATGATATTTAGACAGACACTCTACAGTTATTCCATCCCACACAGAATAGCTCACATATCATAAAGAATCTGACTAGAGTTACTATATGATGATGAAATTCCCCTGCACTGTCCCCATTAGACACATCATTCCCAATATTTTTCAAGGTTGTAAATAATTGAAACTACACTAATTTAAATATGAAAAAGTACAATCACCTGTTTTCAAATCAAATATTTACACACCTGTTTGGAATTTGATCACTTTTTTTAATTGGCATGAAATTAAGCAATAAATCATTTTTATCTTTCTGTTAAAAATTATGATCGGAAATCTAACTTCGGTCATGGTGTAGATGAAAATTAACTTACATTTTCCAATCAGTGTCATATGAATTGGATAGTACATTGAAGACATTTTGAATATAGGGTGCTTCACTCTCTCCTTGAATATCATGAGCATGTGATGCAGCACATGAAAAGGTGAGAGTTTTCGGCTGTGTGTTTTTCAAGATATAGTTGAAAACGGACAGAAAAAACAAAGAAAATAATAAGAATTTAGGAGTAATTTTCTTGTAGAATTTTCTTGTAGAATTTTAATGCCTCGATCAATTTTGATACATCTGGTGTCATTTTAAAGCTTAGAAAATGCTCTGAGAGCACATATAATAAATTCAAAATTGACTTTACCTGCTAAGTACCCCCTTTTGATGTGCTGCATCACATATTATGTGACGCGATCAAGTAAAATTATATTTATTTATCATCTCAAAGCAGGTGGAAAATGCTACACTATGGTCCAAACTCCTCTAAAATTGAACTAGTTTATTGCCACTTCTTTTTACCTATAACTCAAAAATTAATATTCCCGTCATACGACTCATTCCGCTTGATTGCGTCACATATTATGTTGTACTGTAAAATTGGACCAAATGTGTATGTAGATATACAAAGGCATTTTTTACAGGTATGTTCTGATACATATTATAGCCCTGGGGATAAATATCTATCTACGTATACATTATGCACAGAAAAAGTAAGTCTTATAATAACAGTTCAGTCAGATCTTTTAAAGTCTGAAGTTACCTCTCCGACGTAAAATGTACCCGCCTCAGGCGGGTGGCCGTTTACCAAGTACAGCCCTGTTTATGTTATGTAGAGAATTTTTTTTATAATAACATTCTTCGCAAGCCTGAATTTGTTGAACATGTTGCATGCTATCTGTTGAAGATAGCTATTTACTGAACATGATGTCCAGGCTATCTAATGAAGAAAAGCTATAAACTTCAAATTCACTGATTCTTTTTCATGCTATCTACTGAAGATAGCTATGTACTTTAAATTCACAGAACATTCAAGCTTTCTACTAAAAAAACAACTATGAACCTCAAAATATAATGAACACATTTCTTGTTATCTACTGAAGATAGCTTTGTTGTCAATTCATTCATTTCTACACATTGTCAAATTGCAAAGTGTTTTTTATTCAAATATAGCATTGCAGAGGATTAATTCAATCCGAATATATGAGCATGTTTCTACTAGTCAACTAAACGATAATTACCGTTAAGTTGCCCAGTAGAAACCGCTAATAACGGTAACGGTAATTACCTTTAAGTTTTCTAACGGCAAGTTAACGGTAAATGACGCTAACCTGCCACTAAGTTCTTGTGACCCGGAAGTATACACGTACATGCTGGATGCTATGCATTGTGGCTCTGCGTTTACTACGAATTTCATGTTCATTTTTAGTGTTTGTGTTGTTAACACGCACTATTAAAAGACAAGTAATAACAAAGGCAGTCTTTTTCAAGTGGGGCGGCATTTTTGGTATAACGAAAGGTCAAATGTTGTGGCCCATCGATTAGGAAGCTTGTAAACTTACCGGTAACTTTTCGCGAGTAGAAACTCTATGACCATCAGTACAACTATAATAAAATCATCTTGCTATAGTGCCATCCCAATGTTTTCATTACAATCAGAGTTACTAAGAATATGCCAGCTACGATACATATCACCAGTATAAGCAGCTTGTAGGTAAGGTCACCAAGGCCACCTGCCCTGCAGGTATGCAAGGATTACAATGCATTCACCCGATGCACCTGTCAAATGACATTCTAGCCATTAGCTGTGTGCTCGTCTTATTATAGCAATCTTGTGTTTTTACACATCAGAGGATAGGATAAGAAATTTGGATTAATAGTTCATTCATCCACTGTAAGGAATGAATGTAATTTCAAACTACTTTGATATGTCCAAGGCTATCGACTAAAGGAAGTTACAGGGATGCAAGTGGGTGATTGATCCATTTCCTGAACATTTTACGCGATCCTGGCCAGACGGCCCGAGCGTTTGTGCGCGGCATCGGACATTTATGGGGGCTCGTCTACAGGGTATCACTCGCCCCAAAAACCAATGTTTGCCTATTTTTATACTGAAATATCATGATCTGATTTTTAAAAAAAATCATTTCCGGAATTTTATTTTTTTACGGCCTCATTTCCAGAATTCCAGGAATTTCCGGAAGTCTTGCATCCCTGTAGTTAATATGAACCTCAGATTTACTGAATAGATTTCATGCTGTCCACTGGAGATACATATCAATCTAAAATTCACTAATCCAACTCTTGCTATCTACTGAAGACAGCTTTTGTTGTCAATTCATTAATTTCTACATTTTTGACCAATTGTAATGAGGTTTCACTCAAATGTAGCCTTGAAGATTATTAATCCAATCAGTTACAAATTCTGACCATCGTTCATAAAACTGTAGTATTTGTATCTGAAAACAAATTCATCTTCCTTTACAGATATCCCATTGTTTGCCTTACAATCAGCTACTAAGAATATGCCAACTATGATGTCTATCACCAGTATAAGCAGCTTGTACTGGAGGTCATTATGGCGCCACCTGTCCTGCAGGTATGCAAGGATTACAATGCATTCACCCGATGCACCTGTCAAATGACATTCTAGCCATCAGCTGTTTGCTCTTCTTATTATAGCAATCTTGTGTTTTTACACATCAGAGGATAGGATAAGATATTTGGATTAATAGTTCATTCATCCACTGTAAGGAATTAATGTAATTTCAAACTACTTTGATATGTCCCAGGCTATCGACTAAAGGTAGTTACAGGGATGCAAGTGGGTGATTGATCCGTTTACTGAACTTTTTACACGAGCCTGGCCAGATGGCCCAAGCGTTTGCGCGCAGCATTGAACATTCATGGGGGCTCGTCTGGAGAATAGGCTACACCTACATGATTAACACCTCTTCATCTGTCAAGTATTTAGGAGTCACCCTGGACAATACTCTTTCAGAAGAGTCGATTGCTTTAAATGTTATCAAAAAGGCCAGCGGGAGACTCAAATTCTTATACAGGCACGCTGATTGTTTAAATTTAAAACCCCGCAAGACACTGTGTTCAGCATTGATTATGTGTTATTTTGAGTATGCATGCTCTTCCTGGTATTCAGCTATTTCTCAAAAATTCAAAAATCGTTTTCAAACCATGCAAAACAAAATTGTCCGTTTTATTTTGGGTGTGGGACCGCGTACCCATATTGGTCAAAAAGAGTTGGACATGGTAGGGATGTTATCAAGCCGGGATAGGGTTGTGCAACTTAAACTTAACCATGTTTTTAAGATTTTTCATGATTTGTCTTTGTCTCCTGATTATATGAAATTGTATTTTACTAGAGTGTCATTTTTGCATAAATATAGTACCAGGGGTAGCCCGTTCAACTTTGTTGTTCCTTCTTCTAAGGGTCAAGCTAGATTTACTTTTTATAATACTGCTATTCATCACTGGAACTCATTGCCGAGCGAGATCAAGAACACCAATAATTTTAGTTTATTCAAACAATTAGTTAAAAGACACTTGGCGAGTTATGATTCAATTGATTTATGAGCTGGTCTCACATTATGCTCGTGCCCTGTTTTTATTTGTTTTGTCCTTGTTTTCGTTTGGCGTTTGTGCTTCTTTCGTGCCTTTCATTTGTTTTTGTTTTGTTTTCATGTTTTTTCTGCCTTTCTATGCTTGTTAAAGGACCCCAATGGAAATATCAAAGCTTTTTGGGCTATCCTTGGTACTTTTGCTCATATTTTATTATGTCTATATATTTTTAAAATAGGTTTGTGCAATCTTTTACATGTTTGTATGCTTAAATGTTTCTCTATATGATGTTTTGAGTACCTAATAAAATAAAATCAAATCAAATACAGGGTATCTATCACCCCCAAAAAAAAATGTTTGCCTATTTTTATGCTGAAATATCAACATCCTATTCCGGAAATGCAATAAAAACCAGACAATCTTTTTTTTTTCATTTCCAGAATTTTATTTTTTTATGGCCTCATTTCCTGAATTCTTGCCTCCCTGTAGATATTCTGAACCTCAGATTCACTGAAGATAAATATAAACCTAAAATTCAATAATACAATTCTTGCTATCTACTGTAGACAGCTTTGTTGTCAATTCATTAATTTCTACATTTTTTTACCAATTGTAATGAGGTTTTCACTCAAATGTAGCATTTAAGATTATTAATGCAATCAGTTACAAATTCTGACCATCGTTCATAAAACTGTAGTATTTGTATCTGAAAACAAATTCATCTTCCTATACAGATATCCCATTATTTGCCTTACAAAAGCTACTAAGAATATGCCAACTACGATGCATATCACCAATATACGCAGCTTGTAGGTAAGGTCACCAAGGCCACCTGCCCTGCAGGTATGCAAGGATTACAATGCATTCACCCGATGCACCTGTCAAATGACATTCTAGCCATCAGCTGTTTGCTCTTCTTATTATAGCAATCTTGTGTTTTTACACATCAGAGGATAGGATAAGATATTTGGATTAATAGTTCATTCATCCACTGTAAGGAGTGAATGTAATTTCAAACTACTTTGATATGTCCCAGGCTATCGTCTAAAGGAAGGTACAGGGATGCAAGTGGGTGATTGATCCGTTTACTGAACTTTTTACGCAAGCCTGGCCAGATGACCCAAGAGTTTGCGCACAGCAGTAAATATAGTTACAGGGATGCAAGTGGGTGAGAGCATTGAACATTTATGGGGGCTCGTCTGGAGAATAAGCTACAGGGTAACTATCACTCCCAAAAAAAAAATGTTTGCCTCTTTTTATGCTGAAATATCAACATCCTATTCCAGAAATGCAATAAAAACCAAACAATCTTTTTTTTCTTCCATTTCCAGAATTTTATTTTTTATGGCTTCATTTCCGGAATTCTGTAAATTTCCGGAAGTCTTGCATCCCTGTAGATATTCTGAACCTCAGATTCACTGAATATATTTCATGCTGTCCACTAAAGATATATATAAACCTAAAATTTACTAATACAACTCTTGCTATCTACTGAAGACAGCTATGTTGTCAATTCATTAATTTCTACAATTTTTTACCAATTGTAATGAGGTTTTCACTCAAATATAGCCTTGAAGATTATTAATCCAATCAGTTACAAATTCTGACCATTGTTCATAAAACTGTAGTATTTGTATCTGAAAACAAATTCATCTTCCTATACAGATATCCCATTGTTTGCCTTACAATCAGCTTCTAAGAATATGCCAGCTATGATACATATCACCAGTATAAGCAGCTTGTAGGTAAGGTCACCAAGGCCACCTGCCCTGCAGGTATGCAAGGATTACAATGCATTCACCCGATGCACCTGTCAAATGACATTCTAGCCATCAGCTGTTTGCTCTTCTTATTATAGTAATCTTGTGTTTTTACACATCAGAGGATAGGATAAGATATTTGGATTACTAGTTCATTCATCCACTGTAAGGAGTGAATGTAATTTCAAACTACTTTGATATGTCCCAGGCTATCGTCTAAAGGAAGGTACAGGGATGCAAGTGGATGATTGATCCGTTTACTGAACTTTTTACGCAAGCCTGGCCAGATGGCCCAAGCGTTTGCGCGCAGCATTGAACATTAATGGGGGCTCGTCTGGAGAATAGGCTACAGGGTATCTATCACTCCCCCCCAAAAAGGTTTGCATCTTTTTATGCTGAAATATCAACATCCTATTCCGGAAATGCAATAAAAACTAGACAATCTTTTTTCTTTTTCATTTCCAGAATTTTAATTTTTTTTTATGGCCTAATGTCCGGAATTCTGTAAATTTCCGGAAGTCTTGCTTCCCTGTAGATATTCTGAACCTCAGATTCACTGAATAGATTTCATGCTGTCCACTGAAGATATATCTAAACCTAAAATTCTCTAATACAACTCTTGCTATCTACTGAAGACAACTTTGTTGTCAATTCATTCATTTCTACATTTTTTGACCAATTGTAATGAGGTTTTCACTCAAATGTAGCCTTGAAGATTATTAATCCAATCAGTTACAAATTCTGCCCATTGTTCATAAAACTGTAGTTTTTTGTATCTGAAAACAAATTCATCTTCCTATACAGATATCCCATTGTTTGCATTACAATCAGCTACTAAGAATGCCAACTATGATGCATATCACCAGTATAAGCAGCTTGTACTGAAGGTCATTATGGCGCCACCTGTCCTGCAGGTATGCAAGGATTACAATGCTTTCCACCTGCTACACCTGTCAAATGACATTCTAGCCATCAGCTGTGTGCTCGTCTTATTATAGCAATCTTGTGTTTTTACACATCAGTCCCCACTCCCCCAAAAAATGTTTGCCTCTTTTTATGCTGAAATATCAACATCCTATTCCGTAAATGCAATAAAACCAGACAATCTTTTTTTTTAACATTTCCAGAATTTTATTTTTTTATGGCCTCATTTCCAGAATTCTGTAAATTTCCGGAAGTCCTGCATCACTGTAGTTATTCTGAACCTCAGATTCACTAAATATATTTCATGCTGTCCACTGAAGATATATCTAAACTTAAAATTCACTAATGAAATTCTTGCTATCTACTGAAGACAGCTTTGTTGTTACTTCATTAATTTCTACATTTTTTGACCAATTGTAATGAGATTTTCACTCAAATGTAGCCTTGATGATTATTAATCCAATCAGTTACAAATTCTTACCATCGTTCATAAAACTGTAGTATTTTTATCTGAAAACAAATTCATCTTCCTTTACAGATATCCCATTGTTTGCCTTACAATCAGCTACTAAGAATATGCCAACTATGATACATATCACCAGTATAAGCAGCTTGTACTGAAGGTCATTATGGCGCCACCTGTCCTGCAGGTATGCAAGGATTACAATGCTTTCACCTGGTAACCGACAAATGACATTCTAGCTGTGAGTTGTTTGCTATTGTAATATCAATCTTGCGATTTGGGCAATAGAGAATAACACGGTTGGTTTCAAGTTCATGCATCCACTGTAAGGAATGAATATCACTCACTGCATCTGCTTCAGGCTATCTACTGAAGATAGTTTTGGCTACAAACTACAAATCACTGAACATGTTTAATGCTATTTTCTGAAGATAGCTATAAATGTTCATTTCACTGAGCCTATGTCATGCTGTCTACTGAAGATAGCTATATTCTTCAATTCACTTCACATATTTTGTGCTATCACCTGAATTAATTCATTTTGTCCAATTCAAATGGGTTTTCGTCAAATGTAGCATCGTACCTGATTCATCTAATCAGTTAGAAAATTTGACCATCAGTAAAGTTGTATACTTGTATCTGAAAACAAAACCACTTCCTATAGTGTCATCCCATTGTTTCATTACAATCAGAGTTACTAAGAATATGCCATCTATGATGTATATCACTAATAAGCAGCTTGTAGGTAAGGTCACTAAGGCCACCTGCCCTGCAGGTATGCAAGGATTACAATGCTTTCACCTGCTTCACCTGACAAATGACATTCTAACTGTGAGCTGTTTGCTAATATCAATCTTGCGATTTGGGCAATAGAGAATAACACGGTTGGTTTCAAGTCAATGCATCTGCTGTAAGGAATGAATATCACTCACTGCATCTGCTTCAGGCTATCTACTGAAGATAGCTATAGCTACAAACTGTAAATCACTGAACATGTTTAACGTTTTTTTCTGAAGATAGCTATAAACGTTCATTTCACTGAAAATATGTCATGCTGTCTACTGAAGATGAAATTTTCATGCTAGTGAAAATTTGTTCCACGACTACCAGCCAGTAAAGAACTTTGCAATCGTGACATTTTCATGCCGCGAAAATGACCATTATAATTGGTAATTCACGAAATTTTAATGTTGCGAAATTTTCATGCACTACAGTAAATAAAAAGGCACAATTATGGTAACGATTTCTATATTTTCAAGGGAGTTCTCACTGTGTGTTCTTCCGCAAAAGCACAAATTGACTCTAATACGCCGGAAGAAGGCTGCATTACGCAGCAATATTTGAATCTTATCAAGATGGTGAAATCTTGTCAAGTATTTGCACACATCTGAGAACCCCTTAGCGGTACCAAAAAGCATGCTGTCAGAACACCCCTACTCAACATTGTGTGCCATTGACCTTTACCTAAGAAGCAATAGGCTGTTCCGTTTGAAATCCATACACCCCCTATGGAAGACATTGCCATAATCGTTCCCACAGGGAGTGTGACTTTCAAATAGGGTTACCATCATGGGTGACTCCTTTTGAAATCTACACTCCCTGTGTGGAACATTAAGGTCATGTCTTCCATAGGGGGTGTTTTGATTTCAGATGGAAGAGCCCAACACATATCGTCTTGCATCCCGTTCCGTTTCTTCTCTATCGCATCGCCTGCTAACGAAAGAGTTTTCCATACAATGGAATCTGTTCTTGTTTTGTTTAATAAAACCTTACTCTGTATTGATTGAGAATTGAATGCACCGTGCTTGCATTGAGGTGAACAAGGAATAAATAAATAAAATAAAACAAATCATTGCAGAAGGCTTGGGATGCTGGGGTGATTGACCTGATGGTCGCATATTACTTAACCTGGGGGCTCGTGGGAGAAGCGAGCACAAATTTAAGTTCAAGCTGGGATATTGTTTTTGCCATGTTGAACCCAATTATTTGGGGAAATTTAAATTAGACACAGTATAAATCTATACTAGCTATGTCAACAAACAGGGTGTCTCAAAATAACCCTGCTTATATATAAACCATTATCATACTATTGTTCTCCAAGGAGGCCACCAAAAAAAACCATGTTCAACGGGCCTGAACGACAAATATTTTTGTTTGCGTTTGGGTAAAAATGTTTGTATTTTTGGGAACATTTTAAAAATTGTTGAAAATTCATCAAAATGTCCAGAATTTTTTGAACGGTATAAAAAAGGGGTGGGTGGGGGGGGGGGGGGGGGGGGGAAGAAACCTCCTTGCCGACCGGCCTTACCTGAGAGGTCCGTTTGCCCGTAGAACAGGGTTAGTATTTTTTGGTCACCAAAGCAAAAATTTCTCAAATGAATCTCTGTTCAGATCATCTTTAGATCGATATTTCAATAAAAAAAAATTTCAATGAAAATGTCAACAAATTATTCAAAACTTTCAATAAATTTCAATAATAAATTAGACCACAATGAAAGATTGAAATATTGCTTTTTAAACAAACTTAGGCAGTGTTATTGTGACATGTATTTCTTTAAAAAATAATTTGAAAGGAATAGGAGGCTATAACAAATGCTGATTAGACAGGACTGTAATCACCATCTTTAATTGCATAAGGCTAAATTAAAAAAATATTTTGTTTTCTAAAAGTTTTTTTTTAATATAAAATATTGAAATCCTTGTAAAAGTGACTTTTTGTATTTAAAATGATGTGATCAATGAAAATCTGAAAAATCAGTGACATTTTGGGATTTTTTTTAATTTTAATTTTTTTTAATTAAAAAAAGAAAAATCTTCAGATTTTCGTTATTCTAATGCGCATCAATAAACTAACGTGCGCGGGAGCTTTGAGACAAATGATTTTTAAAATTTATCCTATCAAAATTGGTAAATGGTTAACATTCAATTCAATTCCCATCAATCTAAGAAACAATAGATTCATCATGTACAGGGATGCAAGTGGGTTATTGATCGATTTCCTAAACTTTTTAACGCGAGCTTGGATCAAATATTTATGGGGGCTCGTCTGGATAATAGGCTACAGGGTATCACCCCTAAAAAAAACCCTCCATATTTGCCTCTTTTATGCTGAAATATCATTATCTAATTCCGTAAGTCTTGCATCCCTGCATGTAAACTGAAGGGCAACCTCAAAAAGTTGAGAGGGTTTAGTGCAACAAGGCTCCATCTGCAATAGCTGCCAGATGTTGTAATTCATAGGTGACCCCTTGATATAAACTATAAGTAACACAGGGCAGCTATAGCAGATAGGACATTTTTCACATACATCAAGTTTTGGGAAAAGACAATATCTACAATAGCTGCCACCTGTTATATATTAAGGGTGCTCTAAGAAGTTCACTTGTGAAAACACATTCTAACAAATGGCAGCCATTGCAGATAGGTAGCACTTTGTTGCACTTAACCCTCGATATGAATGAGCACCTTTACAAATCACCACTACAGGGTTCACCCACGTGTTTATGTCTAAGGCTATATTAAAAACATCTTTTGTTTCAAAGCGCTTCAGTTTTTCATAACCTAATGCGGAATGCGGTGGGTTTTTTTAAATATAAAATATTGAAATCCTTGTAAAAGTGACCTTTTGTATTTAAAATGATGTGATCAATGACAATTTGTGAAATGTTGGGATTTTTTTTTAATTTTTAAGATTTTTTTCTTCTAATGCGCATCAATAAACTAACGCGCGCGGGAGCTTTGAGACAAATGATTTTTTTAATTTGGCCTAAGACAACCAACTCTAATTGAAGACGCTCACCTAGGGGCATGTAGATAATTACATTTACCCTTACTGATTTTTTTGTTGTTGCAGTCATTGCAATTGGGCACATATGGGATCTCTGTAATGATATCTGTGTTATGTTGGTGTAATATCTTTAACCATTACAACTGTATGGACTAAGTTCAATGGCACATATATCGGCTTTTACACAGATATGTGCTATGAAAGGACTTCTTAAAGGAGGGGTCCAGCAAGCACAACATTGTGTATTACATGTTAGAAAAATAACTATCTAACTCAACTTTTGTAATTATATAGAACAAAACACCATACTTATGACAAAAACGAATAAAAACTGCCATCTCTCAACATGCAATTTTTAAAATTTGCGGCGATCAAAAGTCCCGTTGTCGATAAAGTCACAGTTACACAAAAACAATGCACATGTGCAAATTTGAGCACCGATAACCATGACGTCATCGACACCGGCACTTTTGATCGCCGCAAATGTTTAAAATTGCATGTTGAGCGATGGCAGTTTTTATTCGATTTTGTGACTAGTATGATGTTTTGTTCTATATAGTTACGCAATTTCGACTCAATAATTATTTTTCTAACAAATAATACTCAATGTTGTGCTTGCGGGACCCCTCCTTTAAACGTAAAGTTCTTCTTTAACCCCTCCTTTAAACGTAATGTTCTTCTTAGAACATCATTCAGAATATGTATTTTTAAAAATCCTGTAACAAAGGTTTGATACCTGAAAAATGCACACATTTTACTTGATTTGCAATATGGAGATGAGGATTATTTTGTGAAACAAAATTTCAAAGACATTTATAATTGTGAATAATATTTTCTTCTTAAATGGCATTATTTTCTAATAATTAATCAAAATAAATGTGTTTCTAAATTTGTTTCAAAGGGTTATGTATCCTCTTTTTGTAATGTTGGGCTTACATGAAGAAAAAAACTTTCATCCCAGAAAAGAAATAAAAATAAAAATAAAAATAAAAATCATTAGTAGCAATTTTATACACTTAAATTTTGAATAAAAAATATGCAAATTTGATAACAAAATTAGAATTCAATATATCAAATTTGAAATATCGGTGTCAAAATAATACCTATACACTAACCATATACCCTTAAGAATACTTGTTTTAATGGGCAAAATATAAATACCCGTAGAGTAAACATGTTTCCTATTAATAGTACGAGGACACTTCAATTGGTCATCACAACGCTTCTTCAGCTTAAAACAAATACTATGGGACAGCCAGCCGGACATCCAATATATATAAGTCATTCCATTCAATGCGCACCAAACATGCACACAGTCGTTATTACGACAAGACAAGCAAAAAAATAGTGGTGGGTTGGAATAAGGTTAGGGTAAATTATTGTGCTTTGAAAAAAGATGCATTAACTTGGTTTAAATCTAATAAGTACCCCTAATTTTAAGAATTTGAACCGAGTTAAGGTCTGAGGCCCCCCCCCCCTTTAAAATCTTGCGCTATCTATGAGTGTGAGGCTCTAAGTAAATATGTTTAAATGTAGCTTAAATATCTCCCGGACTTTACTTCTGTCTTGTCAAATTTCGTCCTTCTCCCCCCCCCCCCCCCCCCCTCCCCCGTAAAATATTATGTCCAGTATTGATAAACCTACAATACTGATTCTCTAGAGACATGGCTTGAAATAAGCAGGAGCATTAAGCAAATTGACCCCGCTAAACCTCAAAATGCCCCTGGTTCTTATGTAAATTGTGTCACCAGGGGCAACTTTTACACTGAATATTGCCCCTGTTTATTACCATGCACACATTTTCAGGATAACATGATTCTGTGGTTTACCCTTGAATGGTTTACCCTGGTATGTGACAAATTACTCCTGGTCCTGAAGGAAAAGCCTATGAACCAGTGGCATATTTGTGTAAAACATAGCTCCTGGTTCTTAACAGTTTCTGCATGGCAGATGAGATTCCAAAATTTCACAAAATGTTAACAAAATGTCAACATTATTGAATTTCATTACCATATTTGGAAACACCATGAGAAATGCATAGACATAAGTACAAACATGCCTAGTATTGGGTCAGTAATCCTTGAGATTGACCTTGAAATTTGTGAAAGGTTTCTGAAAATGTGTTTTTTGTATGATAAAAATATTAGCCGCATGGAAAGTGTTAATTCCTTATTTCAAGGCTTGTCTACAGATACGATAAAATTGACATTCTCAAAAAGTTGAATGTCGTAATGAAAGGCAACATATTAGTTTTTAAATTATAGCCGGCCAGATCTAATTGATTGAATCTTGTGTTTAGCGAGTGACGGTCGCTACAACCCCATCAACGCCTCTTTGTTTTTTCTAAACCGCGAGCCATTTCACGTGCTAGACAGCGCGGAACAGGAAGGGTCAGTCGGTACGTATCAGATCACCAATCACGTATCTAATTTGATACTAATTATTAAAGTGCACAGTGTGTCCAGTGCTGAGATAATATGGCGATGTCCGGTACGTCGTCGCAATGAGACGTTAGATAATGGATGTAGTGTGGGTACTTTGGGATGGAATCTTTTCTCCAGGGTATTCTTCACATTCTGAGATTGATTTGTTCTAATCGAGTACTAGGATTTAATACTGCATAATATCGCATACAGACCATGTTATCCAGGCACAAGTAACAGGTATTCAGCATTTTTGTTTGGGTATAGAAGTTATCCGTGTTTTGGATCGCCTGCTATTTTGCCGGGAATAATAATCTGTGTTCAAGATTTTTAGAAAGAAGATCTACCTGTTTGTGATATGTGTTTGGTAACCTGTTCATGCAATAAATTGGATGTCATACACCGATTCAATTGAATGCAGAATAGGCTGGGTGCAATTCCCCTTCGTAGTCCGTTTCGCTGGGGATATAAGGAGATACAAATCCAATATTTCTGGAGTAAAACTGATGTTGCCTAACATATAAGAGCCAAGCTACACTGTTTTGACTGACATTGTGTGCAGCTCAACTTGCTAAAATGTGTAAAACATGGCTCCTGATTCTTAATTCCTTATTTCAAGGCTTGTCTACTGATAAACCGCGAGCCATTTCACGTGCTAGACAGCGCGGAGCAGGAAGGGTCAGTCGGTACGTATCAGATCACCAATCACGTATCTAATTTGATACTAATTATTAAAGTGCACAGTGTGTCCAGTGCTGAGATAATATAGCGATGTCCGGTACGTCGTCGTCGCAATGAGAAGTTAGATAATGGTTGTAGTGTGGGTACTTTGGGATGGAATCCTTTCTCCAGGGTATTCTTCGCATTCTGAGATTAATTTGTTCTGATCGAGAACTAGGATTTAATACTGCATAATATTGCATACAGACCATGTTATCCAGGCACAAGTAACAGGTATACAGCATTTTTGTTTGAGTATAGAAATTATCTGTGTTTTGGATCACCTGCCATTTTGTGGGGAATAATAATCTGTGTTCAAGATTTTCAGAAAGAAGATCCACCTGTTTATGATATGTATTTGGTAACACGGTCCATACATGCAATAAATTGGATGTCATACACCAATTCAATTGAATGCAGAATAGGCCGGGTGCGATTCCCCTTCGTAGTCCGTTTCGCTGGGGATATAAGGATATACAAATCTGATATTTCAGGAGTAAAACAGATGTGGCCTAACATATAAGAGCCGAGCTATTGACTGACATTGAGTGCAGCTGTACTTGCTAAAATTCACACAGATAGCTTAAAGGAATTATCTCTTCTGGCCCCACACCACCAAATCAGTTCCCTATTGCTTTGTGTGGTTAAGAGGTCAAGTTTGTGTTAATTCTTTTCACCTTTAGAGCAAACTGGTTCATTCAAATCATTGTTTTTATTGAAGATCTAGATGTCTTCTGCTTCAAAACAATCACTTTTGTGGGGGGGTAACCAGCATTTTTTCCCCGCTACAGACCAATGAAATCTATCTTAGGTACGACAGACTGCCTTCATCCTAAGATCAGAGATTCTAGCTCTAAATTGGTGGAAACAGTGAAATCGTGTAAAATGATACCATTCAAGAAAAAGCTAGAGATTTTGGGCCTGATGTGGAGGAAATAACATACATATGCAATATTATGAAACATTTAGGTACATTTACAGCATTTATTACCTTTTCTGGGATGTTAAATTTAGACTTATGGTAACTTATACTTATGCAAAACATGATTTGGTGGTGTGTACTCTACAAGTTGTCTGTTACAGATTATTTGGTTGTCATCAATTCATAAGTATTGATCATTTGAAGACAAGTTAAACGTTTGAAAAATCAGCCATCTTAACTCTTTCCACACAGGCACCTGACATTCCAAAATTTCACTAAATGTTTCAAAAATGTCAAAATTGTTGAATTTCATTACCATATATTTGGAATCACCATGTGAAATGCATTGAAATAAGTACAAATATGCCTTGTATTGGTTGAGATAGACTTTGAAATTTGTTACAGGTTTCTGACAAATATGTTTTGTATATCTAAATACTATTTGTGGCGAGTCTGTCTGTCCGTTCAATGCCTTCGGGTGCAGATCCCTGCCCATGTAATCGCTATGCACATGGATCTTTGCCCCACGTAGACAACAAACTGTTGCTACGCACGCGCGTATAAACAAAACAAAACATGGCGCACGCTATTGCCGGCGCACGCGTAATGGCGCAGACCGTAAGGTGCGTACGCGTTCGCGGCGCAAACTGGGTAATTAGTCTATGGCCAGAAAGCCATCCGGTGGCTAACAACGCGTTCGTGGCGCAAACTGGGTCTTTTCATGGGGCGGGTAAAAGGAAGCCGTCCGCGATTATTCTTTTCGTATATACAACAGTTTAACCAAAATCAGTTCATTTGTTTAAAAATGTAAAAAAGTCATTTTATTCAGTGAATTTTGATTTATTTCGTATTAAAACGGAATAAATAAATTTGGTTAAACTGATGTACGAAAAAAATAATCGCAAGCCGTCCGGTGGCTAACAAAGAGAGAAAAAGGACTCCAATTAACTTTAACTCCCGGGCGTGTTTTTGTATGAGTTAAACTACATAGGCCTATGCATATGATCAGGAGGTAAAAAAGGATCAGATGGCGGGTTAGGGTTAATAAAGGAACTGGGAGCGTAAACTGTAGACCTTCATCCAGGAACACGTTATGTGTTAAACATGATTGCGAATTGCGGTGGTATGATGCCAGTGCCTCAACATCCCATTGCGGACCCATCTATGCGCACAGGCCACAACTGGCCGTCATCATGGCTATCATGGGATGTCTTTTGTATAAATGGGAATGTTACAGGGACATGTATAATAATAATAATAATCAGTAATATAAAGGGACGGTGTGAGCAAACATTTAGCTCCAATTATATCTTTAACTCTCGGGCGTGTTTTTGTTCGTCCCGGTTTTTATGAGTTAAACTATGCATGCATGATCAGGATGAAAAGAGTCAAATGAAGGGGGGGGGGGGGGGGGCTTCAGTCTGCATGCGCCAGAAATCAAACCCAGACCTTGAGCGTGCAAGTGTGTACAGTGTTGTAGTTTAACACTATAGCAATTCGGATAGGCCTTAGGCCAATCATGGGATGTCTGTTATATAAATGGGAATGTTACATGGATATCGGTAGTATCGGTGTGCGCAAACATGTGTGATTTAAATACATAATGTTTAGGCATGCCTACGGACTACGGAGGAATACTCAAAGTCGACACACAGTTCTCAAGACTGGGCACAGATGATCATGACGATAGACCCTCCTCTCGCTGACTCCAAAACTAAAAGACCTCTGAACTAAGACCCCAATATAAAACCCTAACCCTAGGCCTAATGACACATGTACTGAATTACATGGATATGCACATGGGGTATAGCCTACCTGGATTTAAGGGCACATGAGGTTCCTGTATTATGGGGATTTGGAATATTAATGGCACCTGTGATAACTGAATTTTAAGAGTATACACATTCCATAAACCCCCAACCCGAGAACCGCCCAACCCACGAACCGCGAATTCTAGTGGTAATATAATAGCCAGGTGGAAAGTGTTAAAAAAATGAATGGTGTTTTTATACTGGATGCACATTTATTACGTGCTAGGTTTTCTGGATCTGAATGAACAGTATATAATCACAAATAGCCAGACGCAATGCCACGGACCATACATACTAACATACTTCGGGGGAAATATGCGATACAAGAGGATAGCCAGACGCAATGCCACGGACCATACATACTAACATACTTCGGGGGAAATATGCGATACAAGAGGAACAAGAGGAAACTCTTGAATAATTGACACCAAGATAGATGTATGCATCATCCACCTGTAGGCACTTAATCCTAATTGATGTACTGGCCATCACCAGCGTTTGTGTCGGTATTGCTTAGTAATCTTGACCAAATTACACCTGCAGACGCGACAAGGCACAACAGGTTGCTCCTGGGCACTTTTCAATTGCCGCTATGTTCTCTATCTATAGCCATTACCAGAATTGTCTATAATGAAAATAAACACCTTGAAAGGCTAGCTTTGTGATGCATCGTGACAAAAAAGTATGAGATGCATCGTGACAAAAAAGTATCTATCATGTTAGACAACCTTAATTTTGTGATAGGCAAAATGTACAGAAATATAGTAAGCTGTTTTTAAAAAAGTGCCTCATTTTGAATAGTTTCACACGATGCTTGCTAACTTTCTTCAAGTAACCTTTCTTTATGAGTGCCACCGTGACATTCAGAATATTGTCTCTGTCCAACCAGCCAGCCAGCACTACAGCATTTGCCCTAAACAGACAGCTGAAACAGTCTAAGTGATATTGACAGGGTGTCTGTCCACTGCAGTCTGACCTACGGGTTGTTGATATAATTCCAACTACAGGAGAAGTGTATCCAATGTCTTGGAGCAGGGTTTGTATGGGTCAATCCTGAGGCCAGTGTGGTGGGAGAGGTTTCACAAGTGGCTAAGCTTAAATATGGAATCCTACTTTATCACTTTCCTTTTTCATTTGGATTTGTATTAATCCAACATTTAAAGCAAAACATCACAATTATTTTTAGATTTAGAAGTAAAAATTAAAAAAATTCTAACGAGGACAAATCCAAAATTCTGGAGGATAAAAATCAGAAGAAAAAAATCAGCATTTCAAATCTGAGATAATATCACAAATTTCCTGGATTCAACTAGAGAGGTAACACTTTCACGTCGACATAGAACTTGAGTGAACATTTTAATTTAGAAATCCTTTAGGATGCAAAACATGGCTAGAGTCTGATGAGTTATAAAAAGCAACTTTTTGCCTAAAATCACAAATCTTTAACATGCTAAGATGTATTCCATCAGAGAATTTGCTGCAATAAATTCAAATTGCACCCAGCGAGAGAGACTGCATCATAGGATTTGTCTTAAACAGGCAGCTGAGAAGTTTTAAGTGAAATTGACAGGGTGGCCACTGCAGTCTGACCTATGGGTTTTTGATGTAATTCCAACTACAGGAGAAGTGCATCCAAATGTCTGACAGCACCAGGTCAACCATGACATTCAGAATCTAGTCTGTCGGACCAGCCAGGCAGCATCACAGCATTTGCCCTAACAAGGCAGCAGAAAAGTCGAAGTGATATTTATTGACAGGGTGTCCACTGCAGTCTGACCCACAGGTTGTTTATGTAATTCCAACTACGGTATAAGTGTAGGGCCTATCCAATATCTTGCAGCATGGTCTCTATAGGGTCAATCTTGGGGCCAGTGAGATGAGAAAGTGGCTCCAATATTTGTACTCCACTGACAGTCAAATTGACCATCAAACATATGAGTAAAACCTCATTGAAAGACCAAACGGTATGTATTGTATCTGCATTGGCTACCTAGAGAACTATTTGTTTTAAAGAGTGAGAGTACAGGTTATTACATCAAACGACAAACAAACAATACTTTCTGTCAAGCCAATAAAAATCTTTGCACTTCAAATTAAATGGCTTGAAATCTAGATGATAGCCCTACATAACATAATACTACTAGTAATATTGACTCTGTAAAGAGGTCAGTAGTAAATCGTCGTCCATGAAAAACCCTCCTGAGACTCAAAAACCTTCCTCCGTCAATTGCTTCTATAAATCCCAGCCAACAAGAGGCTCCAAACAATCCACAATCCATGATTAAAATGCGAGTTGACCGACAAAGGCGGCGAGCTAATAATTCAATTTCAAAACACGCAGGGAAAACACTGACGAGATTGTATTGTCTAACGGGGTCCCCCTGCCAGAGGACATAAGGTGAAGGCCAGAAGAAGACGGATGTTTATTGAGGGAAATGAGGGGGAAAACGACGGAATTAATATAACGCATACCGCCCGGACCCCATCTGTTATGGTGAACAACGTTCGGGTGAATCTTGTCCCCGTTGGGCATAGTTCATAAAATTCAATTTCATGTTGACTGCATGAACATTACCATTTTATTGCTTCTACTTAGAGGCTTCAAAAATGATGGACTACCAGGGCTTTTCATTACAAATACACAATATATAAAGACGATTTTGAAATTGCTTAGTTGCGGTATTAACCAAGACTAGGTCTGTTGATACTTAATTACGCCATTGGTATCCTATTCATAGGACTCTAGTTGAGGGACTGTATGAATTTACCAAAATAATTCTCTTACTTTTGAAAAATTATCTAAAGTGTTGATTCCCTTATTCAAGTCAATCAAAGAGTAATAGTACCATACCCGGGTGCAAGGAACCGACATAATTATTTGCTTATTTGTATGGCAAAGGAAATTCGCAGGAATTTGAGGAGTTCAATTGTATCTGTTAATGTACTACAGTTAAAAGCAATAACTATTAACTACCTATGGGGTGTATATGTACAGTGTTTGTTGCGGTTATAATACAATTTTTTACTCTGTACATTGGAATAATTGATTTGCCTGACAACAATGTGAGATTCTGCCAACGCTAGAGGCATCACCAACAATATTCATTTTAATCAATTTCTTTCTTCTGAGTGAGATCTATGTGAATTTTTCATGACTGAATCTCTCTCACTTATTAAATGGTGGCCATAATAAGGCGCATTAGATTTGCCTACAAACAATGATAACTCGTCATCAAGTCTCCCTTTATGTATGCCGTGCTTCATCCATCATAATGCCTGGGAGGGGGGGGGGGGCAGTACTCAAATTATTTTTGATGGGGTACGCCACTGAATTTTTGAAATCCTCATCAATTTTATGGGTGTTTTTACCTAAAATACATAGATGATAATTCTTTGCGATTTGGGACCGGCACAAACCATACATGATGTTTAGGGAATTTTAGCAAAAGTGACCCGTTAGAGTAGCACAAACCGGTTTACCATATATGTAAGTACCCACCCCTCCCCCGGGCATAATACTGACAGCATTCATTCCTAAAAAGAGATATGCAGGCATGATAAAAATCTGAAATTTCACGAAATATTAAAAAATATTGCGCAAAATTGTCTAAACAAAATTTTGCTAAATAAAGGCAAATTTAGGGAAAAATATAGACTTTTGAGAGTGAAATATATCTACTTTCAGATATTTATCTATAAAATATCATGCCTAGATATGTCTGGTAGCGATATCACATTGTATCATCGTTTGTGGCATAATTGAATAAAGAACGCCGGTCCCAGGTGAGATGTGCTATTGTGTAAACTATTATGACATTACGCCATTGGCTGTTGAGATTACATTTACGTTATAATTGTATAACGCCAGGCACCTGCAACTCTTGCGTTCCTTGTCTAAGTGATACACTTGGATATGGGTGTATTCATTATTCATTTCAGATTGGCAGATATTTTTTCAAACTACACATAATTTAATACATTTTAGAATGAATCAGATTTTGAATGATGATATTGCTTGCAGTGTCTGCAGACATTTTAATTGTGATAATTTCAGATCTATTTTCAGAATTGCAGTTGAAGCAGGATGTACACAGGGCTAGTCCTGTTGAAACCCATACACCCCTTTTGGAAGACCTGACCTTAATCTTCTACACAGGGAGTGTAGATTTAATGGAGCCAACCATGCAGGTAACCCCCATTTGAAATTTGCACTCCCTGTGGGGAAGATTAAGGTAATGTCTTCTGTCTATCACTGCCTCTTCATTCAAAACTGACATCACAGCATGGAAGGGGATATATGGAATATAGATGTGGTATAATTTTGGTGGACATCAGGTGGTTAATTTGAACTTCTTCCTGGTCTGGGATGGAGTCATTCAGCATGTTTTTACTGAAGTAATAAAGATGGCATGTGCCTGCTAAGGGATTAAAATTCCCCAATAAAAACACAACTCCACCGGCATTTGCCCGCTCATACCGGTTTTAATCCCCTGGATTTGAGCCGCCTTTTATCCTTCAAAACGAAGGATAATAGCGGTTGAAACCGGCTAAGAAAAGCCGTCTTTTGCCAATATAAACACGCACGGTTCCAGCTCATCGCTTTTTCCGGTGGAAAAGCGGAAGTGGGCACGATCACCTGACCCGGTTACCTGACAATTAAATTACCTTTGCGTAGCAAGTTTGTAAGCCCATCACAAACACGTACGCCGCCATTATGCCCAGATATACCACACATCACTGCGTGTTGATTTTTTTAAAGAAGATGAGTTCTTTTTCGTGGAGCAACGAAGCCATTACGGGTTTAAAATGTACAGCAATTGTTTAATCAGCTGGCATATTTATTTTTATATTAGGCTCGTTCGAAGAGATGGCGAACTTATTTGTTTTGTTTCTTTATGTACAATCATAATTTCGTTTGGAAAAATGCAATCAAAATACAATTATCAAGTTTTGATATTTTAAAATATAATTTTAACCTTTAAGAAGAATTATCAAGGTTGGAATTTGTGTTTAAAAACAAAATATTTATGACAAAGCATGCGCAGACAATGACCTTTCCCAGGCATTTATTATAATGAGGTCAACGGCAGCCGGCAAGTTTGGCCATCGGATTGCAATAAAAACACTTCACTGACGCGATCAACCGGTTGTTAACCGCCTTTTTGTAAAGCAGATAAAAGCCGGTTAGCTTAATAAAAACACGCTGTATGTATGTGTACTTACATGTTCTAATTGGGTTAGTCTCTGATAAAGGTCTGCATTCTTTTTAACTAAAGTACTGTTAGATGAAATGGCATGTTGAAGCTCCGAGTTCTGTAGATGAAAGAATAAATAAAGGTATATTTATCATTTAAGCTATATGTTTATGCTTACAATACATAGTTGAAAGAAAACATTACATTTACTTGGTACATTTGGCTTTCAAATCCATGCTTTTTCACAAACTTATCACATAGAAAATACATCTGTTTTAAAATTTGATCATGAACTTCTCAATAGAGCGTTAAAAACACACCCTGTTCTACCGGCAAACGGTTCTCTCATCAGATAGGGTCGGTGTTTCTTTCTTCAACAATTTTTGAAATGTTCAACAAGAAAAATAAATTGTTTCAAACAATGTAAAATAAGTGGATCGATTGGATTTTGATCCCAGGCATCTACTTATTCCACCGGTGGCTTAATCCAGCCAATCTGCCACATTTGAGGAATAGAGGGCGCTGCTATTTCAAATGTTTTAAATGCCTTTTACTCTTGCTATCCATGTTCAGTTGACTCCGATTCATTTTCAAAAATATGATTAAATGTATTTTCAAATATTGTTCGTATAAATCAATTGTTATAAGAAAGTTAAAAGATAAGAAACGTAAAAATGTAATTTTGACGATGCCCCCTTTTTTAAAATTAATTTAACACCATAGATTCTGTATTTTGTAAATAATATCTAGTAAGATTCACAGTCAGTTTATCCACCATTTAGTAGATGCCTCTGCTTTGACAAGCCTGTGTAGGGTCTAACGGGCAAGAGAATATTAATTTGAAGAAGCTAGATCAAAACAAGATAAATGTTCTTACCAGATCAATTGATTTTCTTCTCTCATCCCTCAGTTCTTTCTCTAGAGATTCACATGACACTCTTTGTTGGGTGACCTCTACTTCCTGTAAAGCGGGAGATACAAAATACAGAAATATACAATTATGTTATAAATATCATGTAATTATCATTATACATAATACAAATGACATTAACACTTTCTACGAGGCAGGCGGCAGCAGACAACACTCCAAAATGTCACAACATTTTTCAAAAATGGGGCAGTAGTGCTGCTTGAGGGAGGGTGGACACACCAAGATATTGTACAGATGTCAATATTATCTTCAGACAGGTAAGAATTGTGGGGGATCCAAGAGGAGACTCGACCACAACTACTAGGGTGAATTGTTCGGAATCGAAGAAACAAATTATTGAATTTCATTACCATATTCTGAATCACCATGAGAAATGCAATATAATAAGTACAAACATGCCTAGTATTGGTTCAGTAATTCTTGAGATACACTTTAAAAGTTGGGAACTGTTTCTGAAAAATCTGTTTTGTATATTAGTAAAACTAACATGTGGAAATTGTGTTAAGAAATCCAATGTATGAAAAGATTAGACTTAAAAATGTCTCATATTGCACCACATTTCCATGCAAAAATATGTTAATTGCAGTATGAGTTTGAAGTCGTTGCGGAATATAAATCGCATCCCATGATTTGGCGGGAATAAATAGTGCCCCAATTTTGCACCTCAAGGGACCAACCACTTTTAAAGACTTGAAGAGATACGCACATTTCTAAAAATTCTGGAAAGAGTCTTTTATTTATTAAATGGTGAAATAATTAAAGTTGAAAATGTATAGATCAATCAAGAATTGTAATCCCAATCAAAAATGGGTTACACCCTTAATAAATATACACTACCAAGAAAGGTTTGGAGTAAAATACTTCAACTCTAAAACCCGAAATGTTCGCGAGTTTGATATTTCATGAATCATCAATACTGGCCTTATTCATGGCATGAACATTTCGTGAATGTAAACTTTGGAGTTACATTGTGTAACTTTGCAATGCACTACAACAAGGTAGATTGGAAATATTTGTGGCATGACATTTTCATGAGTATAGGTGCTCCTCGCGTAATTAGCAAAATTTAAATGGGCATGAACATTTCTGTTTTCAAAGTATGTATCTTTATTCAAGATTGGCAAGACAAGAATCATGAACAGCCTTGAAACCTGAATTCAGGTTATAACCAATAATGGTTGAATCAGATTCGCTACCATAATTTGAAAATGATGCCATGGGCTGATGATGATACTGAAATCCATCAATTTCCTGCTGACAAACCTTCACTCAAAGCTACCGTTATCAATCAAATTTCTTTCATACCAGACAGACAATGAGCAAGAAGCTTAAAGCTTAGTGAAAAGGATATGAATAAGAAAAATACAATTTTGGCGAAATTAGCTCTTGGGCTCAAATTTTGACAAGAAAGTATATGCATTATACCAAAACCTTTCGGCGTTCATTTTCAATTACCGATATATTCGTTCATTTCAATACCTCAGAAAAACTCGGTATTGATGAGTAAAGATTTAAAAAGACCATATATTTATGATTCTAGTAGCATTTACAATACTTGAAGCATTGGTAAGTGATAGAATTTTGCTTAGGGTCTATTTAGTTGGTAACAAAAATTATATTTTAATTACACCAGCTCCCATTGTGTATTTGCAATCATCATCTTTTAATACAAGGACTAATAAGTGGATGGAGTAAAGGAGACATATCTTACTAATGACTATAGACTTGAACCGCATCTATGCGATACGGTTTAACCCTACTGTACTATGCCTTCATTGAAGTACAACAGGCTAATCAGTGCTGAAATGTTCACATTTTTCTTGAGGTGCCAATTTTCACCTTACTTCTGAGGCCAAGGTGCAATTCCTTCCAGTCGAGGTGCAATTTTAGATAAAATCGCAATAGCAACTTGATTTAGGCAACAACTTGTATCACAATTTTGCCCCAGCCTTTGAAAGTTGCATCGCAGTTGATGATTTATAAGATACAAATTGTGATGCGATACGGGAAATTTGCAGGTCTGCTGCTAAGTCTTGCATACGATTAGCCTTCAGGGACTCTATTCATAATAGTGTTCATATGGTTGCGTGTAATGACGTCCAAGAATATTGCTTTTATCTATAAACATGACCACATAATCTTGTAGTATCACAAATAGGGAGTGTATAATAGATTTCAAATGAATTCACTCATGCAGGTTACCTCACTTGAAATTCTCACTCCCTGTGGGGAAGAGTAAGGTAAAGTATTTCACAGGGGGTGTATGGATTTCAAATGGAATAGCCCATTGCAATGACAACCACTATTTTACACATGCCGTGTAGGAATCCCACCACTAGTGTGCAAATGCTGCACTGATCACACAGGCATGGTTTGCTGGCATGGCACAGAGGTAGGTGAATGGAGTACAGTCCGATTATGGTTAGGTTATTCACCTAGGTACGTGATGCAAGAATGCCGTGTTGCGCGGCACCATTAGCGCTTCCCGCTGCGCATGGTGGATTGTACCACATGTAGATTGTGCGTATACCGGTGGGGGGGGGGGGGGGGGGGGGTTTGGTCGGGAATGTGCCGCTGGATATTCAAAACCCCTACCCATTTCTATGGATGATTTTGAAGAAAAAAAGGTACCCATTTCTAAGGTTTTTGCTTCATTTTAGACCCAATTTTTGCAAATTATCAAGAAAATAGACCCAATTTTCGCCAAAATAGCCAAAATGTCCATTTGTTAAAGTGACCCATCCCCGTGTACCGTATTAGGCAAGTACCCCCCCCCCCCCCCATGGGTATACCCAGAGTTGGAATAAGTTTAGATCAATGGTTCAGTGAAACAAAGTCCTATCAGCAATGCCTGCTATTTGTTAGATTTTGATGTCACAAGGGCATATCTTATTCTTAATCACCCTTGATGTATTAAATGTGGCAGCTATTGTAGATATTGCCTTTTCACATAACTGAGATGTAAGTGCAAAAATGTCTGCTATAGCTGTCCTGTGTCACTTCTAGTTTATACCAATGGATCTGCTAGAATACCACACATGATAACATCTGGCAGCTTTTGCAGATGAACCCTTGTTGCTCTACACCATGGCCTGAAAAAATGGGTTTTTTTCCCGGCAAGCGATTCCAAATTTCCCTCCAAAATGGAATGCATTTCCCTCCAAATGCCAAAATTTCCCTCCAAATGCTCAAATTTCCCTGCAAGGAGCTTTCCGTATTGCCTAACTTTTTCAGCCTGTGTCTACACCTCTGATATGTAAATTGTAGTGCGATGTGATGGGGATTGGTGATATTAATTCAGGATGTCTGTTGGTAATATCTCTGAAAGTGGTACGCGGCATTTACAGACGCTCATTGCTTGTCGTTATAGTTCCTCAGAGCAGAAATCCTCATTCGGTACATTGCTAAATACAAAATCCCCAAACCCAAAAATTGATTGGCTGAAAATAAAGGAAGACAGCGTTCCAGGGTCTTCCTACGGCAATAACATACGTTAGTAATGCCAGCAAAACATGTTTAAAGATTCAAGTATGTTTTTGTACTGGTGAAAATCTACATTTATTCAGGAAGAATCAGCAGTAAAGCGATGCTCAATTACACCTAGACATTCACGCGTCACAACACACATTCGTACATGAATACCAATTAACTTTTAAAACCCCTAATGCATTATGGATAAAATGGATAGGATAGGATACTAATGTGTAGAGAAACCACAAAGATGGTGAGAATTGACTATGCATAGAAAAGTCACAGGAAAGCATCCACGTGTATTTTGTGAAGAGTGCTGTTATAACCCTTACAGCCCTGAAAACCCCCTGAAAACCCCAATTGAGAATCATGCTGACAGCACCTGTCACCTCAGCTTATCTCGCCGGGCGCTTACGGCGTGTGACAAATGTGCGCATTGAATTGTTAATTACGGGCATGTGACCCCCTGGCCAAATGGACGAAGACACCGTATTCCATGCGGGGGGACCCAAGTTTGAATCCTGTCGCCGGCAAGTCCGGATTTCCCACTAAATTCCGTCCCATTTCCACCCTTGGAAAGTTTTTTACGACACATCTGTCCCAAAAGTGCTAGGGTTAATGATTATGAAGCATTACCTTCTCTGGCATGTTCAGGATAAATATTTTAAGGGTGTCTATTTAAGGGTGTCTATTTAAGGGTGTCTGTTTATTTTTAATACCCAAACTGTTTTCACATGGTTAGATCATTGCCTGTGGAGTTTGGTTCTCCCATTTTTCATTTTTGATCAATTCTAAATTCTTTTATTAGAATTTTAGCTACACAGGGACTTGACCCCATAATCTGTATCACAAGTGCAAAACTCTATGGATATCCATACATGAGTTCCATTACTATACAGGCTGTAACAAAAAAGTTATACAGTTTTGAAAAAAATATTAAAAATATCTCCTGTATAATTTCTGTTTCGAGTTTTAATGGCCTGCAAGAGGAATTTTCTTAGCTTTCGAATAAGCTTTGTTTCATGACAATCGATGGTCGGTAAGCAGAGATATGATCAATTGTCTACAGTAGTCATAACATCACCTGGGCCACTTTGGTTTAATCAATGGTAAAATCACTGGGATGAATATGAATGGAATCGAACCAGGAACATAGCAGTAGAGCGCCCTTGTTAGACAACAATGGTTCTTTTCAAGTAGTTAAAAGTATTACAAAGAAGGTTAGGTCTTTACAAATATAACATTCTTATTTTATGAATTTATTTATTCAAATGAAATAAACTATTTGAAAAAAGAATTATATTGTTCTCCCTAATGGTCCTTGCATGATACCCTAACCATTTAGTTTATACAAGCAAGATTGTATGATATTATTGTGAAAGTGGCCCAACCCGATTTCAAGACGACTTAGTAAATTGGTCATAACTTTTAAACGCAAGTAGTTAAAAAGACCAAATAAAATGATTCTGGTAGCCAAAACGGAACTTAACACAGAGTGTAAGAGATTTTGACATTGCATGATTTTAACATTGAATTAAAAATAAAATTGCGATTGTATAACTTTTTTGTTACAGTCTGTATACCAAAAAATGCCCCCAAACCATTTCCCCAAACCGTACAAACCACAAATATCATCAAAGTCGAGAAGAAACCATGACACAAATCCAGACCATTCTTGGTAGCAAATAAAAAATAATTGTTACACAGTTGCAAGTATTCTGTTCGCTCCCAAATGCTACTGTAGCAATTCAACAACTAACCACCGGCAGAATAACTTGAATTGACATTTAAAATTCAATGAATTAAAAAAAACCAACAAAAAACCCAAGCTTACTTATATACGCAAGGAGTGCTACTTTCAAATGTTTCAACATCGTCATGATTGCAATTGACAGTTACAAGTTAACTACATTTGCACTCATACTCCATTACAAACTCAATGTTGCGGTTATCCTGATTGCCACATTACATTAGATTCAATATAACATGCATTAACACTTCTGAGAGGAATCATTCATTCAGGTGTTTATTTAATAGTTCTGCAAATTTACAACTTTGAAATCATCAATTTACTTTACTTATTCCTACGATTCCAATGACAGAGCAGCAATGCCAGAACCCATTACCCACAGGCTATTTGATTCCCACAATCTATGTGTACATGTATGATGAAGCACCCAAATATCAATGGTAAGTGTAATGTGAAATCTGTGTTTGGATCAAACCCTATTATTAAGCTGCAGTGTAAATTTCCCACTCCAGGAACACCGCAAAGGACAGTGCAACAAAGCTGTAATTTTGTAACACAGTTTGATTCAAGTATATTTATATCTTGGACTACAAAAATTCAACTCAATATTGGCAGTACTACACATCAATTTTTGATGATTCAGTGTACATTATTTTATATAAACATTCCCAAGAGGTGAAAAAGCCACAACAAAATCAACAACAACAAAAAAGGTTAAAGAAGCACATTGTATCAATCAGTCGCAACCGAATGGACCACTTTGCCGACAGGAAATTTACAATTTTGACATAAAAGCATACTTTGGTTATAGGCCCGAATACATTAATTTTGTACCATACAGACTCAAATACATTGAGGTTGTGACCTCTATCCCCTGGTTCAGGCATGACTGAATACATTTATTTTGCAACCCTCACTGTCTTTTTTTTCTGCATTTTATGAGATATGTGTTGATGTTTTGACTGTGTTTCATTTAATCTGGGTTGATTAATGTGACAAATATGGCCTATTCATTATGTATCATGTCTAGTCCTCCTCGTAGGGCCACTATTTAAAAAACCCAGCTGATTATGCAGTATTTCATATAAAGCACGAGACAATGAATAACAGTCAATACCCACAATAATTTACTGCATTTTGACTGATGCATTTTATGATTATGAAAGGTGGTGCCATCAGTTAGGTGTTGGTCTGTTACGTGGGCAGCCCAGGTTTCATCCCGCTGCTGGCTCAGCCTGATCCCCCCCCCCCCCCCCCAAAAAAAAAAAAATAAATAAATAAAAATTAAAAAAATAAAAGAAGAAGAAAATAATAAGGGGGGGGGGGGGGAGAGAGAGGAAATTTGATTAATTTTTTCCCTCTGATTTTATTCCCAAAACATCCCGGGAATAGGGTTAATGACACCAAATCCATCACAACATGAATCTATTTTGGCCATAGATCTGGGGATTCCCCTATCTAAGGTTTCAAAGCTCAGCATCGAGTCATCAATATATGCACTCTGTGATGCCAGAGCAAACAACAATCACCATGCTAAGCAAATAACTCTACTAGATTTTTACATTCCGTTATTCGGGCCAAAGTCTACTTTAGACATGCGTATACCACATTTTCTATATAATTATCAAGTTTTGCACATTTTTTTTAGATAAATGTATCTGAATAATAATTTGATTAATATTGAATAAATCTATAAGAAAAAAAGGTGAACATTTAATCATAAATCTGTCTGTTGCTGTATGATGGCACACGTCTGTGAAAAGATGTGTGCAAAATTGATATCATATCAGTCACATCAAAATAGACCGCTTTGCCGTTCCAACTGAAAATCACTATTTCAAGATTTAAAATTTAAAAAATGTACCTGCCCCTCAATCTGCCTATCCCTACTTATAATAGCCTTTATTTTGGTTACACACCACAGACCTTAGTTGAGACTAGGTTCATAATAAGCGGTGTTTTTATTTACAATGGGGGTGTGTAACCCAGTTACGTGGTTCAATATACAGTCATCACAATAAGTAACTGACCAGGTAATAAATGTGTTGATAACTCTAAAAGTATAACTCCTACATAAACATCTTAAATTATAAACATGTTGAGAAATTTATCTTCTTGAATTTGAGATATCACACGCTAAGAATGGCTGATTATTAAGGAAGTTGCAATCCTAAATGTACTGTCAAGTCTGATTCTCATTTTCACATTTTCATTTTTAACACGGGGACTCAGACCGGCAAATTATTGATTACTGGTAGTGGTAGTGTCAATTCACCCGTCGATGGCCTGGTTGTTGGATAGTCGGCCGGTGGCATTGTTACGGTTAATCGATACGGCACACACGCTTTACCTGTCGTACTCTCCCCGTGTTGAAAAGAAAATGTTGAAATGAAAATCAGACTTGCCCTAACGTTTGGGATCGTAACTTCCTCGTTAATCAACCATTCTTAGCGTGTAATATCTCAAATCCAAGAAGAGAAATTTCTTAACAACTTTACAATTAAATATGTTTATGTAGGAGTTATACTTTTAAAGTTATCAGCATGTTTATTACCTGGTCAGTTACTTATTTTGATGACTGTATATTTGTTGATACCAATACGAATATGTTGACCATGGAATATCCGGCTCAGTCCTCCTGAAAACCTTGATCACTAAGCGGAAGTATTCCGGTGGCAGTAGCCAACAGATGTTAATGAACTATCTACTTGTCATAATTATCTAAAACATAAGTCTATTTGAAGTGTGCTTGTATTGCATCCTGTACTCTCTCTGTTGTATGTTTTGCAATTATGAAATCAGAACAATATCCGGGATAATATTCTGTGCTTATATTTTATCGCTTCCCCATATCTAGTACATTTCATACTATTAAACAAACAGTGAAAACAAACAAGCCGATCTACTATCGACATTTTATTTCATTGACTGCTTGATGCATTGAATACGTGCTATACATTTACTCATTACAATATGTATGTCTGCAGTTCATAAAGTCAAGTACAATATTTTGTGTTTGTGCTAGATCAATACAAAAGATCAAAACATATCATGGAGATATCCATGTTTTCCATGTTTTGTACATGTATATTAAACAACAGGCCATTTTGGAGACACACACTTGTGGCTAAAAAGTGCACATAATTTTTCTCAAGTTCCATGTGGCAGGCGTATGCAGACGACATCCCAAAATTTCACAAAATGTTTCAAAAATGTCAAAAAATTTAAATTTCATAACCATATTTGGAATCACCATGTGAATTGCATTGGAATAAGTACAAATATGCCAAGTATTGATTCAGTAATCCTTTGGATATACCTTGAAATTTGGGAAAGGTTTCTGAGAAATCTGTTTTGTATATGGTAAAACCAATAGCCGCGTGGAAAGTGTTAACACATCAAGTAAAGTTTATAGGCTATATCAAAAAAATCTTTTGTCTCAAAGCTCTTCAGTTTTTCAAAACCTAATGCGGAATGCGATTTTTTATTTTAAATAAATTTATTTTATAAATATAAAATATTGAAATCCCTGTAAAAGTGAACTTTTGTATTTAAAATGATGTGATCAATGAAAATCTGACAAATCTGTGAAATGTTGGGATTTTTTTTTTTTAACGCGTGCGGGAGCTTTAAGACAAATTATTTTTTTAATATAACCTAATCTGGAGGTCATTCAACAGGTTTTATTGAATGAGGAGGGTTGTTGGTATAAACCCTGTTGGAAATGTTTTCTGGCAAATCAACTACTGGGTAGGACCTCATTTTGATATTTTTTTGGTCTAATGGTCTAGCTTTGTTATAAAAGAGCAACTAAGGGGACATTTCATAAAAAAAAAATTGGTTTTGACGACGGTAAAACACAAAGCACGTAGCAGAACAATCACCTAATTACTGCAAATATAAGTCCATGCTATGTTGCTAATAGAGACTGCTTGCCAAATTAAACGCTAACTAAATTGAAAGGATCCGTTATCAATTATTTTAAATTCTCTAATGGATGGTTGGTTTGGTTCGTGTTGAGGGTAACAGCAGGTATACACAGTGACAAATATCTTGACATTTTTATAAGGTTGAGAGCCCAAATGCTATTTTGAGATAATCAACTTTCAAATATTTGCGACTCATTACAATACGCTGTAGCACCCAACTAATACCTCTGATTTTAGTCAAATTAAGAGTGTTTATGAGTTTATGGTTCTGAAATTCTGCAGGTTATATAGATTATTTTGATACCAAAATCTAAATTTTTCAACAAATAAGTTACGGCCATCTGGCGCTCGACCCTCGATAATTTCTTTTTCCGACAACAATAAGGTACCTGTCATGGGTATTAAAAGATATTTGTGACAATTTTCCAGGAATCATACTTTTGATTGTACTTTCTTTCTTAAAGCTGTATAGGTTTGTAAAACTTAATTCAAAAGCAGCATTTGTTCCTTCTATTTAACTTTATAGACTTTTAAAAAAAGTACTGAGGCGCCAACATCAAATATACATCTGGAGTAATTGTTGAGTTTTCATTATAACCCAATTGTCTGCTTGATATTGAATAGCGAGCGATATTGAGGGTTTCTCAACTAAGAAATTTAATTAAATCCGCATCCAGGATGCGAATTTATTAACCGTAAACAACATTTGGCAAAACACTGTATGTATGTATTGTCAGTCTCATCATGTATACTATACGCTTTATTCCGTCGAGGTACCAAATGTTGTTTACAGTAAATAATATCGCATCCAGGACAAGATGAATTGAGAATCTTAATTGACATCCGATTCTAAGCTGTTTTCTTGACAACACATGTACTATTCCTACATTAAAGCATCATAAAATGGTATATTTTACAGTGTTATAATTTCTAGGCATAACTCGAGATTCTTAAAAATGCCAATTTGTAGTTATCATAAGTTGAAAAATATCTGGGTGTTAAACTATTTTATGTGAGTATAAGATTTTATTAGATTATTTCAAGATTTCATCACCAATTTAATAAGATTGGTGACTATTTTTCTTGATATTTTAACAAGTGAAAACGAAACAAAACAAAACTAAAAAAACCTAGGTTTCATGTGGCATCGAGAACATATACTTTGGTGTGAGATTATTAGGCAGACAGTGTGTTCGGTGATGTAGTAGATATTGCTACCTATTGTATTAGTCACACCTCAACTACCTCAAGCTCGCTCCGTCATACCAGACGTTATACATCGGATTTGTACACGGTGAATTAGGTTCGTTCCTTATACGATGACCTTGCTCCCAAGTCACGATTTCAAAAGAGATATTTATAGATATTTATTAGAAGTCAAACTATATTCAGCACGGCAGTATTCGCATGATCGCGCTGATTAACACAACCGCAGCTTTATCGCGGGACGGACGAGGTCTTTGTAGATGTGCTACATTTACTAGGTTAAAATATATTGGAGCTATTTTAGGCGTGAAATGTGCAGTCATGTTTTACAGCAGTGATGGGAGGTGAGAAAAGAATTGCACAACACAGGAATTCCGTTATACGATGTAAAATGATACTTTCGCAGTGTTGCAGATCCGAGGGAGGGGTTAATGATTTTTTTTGTTATTGCCCACATTCAGGGTTTTCTATCTCAAATAATAGCTTATTTAACCTTTTTATGACTGTTACTACACCTCTAAAAGGCATAAAAAATCCTACTTACCTACATAAAAATGCCAACTTAGGCGACAAAAAATCTCCTGGTCTACAGGCAAATGGACCGCTCAGGTAGGGTCGGTCAATCAGTTTGTTTTGGTTTTAATCAAACAATTTGTGCATATTTTAGTGAATTTTCAACAAAAAAATTTAAAAAATCCAAAATGTTTCTTTCTTTCTTTTTATTTAAAAAAAAGCCAAGACTTTTCATTCCCCCTAAATTTCCAAAAATATGTTCAAAAATTTAAAATGTTGTTGTTGAAAAAATGTTTCTTCTTCTTTGTTGCCTGATTCATAAGTGCAGCAATTATCAGTTTCTGCGTAGAATGTCAATGGAATCAAAATACAGTATGATGATACACAAATCGGTGTATTAAATGTCCATTTCCAATTTCTCCTTAATTTACCTCAAGAGGTATCCCGCAATACCCATCATATATTCATGTATCACTATGTGGCTTCCCTATCGCAACTTAATATTCAAGACGTTTTCTCTCTTGATTCAAGCACAATGGATAATACTATAGGAAGTGTTTATTCTGAAGCTGCAGACACTCCGACGCCTCGTCCATCACTTGCGGTGATTGACACCGGTGTTTTACACGCTACAGATTGCGCGTTTGCAGCGGCAAATAGTTAATATCAAATTTTCGGATGTTTTGGTGAACGCATAACAATGCATACTGATAACATTCAATAGGTTTATTTCCAGATCATTTATCTACCATTCTTTGTGTTCAAATCCTTAAATTTGTCTACCTCCGATTTGTATCGGGTATATATTTGCTGATTCCAGAACCTACCATGCTCTGTCTTCATGATTGAGAATGATTTCCCATGAGTAGAAGATGACACTTAGGTTTATCCATCTCAAAATTCAAAGCATGATTTCCTATTTTGATGAGGGAGGGAAATCCCCTAGAATGTTAGTGAATACATCAATGCTCACACCTGTTACATAAAACTGGGAAACCAATCTACAGGTACTGTAAACATGGGACATTTTCGTGCAACATCAATTTTGGTGTTTTTGCGCTCCAAGTAGCTACCGCAAAAAAAAAGAACAGGTAAAGAGAGCATGTGTGGTCCATCAGAACAGCGCGGGACTCATGATCGTGAGTTCTAGCCCTGCCAGGGCTAACATGTTTGTGTCCTTGGGCACGATACTTAGTCTCAATTGCCTCGTTCACCCAAGCGAGATTGGGTAGCTGATAAGAGTGATGTTACAATCCAAGTGCTGATATGGTTGAGCACTTAGCTAGTTGCCACATAAGTGAAGCGAAATGATTGTGATGATTTCCTAAAGGCAGCGTAATAATAATAGGCTTCAGCGCCTCGGAATGTAATGAACTTTCAAATTGCAAATTTAAAAACAAGCAAAATGGCTGAAAATCAGCAAAGCGCGAAAATGTAATCGCGCAAAAATTAGCACTTTATAGTAACTGAAAGAACATCCTCAGGTAGTTCTTATCCTTTTCTATAAATATTTATTAAGGTAGGACTCAAATCAGATAATGTAAGAACTGTCATCCTCATCTCCTTCCTGTGTGCGTTCAACAGTTTCTATGCCGTGATAGTCTCTCAATTACAGCAGTACACTGTAGCTCTCGTTTCTGGAACATTTCAAGAAAAATTTCAAGAACCATTTCAAATCCCAAGAAACATTTCAAGAACCATTTCAATCCCAAGAAACATTTCAAGAACCATTTCAAATCCCAAGAAACATTTCACATGGCATTTTAAGAAACATTTCAAGAAGCCATCTAATGCATCATTTTACGATAAAAATAGAGGACTTGGATATTTTGTGTCCCTTTTCGGTGATGTCAGAAGCTTATTCAACAACTGTCAATTGGGACGATGCTTTCCTCAATTTGTCTTATCTGATGGTTATTAGTTGGTAGATAATCACACATTTTTGGATTTTTGGATGTACTTGCGTGTTTCAAAAGATATTGATCAAAAGAAAGATGTAAACAAGTGGCCATCTTTTTGAATAATACCCGTAGGGTCACCTTACCAAGATGTAATCATCTTGTTAAGATGATCTCAAGTGTGTTGTGACTATCTTGAGATTCCCAGCTCGGGTTGCCATGACCGCTACTTAAGCAGCTAATTTATCGCAAATGCTTCAGGAGGTATTCATTGGCCGTACACTGTAACCCAATAGATACTAACATCTTTCCGAATGCGGCTCCGATTGGTTGTTTACGTGGTAAGTAGTACAGTGGGCCTATATAGGCACTTTTTTCATATATAAGTTAAGAATTGGCTGGATTTATAGGCACTTTTTTAATATATAAGTTAAGAAATGGCTGGATTTATAGTCACGTTTTATAGGGTTAAGTTAAGAAATGAGTCATCAAACATCAAACTAGTTCAGACTTGTCCATGCTCTACTGAATAGGATGAGTCATCAAACATCAAACTGGTTCAGACTTGTCCACGCTCTATTGAATAGGATGAGTCATCAAACATCAAACTTGTTCAGACTTGTCCATGCTCTATTGAATAGTATGTTTATAGGGTTTAGTTAAGAAACGGCTGTCCTAGAGGCACTTTTTTAATATATAAGTTAAGAAATGGCTGGCCTAGAGTCCCGTTTTTTAATATATAAGTTAAGAATTGGCTGGATTTATAGTCACGTTTTATTGGGTTAAGTTAAGAAATAGCTGGATTTACAGTCACGTTTTATAGGGTTAAGTTAAGAAATGGCTGGATTTACAGTCACGTTTTATAAGGTTTAGTTAAGAAATGCGTCGTTAAATGCGTCAATACGTCGTCAAATGCGTCAAATGCGTCGTTAAATGCGTCAATGCGTCGTTAAATGCGTCAATGCGTCGCCAAATGCGTTGTTAAAAGCGTCAATGCGTCGCCGAATGCGTTAATGCGTCCTCACGTTTTATAGGGTTTAGTTAAGATACGGCCGATTTTGAGTCAGGGCCAATTATAGTCACGTTTTATAGGGTTTAGTTAAGAAACGGTCGGTTTTGAGTCAGGCCATGTTTATAGTCACGGTTTATAGGGTTTAGTTAAGAAAAGGCCGGTTTTGAGTCAGGCCCTGTTTAATAGTCACGAATTCTAGGGATAATAAGAATCGACGTGATTTGGGGCGCGATATGTATTTTATATTTATGCGTTTTATTTTCGTTTTAGTTTTAGTTTAAAAAATGATGTCGACCCTATCGAGCTTCTTGGTTCTTAACGCGAATTACAAATCGGGCGGTATCACGATATGAAATCCGGCGATGTTTTGAAGTATATTTTTTCAGAGAGTTGAGGAATAAATGTTGCGCTTTGACCGAAGAGATACAGTCTGAAAGTCTTTGGGCGTTGATATTATTACGAAGTTTGAAAGAATTGGACATTTCTTACCTCGACGCTTTGTGGGGAGAGAGCACGAGTAGTAAAAAATACCACGAAGATGCCCTGAAATTTCCGTACGAAAAAGGAACTATCATAGACGACGATGTAATTACAAAGATTCAAGCCTGGGAAGTAGCGTGTAGATCTCTTGGAATTATCCATTCTCTCCTGTATTTCGCTATCGCGGTGATAAAAAACACACCATGGTTGTCGAATAGCATAATTATATGAGAACAAGGTTCGTAGTTATAATACTTATATGTATATTCCGTAGTAAATCCAGAGCGGTAAATATTCCAACGAATAAATAAATAAATAAATAAATACAAAGATATTTCCACTGTATGTCATCCAATATATCCTTGATATTCCAGTTTTTTCTTAAGAATCCAGAGGTATAATATACCAATTCCAAACTACAGCTGCCTTCTTCGGTGTATTGTAGAGATTTGAAGAAGAAAAAAACCATTTTGACCCTTGCTAATTTGACAAGAAAGGCTAACAAAGACGACCTTGACCGATATTTCATGCTCTATTGAATAGGATGCGTCATCAAACATCAAACTGGTTCAGACTTGTCCATGCTCTATTGAATAGGATGCGTCATCAAACATCAAACTGGTTCAGACTTGTCATGCTCTATTGAATAGGATGAGTCATCAAACATCAAACTGGTTCAGACTTGTCCATGCTCTATTGAATAGGATGAGTCATCAAACATCAAACTGGTCCAGACTTGTCATGCTCTATTGAATAGGATGAGTCATCAAACATCAAACTGGTTCAGACTTGTCCATGCTCTATTGAATAGGATGCGTCATCAAACATCAATCTTGTTCAGACTTGTCATGCTCTATTGAATATTGCGCAACAAATTGCAATATGTGTGCAATCAATTTTGATCTCGAATCGAAGGTTAGGGTGTATTTTGTTCTGGAACTACAACAAGAAAACTGTAAAAATGCTATCAAAATGTGTTTTAAATGACTTATACTAAAATATAGAAAAAGCTCGTCAAGAAGGGACGCCGATAGTTAAAGACATCCGGTGGACCCCCGTATCCTACCGATAGAGAGTTGACGCGCAGAGTCATTCAAGGGCCAAGGGATCGGCACGTCGCGGTGCAAACATTTCGTGGGAAACCCTACATTAACATCAGGGAATACTGGCGGAAAGACGGTATTAAGGGACCGTTGCTCCCCGGAAGAAGGGGGGTTAACCTGACCATGGATGGGATATTGTCTCGTTTTAAGGGATATGCGACATTTGTTCGCGTGATTTCCCCCGTTTGTGTGTGTGTTTTTGGCATTTCTTTGAAGGTTTAATTAGGGGTCAGTATTTTCATAGACTATCTATCTATCAGGATCTGCTTTCACTAAATAAATGTTTGAGTATGTATTCAGGTCGTATCGTCTCATTATACATATTTTCTGTATTGTATGTATGTTCTACCATATTCGCCTCTAATGTTAAAGTTTCGGTGCAAATGTATTGAATATGACGATCTTCAGCATTACAGCGTAAAATAATGATGACACCAGGGATTACATTTCAGAATTCCTTACTATATAAGATGTAGTAGAATAAAGAACAACAACACATTTGATTAATTTCGTGTAAATTTATTGATAACAAGACATTTACATTATAACGTGATGACAATACGGTTAACTTATTTTAGTTGTTACCTACATTTTATAATGCACTTGCATTTACATACAATTGTTGTATTAGCATACATGACACTATACTTTTAAGGTACGTAAATACAAAGACAATAATTCAATTGGTCATTTGTAAAAACTGCACAGTTTCTCCAACAAGTTTTTCAAAAAGCCTCTATAAATTTAGTTTTATTTTATCTTTAGAAAACAGTCACGACTTTTAAAATTAAAGTTGATATAAAAACTAGGCCTAATAACACGCACTTAACCAGATTAACGTCCTTTGATTCGAGATCAAAATTGATTGCACACATATTGCAATGTGTTGCGCAATATTCAATAGAGCATGGACAAGTCTGAACAAGGTTGATGTTTGATGACTCATCCGGGGTTTCCCCAAGGGTTATTAGATTGAAAGTTGGAAGTACGGAGGACCAATACACCTAATGCAACTTTGATTGCATCTAGCGTTACAATCGATTATGCAATAATCAATACAGAACATGGACAAGTTTGATGACTCATACAGGTTCCCCCCAACGAGTTTGATTAAAGTGTCGAGGATCAATGTATGCACACACACTTTTTAGACGTGTACCAGCGACCTCGACCTTTACTTTTAAAAGTCTTTGATATTTAAGCATTACTGTCTTCATCGGTTTCCATGTTTTCATCTGGTTCACTTTCCTGAAATAGCGCGTCAAAAATGGTTCGATGTTTAGTCACGACTCTTTTAACGGCGGTGGAAATGTCTAATCCCTTGTCTATCTTTTCCTGGATGGCAGCTAGTATCTCCTGGTGAGTATCATCGTCTTTCAGCTCAATATTTCGATTCAAAAAAGTCTTGTAGCTATCGAAAAAGAAACGTTTGACGGTCCACAGAGTTTTCATATTGGCCTTTTCCTTCGCATCCTCTTCACTCATACCAATTAGGATATATTTTTCATATTTCTCAGTCCACACATCATTCGTGTCTTCTATGGCTTGCGCGTGCCATTTCCGATATGCGGCATTGTCTTCCAGCTCATCACTAGACATTTCTTCGTCAGATTGTGAAGACTCTTCTTCGCTTTCTTCATTCTTTTCTGGTTCCACATCAGACGAGTCCCTTTCGGATTCAGAGTTACTGTAATTTCCGGATTCAGAATCATTCATTTCGGTATCTTCGTCGGTCATTTTTGATTCCTCGTCAGAGTGCATCGTGTTTTGATGCCTTTGTAGATCGTATCTCCTGGCGAAGCCTTTATCGCAAAGTGAACAGGTATGGGGGCGAGCTACCGAATACATGTTAACGCTTTGAAGTGTTGAGTCTATATGACAAGAAATTGGGTAAATCCATTCGTACATTGAAGAACTCGAAAGCATTCCACGACGCATAGACGCATTCCACGACGCATTGACGCATTCCACGACGCATTGACGCATTCCACGACGCATTGACGCATTTGGCGACGCATTCCACGACGCATTGACGCATTTGGCGACGCATTGACGCATTCCACGACGCATTGAGACTTTGAGACTTTCGAAGCAATATATTGCTTCGATTGCAATGCGTTGAGAAACGCGTCGCCAAATGCGTCAATGCGTCGTGGAATGCGTCAATGCGTCGCCAAATGCGTCAATGCGTCGTGGAATGCGTCGCCAAATGCGTCAATGCGTCGTGGAATGCGTCAATGCGTCGTGGAATGCGTCAATGCGTCGTGGAATGCGTCTATGCGTCGTGGAATGCTTTCGAGTTCTTCAATGTACGAATGGATTTACCCAATTTCTTGTCATATAGACTCAACACTTCAAAGCGTTAACATGTATTCGGTAGCTCGCCCCCATACCTGTTCACTTTGCGATAAAGGCTTCGCCAGGAGATACGATCTACAAAGGCATCAAAACACGATGCACTCTGACGAGGAATCAAAAATGACCGACGAAGATACCGAAATGAATGATTCTGAATCCGGAAATTACAGTAACTCTGAATCCGAAAGGGACTCGTCTGATGTGGAACCAGAAAAGAATGAAGAAAGCGAAGAAGAGTCTTCACAATCTGACGAAGAAATGTCTAGTGATGAGCTGGAAGACAATGCCGCATATCGGAAATGGCACGCGCAAGCCATAGAAGACACGAATGATGTGTGGACTGAGAAATATGAAAAATATATCCTAATTGGTATGAGTGAAGAGGATGCGAAGGAAAAGGCCAATATGAAAACTCTGTGGACCGTCAAACGTTTCTTTTTCGATAGCTACAAGACTTTTTTGAATCGAAATATTGAGCTGAAAGACGATGATACTCACCAGGAGATACTAGCTGCCATCCAGGAAAAGATAGACAAGGGATTAGACATTTCCACCGCCGTTAAAAGAGTCGTGACTAAACATCGAACCATTTTTGACGCGCTATTTCAGGAAAGTGAACCAGATGAAAACATGGAAACCGATGAAGACAGTAATGCTTAAATATCAAAGACTTTTAAAAGTAAAGGTCGAGGTCGCTGGTACACGTCTAAAAAGTGTGTGTGCATACATTGATCCTCGACACTTTAATCAAACTCGTTGGGGGGAACCTGTATGAGTCATCAAACTTGTCCATGTTCTGTATTGATTATTGCATAATCGATTGTAACGCTAGATGCAATCAAAGTTGCATTAGGTGTATTGGTCCTCCGTACTTCCAACTTTCAATCTAATAACCCTTGGGGAAACCCCGGATGAGTCATCAAACATCAACCTTGTTCAGACTTGTCCATGCTCTATTGAATATTGCGCAACACATTGCAATATGTGTGCAATCAATTTTGATCTCGAATCAAAGGACGTTAATCTGGTTAAGTGCGTGTTATTAGGCCTAGTTTTTATATCAACTTTAATTTTAAAAGTCGTGACTGTTTTCTAAAGATAAAATAAAACTAAATTTATAGAGGCTTTTTGAAAAACTTGTTGGAGAAACTGTGCAGTTTTTACAAATGACCAATTGAATTATTGTCTTTGTATTTACGTACCTTAAAAGTATAGTGTCATGTATGCTAATACAACAATTGTATGTAAATGCAAGTGCATTATAAAATGTAGGTAACAACTAAAATAAGTTAACCGTATTGTCATCACGTTATAATGTAAATGTCTTGTTATCAATAAATTTACACGAAATTAATCAAATGTGTTGTTGTTCTTTATTCTACTACATCTTATATAGTAAGGAATTCTGAAATGTAATCCCTGGTGTCATCATTATTTTACGCTGTAATGCTGAAGATCGTCATATTCAATACATTTGCACCGAAACTTTAACATTAGAGGCGAATATGGTAGAACATACATACAATACAGAAAATATGTATAATGAGACGATACGACCTGAATACATACTCAAACATTTATTTAGTGAAAGCAGATCCTGATAGATAGATAGTCTATGAAAATACTGACCCCTAATTAAACCTTCAAAGAAATGCCAAAAACACACACACAAACGGGGGAAATCACGCGAACAAATGTCGCATATCCCTTAAAACGAGACAATATCCCATCCATGGTCAGGTTAACCCCCCTTCTTCCGGGGAGCAACGGTCCCTTAATACCGTCTTTCCGCCAGTATTCCCTGATGTTAATGTAGGGTTTCCCACGAAATGTTTGCACCGCGACGTGCCGATCCCTTGGCCCTTGAATGACTCTGCGCGTCAACTCTCTATCGGTAGGATACGGGGGTCCACCGGATGTCTTTAACTATCGGCGTCCCTTCTTGACGAGCTTTTTCTATATTTTAGTATAAGTCATTTAAAACACATTTTGATAGCATTTTTACAGTTTTCTTGTTGTAGTTCCAGAACAAAATACACCCTAACCTTCGATTCGAGATCAAAATTGATTGCACACATATTGCAATTTGTTGCGCAATATTCAATAGAGCATGACAAGTCTGAACAAGATTGATGTTTGATGACGCATCCTATTCAATAGAGCATGGACAAGTCTGAACCAGTTTGATGTTTGATGACTCATCCTATTCAATAGAGCATGACAAGTCTGGACCAGTTTGATGTTTGATGACTCATCCTATTCAATAGAGCATGGACAAGTCTGAACCAGTTTGATGTTTGATGACTCATCCTATTCAATAGAGCATGACAAGTCTGAACCAGTTTGATGTTTGATGCCGCATCCTATTCAATAGAGCATGGACAAGTCTGAACCAGTTTGATGTTTGATGACGCATCCTATTCAATAGAGCATGAAATATCGGTCAAGGTCGTCTTTGTTAGCCTTTCTTGTCAAATTAGCAAGGGTCAAAATGGTTTTTTTCTTCTTCAAATCTCTACAATACACCGAAGAAGGCAGCTGTAGTTTGGAATTGGTATATTATACCTCTGGATCCTTAAGAAAAAACTGGAATATCAAGGATATATTGGATGACATACAGTGGAAATATCTTTGTATTTATTTATTTATTTATTTATTCGTTGGAATATTTACCGCTCTGGATTTACTACGGAATATACATATAAGTATTATAACTACGAACCTTGTTCTCATATAATTATGCTATTCGACAACCATGGTGTGTTTTTTATCACCGCGATAGCGAAATACAGGAGAGAATGGATAATTCCAAGAGATCTACACGCTACTTCCCAGGCTTGAATCTTTGTAATTACATCGTCGTCTATGATAGTTCCTTTTTCGTACGGAAATTTCAGGGCATCTTCGTGGTATTTTTTACTACTCGTGCTCTCTCCCCACAAAGCGTCGAGGTAAGAAATGTCCAATTCTTTCAAACTTCGTAATAATATCAACGCCCAAAGACTTTCAGACTGTATCTCTTCGGTCAAAGCGCAACATTTATTCCTCAACTCTCTGAAAAAATATACTTCAAAACATCGCCGGATTTCATATCGTGATACCGCCCGATTTGTAATTCGCGTTAAGAACCAAGAAGCTCGATAGGGTCGACATCATTTTTTAAACTAAAACTAAAACGAAAATAAAACGCATAAATATAAAATACATATCGCGCCCCAAATCACGTCGATTCTTATTATCCCTAGAATTCGTGACTATTAAACAGGGCCTGACTCAAAACCGGCCTTTTCTTAACTAAACCCTATAAACCGTGACTATAAACATGGCCTGACTCAAAACCGACCGTTTCTTAACTAAACCCTATAAAACGTGACTATAATTGGCCCTGACTCAAAATCGGCCGTATCTTAACTAAACCCTATAAAACGTGAGGACGCATTAACGCATTCGGCGACGCATTGACGCTTTTAACAACGCATTTGGCGACGCATTGACGCATTTAACGACGCATTGACGCATTTAACGACGCATTGACGCATTTGACGACGTATTGACGCATTTAACGACGCATTTCTTAACTAAACCTTATAAAACGTGACTGTAAATCCAGCCATTTCTTAACTTAACCCTATAAAACGTGACTGTAAATCCAGCTATTTCTTAACTTAACCCAATAAAACGTGACTATAAATCCAGCCAATTCTTAACTTATATATTAAAAAACGGGACTCTAGGCCAGCCATTTCTTAACTTATATATTAAAAAAGTGCCTCTAGGACAGCCGTTTCTTAACTAAACCCTATAAACATACTATTCAATAGAGCATGGACAAGTCTGAACAAGTTTGATGTTTGATGACTCATCCTATTCAATAGAGCGTGGACAAGTCTGAACCAGTTTGATGTTTGATGACTCATCCTATTCAGTAGAGCATGGACAAGTCTGAACTAGTTTGATGTTTGATGACTCATTTCTTAACTTAACCCTATAAAACGTGACTATAAATCCAGCCATTTCTTAACTTATATATTAAAAAAGTGCCTATAAATCCAGCCAATTCTTAACTTATATATGAAAAAAGTGCCTATATAGGCCCACTGTACTACTGTGGTATACAGCCAGCAGGGAGGTCACACTGCGTGTCAGATTTTGTTATACGCAAGAAAACAATGGAGTATCAGTGACTGCAATATTTGCTAGAAATAGCTTCGGAAAATGGTCTATTTGGGCATCTCAAAAACTGAGAAACGTGTTAAAAATCATGTAGAATTTTAGAGGAGGGTCATTAGCATCTGCAGAATGGTAAAATGTATAGTATTAAACACGTTTTGTGACCAAATTTATGTCGTAAAATGTTGGAAAATTCACGTTTTGAAAATCTGTGGTCTTCGAAATTACAAGAATCCTAACTCATTCTAAACCTCACCAAATCATGAAATGAACCCTCGTCTACAAAAAAGTCCATGTACGTATTGCTCTATCTGCTTGGAGATAGCGAAGACCACGCAAACATCATAGCTTCATACAACGGAATGAAATCTGCCATAGAGATTACATAGCGAAAATCGTAGAGATTTGCACTGCAGTCCTCTGTGTAGGGAGTGTTGACAAAAGCAAGGTCGTTTGGCTATTGTGTTTGTGCATGTTTGTGACGACTGACCCCGTTTAACAATCTTCATAGCTTTCATATAGGGCTTGGGTGACCTAACTATTGACTGGCATACCCATTTGAATTAACCAATAACAAATGAGATTCTAAAATTTAAATAAATTTAAGGCCGACTATCTTTAGCTCTATGATTATCTTAACTTGACTCTGATTGGCTCCATAATCATACAGCCCATTTTACAACCAATCACAACACTGCTTAGACTGATCATTTTGTACTGTGCTATTGGGATAAGGATGTTGATTAGAATCATGGTCTTGAATTTTAAGTTAAACCATGGTCTCTGGTGAGACAGTAGTACTGCTATGCCACGCCTTAGAAGACAAATTGAGCAACTTGAGAATGTCTTGTTTACAATATCTTGTGAAACCTTGCTGGGAGACTATATGCAAGTGTGAAAAATAGGAAAAGGTTGAAAGCTGGAACCCTGGTCCTAACATTTCCTAAACTTTTGGGTACCAATGTTCTCGGAAAAACTTCCCCAAAAATGTGTTTTTCACAACTAATATCGTCATTTTATTTCCTTGCAAAATCACCACCAAAGAAATGGTTGTGGATTTTCCCACCACTTAACTGGAAAGTTTGTACATTTCTGATAAGGGGTTACCTGTATATACCCAGCCTCTAATGGGCAGAAAACTGCATATTTGTAAATTGCCACTGACATATTTAAGCCCCCAAAATATGTGACTCACAGGATAAATGTAATCCTTTTTACACTTACACTAAAAAATTCAAAAAGAAGGCATTTTCAATTCCTCTACATGAGCAGGTATACCAGCTTTCGAATTAGGTGGTTGCCCGCGTCAACCAAAACGAGCCACAGACAACCAATATTGACTTTGAAGTTGTCTGGGGGACAATCAAAAAGAAAATAATCCAAATTTACTTCCACAATTTGAATTGCCACAATTTGAATTGCCAGATGATTATGCCTAAAAAAAACACACGTTTGTTTCCCCCCAAAAAAGTGGGTCTGTCGGTCGATTACCTTTTCTTTTCTTTTTTGCAATAGATACTATTAGAGAAGAAAAAGACTATACAATTTGATTTTAATACACTTTAATGTTCTTTAACAGGAGCGTACGTAGCGGGTTAGTTGTGATTGAGGGAGCACAACAGGCGCTGATTCAGAAATTGTAGGGTGCCCAATATTTGTATATTGGCAAAAATATAACGAAAGCGGTGTGCACAGGGGGGGGGTGTATGAGGGTGGATGAGCCCCTCTCACAATGGAACATTTTTCAATTTTCGAACCCATTTGGTGCAATCTGGTGTATACTTTTGACCATTATTTAATTGAAAATCAATTTGCAATCAATACTTTGGTTTTTATCAATGCTAGATACCTATTTTGTTATATGTAATAGAGAAGTTGTGCATATACAGATTATTTTCTTGATTTAAAAATAGATGGTTAAAATTGTGATGTTGAAAGAACAGGTTGTTACGTTGAGAAAAAAAAGGTTCCCCAAAGGTTTCGTATTGCCGAAGCATGTGTTTGAAAGGTACCAGGGTTCATCACGCCATCGTCGGGATCCGGCCTTGAGTACAAATAATCATTGTGTCACACTTCAGCACAAAACAGTACATTCAATATGTTCATTCAATGCGTAAAAACCAATCCTTATCACTGTTGTCTATTTATAATTTTATAAGTGGCTATTTTTCACACATTATTTTTCATTTAGTCAAATTTATTCCATTTAACACACTGATAAAACACCATTTTTGTGTTCATTAACATTGACCTATATACTAAAGAATTATGTCAGTGGGTTTTATTTTTGTGTTGCATGAAAACTGTGAAAATTAATGCATAGTAAAAAAGATTCCACTTTTACACTTCCTGCTCCACCTTTCAGAATAAAGCAAAGAGAATGCCTAGGTGACTGAACTTGTATACTTGTGGTGTGTTGGCCTATTTGTTCAATGATGTAATTTGCCAGAAGAATATAATATTGATACGGTTGTGGTTTTTACACTGCGCCTATTTTAAAGATGGAGGCCAGGATGTGTGCATGTGTGTGGATGGCTCTAATAATTCCATGTATCTTTGCTCGGTACATTGGGCTCCCAACGAGTAAGATAGTCATAAAACAGGGTGACAAAGTTACACTAAATTGCATTGGTAATAACTCCATGGATATAGTATGGCAATGGAGCCATACAACAGATAGATTAGATGGACATGTGCTGAGTTTGAACTCAGAGCTTAACAGTAAAACTACTGATGGCCGTTTTGCGATTCAAGTCAAGAACGTGTCCCCCGGCAGAACAAACCATTCTTTGATCATTAGCAATGTCCAGCAAAATGACTACGCTGTTTATTGGTGTGAAGGATACGAACAAGGGACATCGATAAATGATATTGAGAAAGGCAACCGCCATCCGTTAACGGATTTAACTGGCGATATCTACATGACGGTCCTTTCCCCCCCTAGACCCATGTATCCAATCTGCTCAAATGAAAGCATTGCTGATGATCTTGTGATTCTCAAATGTTGCCATGACGGTCGAGCCAAACCTTTCCCAAAAACTGAATGGTGGCACAATGGGGACAAGATGGAAAATGTGGAATTGCGTAAAATACATGGTGAGTAGAAACAACATTACTCAACATTGAAATTTTTAATTTTTAACTGAAAAATCTGTGCAAGATTATCTCCAATTATTTATTGTGATAAAAGGGCTATCGTGCTATCTTTCAAAAGAAAATTTAGCTAAAATTGGTTGAGGAAATCATATATTATGCTCATTTGGATTTACAGTACATTCTAGAATCCGAACAAAGTTATCACACTAAGAAGCTCCCATTCAGTTTCACTATTCATGAATAGTCCAGTCTACACTGAGATCACGACAAAGCCCCTACCTATTTTGTCATTGCAAAGCTGAACTCACAAAATATGACATTGTTTTATCTTTATATTAAATGTATCAGCCCTAACCTTCCCCGTCACTACAAATCACCACACTTGCAAGTGCAAGCTCCCCCATCCATCTATTTTTTGGTGTGATATGGTGCTATTTTGACCATGATAGTTTTATTCCCAAAAATATGCACCACAAGTTATGCAAAAAAAAGAAGAAGTAATTTTGTACCCACAGCTTTCAGAAAGGAGGGGCGGGCGGGCAGATTTTAAATTTTTAAAAAAATTTAAATTTAAATTTTCTTATACTAGCGGAAGCTCTAACTTCAGCCAACAAGAAGTTGTAATCACTCTAAGAGTCGCACATATATGTTATAAACACTTAATTTAATATTCAATGCCATTTTAAACTGTTAAAAAAAATCTGGAAAAAATCCAAATCGGAGTGGCCCTAAATCTGACGAGCGGGCCGTCGAGGACAGCATTACAATTTTATTTTTGGCCTTAGGGTGAAGAGTTCATGTGAACAATATAATCAGTTTTATTAACTTGCTATTGTTCCCTGCACTGTATTAGTCTTTGTCAAAGACACCTCGCAAATTACCTGTCGAGCGCCGGGTGGAGCGAGGCGTCTTTGTGCAAATAGCTATTCTACTGTGTAAGCATTATTTGACCATCCAACAATGTTGTTTGTTATCAAAACACATGATTAGCTCCGCCTAATTCTATTGACGACAACATTTTTCATAATAAGTGCTATAAAGATAGCATTTGATAAATTTGATGACATTATTAATTTTTATCAACAAATCAGCAAGTGCGATTTTTCTGCGATAAAATGTTCTGTAAAAGAACACAAAACATAATACAAATAATTTTTGCGGAAAGGCATTGTATTAGACTACAATACCTTGATGAAAGGCTAGCACTGTAACTACTTGTCCATAGATAGTATGCATCAATGAGCATGAAAATCACAATTTTGATTACAATGACTGTTGTTCCTGAACATAGTGAATGAATACCGCTAACACTTCCGGCATAAATATTCTTCATATTTTGGTCAGAAATATTTTTAATACTTTTTATATTTTGAGTTAATTTTTGTTCTGTTCTGTGTTTTTTTCTCCCCATGTAGATAATTTCTGGTGTCAAGTAGTAAATGTGAGTTCCAACAGCGGGTCGTACCAGTGCAACCTAACAAGCTATGACTTTCCAAACTATTGGAGCACTTGCCAATATCCCTCAATGGCGTTAGTAACAGATCCCCCGTCACTGTTAGTAACAGAGCCCCCATCACTGTTAGTAACAGAGCCCCCATTGGTGTCAGAGCCAAAAAATGATAGCGTGACAGTTCATCAAAGTACACTTGTTATGTATCTGCTGTTGCCATTACTTATCATGATCTACATCTATGAATGACTGTACAACTTATGGTATAATAGACTGAACATTGGATGCAGACAAGTCATACAGCGTGTTTTTATTAAGCTAACCGGCTTTTATCCGCTTTACAAAAAGGTGGTTAACAACCGGTTGATCGTGTGAGCGAAGTGTTTTTATTGCCATCCGACGGCCGAACTTGCCGGATGCCGTTGAACTCATAATAAATGCCTGGGAAACGTCATCGTCTGCACCATGCTTTGTCATAAATATTTTGTTTTTAAACACAAATTCCAACCTTGATAATTCATCTTAAAGGTTAAAATAGGATATTTTAAAAGATCAAAACTTGATAATTGTATTTTGATTGCATTTTCAAAATGAAATTATCATTATACATAAAGAAACAAAACAAATAAGTTCGCCATCTCTTCGAACGAGCCTAATATAAATATGCCAGCTGATTGAAAATTTGCTGTACATTTTAAAACTGTAATGGCTTCGTTGCTCCACGAAAAAGAACTCATCTTCTGTAAAAAACTTGCTACGCAAAGGTTATTTAATTGTCAGGTGACCGGGTCAGGTGATCGTGCATCGTGCCCACTTCCGCTTTTCCACCGGCAAATGCAATGAGCTGGAACCGTGCGTGTTTATATTGGCGAAAGACGGCTTTTTTTAGCTGGTTTCAACCGCTATTATCCTTCGTTTTGAAGGATAAAAGGCAGCTAAAATCCAGGGAAATAAAACCTGTAAGAAAGAGCGGGTAAATGCCGGTGGAGGTGTGTGTTTTATTGGGGAATTTGAATCCGTTAGCAGGCACATGCCGTCTTTATTACTTCAGTAAAAACACGCTGATAGAGTAGCGTGCAATGAAATAGAAAAAGACGGGTCATTTATGGACATCGCGTATATTTTAAGAGATCCACAGCCAACTGGTTAAGGGTAACTTTTTCCTTCTTTGAGAATCTGGGTGAAGGGTATTTTTTTAGAGTGGATTCACACGGATGATTACACTTTTTATACATGAGTGGCCATAGCCAAAGAGGTAACTGTAACTACACCTAGCACAAAAAGTCCCTGACCAGGTGCTTTGATGTTGGCTAATTCAAAATAGATAATTGGTACCAAAAATCTGAGATATACATTCAATGAGCAAATTTCTTCTCCGCAGTTTGATACGTTTTTGTGGTAGGTGTATATTAAAGGGGCATTAAGAGATGTGGTGGAGGCAGCGCCCTCAATTACAAAAATATATGATAAAAACTGGGATTTGTATATTTTTACAATTGTATTACATGTATGAACTTACACCTATAAGGATTAAGAAATATCAGCCCTCTTTGTACAACAAAACGTTGACTCAATAATACTGGTAGAGCCACAACCACCATTTTACATGGTTAAGGGTGGTATTCCAACATATTTAAGACATTGTTTTAATCAAGTTTTGCTGGGGTTAAAACAACAATAATGGCAATTTTTAATGTTCATCTTGAATTCTGAAGTAAATTAATTAAAATTAAAAAAAATCAACATGACATTGTGTCCCTTTAAACATTCTACAGGGCTTGGCTAGACAAGTTGGCCATTAGACAAAATGAGTTTACACAATATAGCGATGTACCAATCAAATCATTCAATCATTTATTTTTATTCATATAAAATAATGATCTTCAAAATTGTAAATATATTATTCTTATCACTTGACAAGCATACAACTTTTGAGTGTCGCTTCAGCATTCAACATGCATAATATAATTAGACACAAAGAACAGACTACATGGGTGTCTATTTATAGCCACATGGGAATCCAATGCTGTATATTTTTACACATATTATTTTTCATGTTCGGCCAAATTAATACAAGTTCACATATTATTGATTTAACACCAATTTTGTGTTCATTAACATTGACCTATATACTTAAGAATGATATTTGTGGGTTTTTATTTTTGTGTAGGCCTACCTTTTATGGTGCATGGAAACTGTGAAAATCAATGCAGTGCAAAAAATGTCCGCTTTTACATGGCCTGATCAGGGCAGTGATCTGGGCGTGTGATTCCAGACTTCACAATCATATGAAATACTATACTGTCTAGCTGGGGTTTTTACACTAAGCACATTGTAAAGATGGAGGTACACGGGTGTGCTACTGTGTGGATTGCTGCTCTAATCATGATGATTGCAGGCATTTCGGCTCATCTTGTGGGTCTATCATCGAATAAGATTTTTAGAAAACAAGGTGATAATGTTACACTTAATTGCATTGGTAATAATTCCATGGAGATAGTGTGGCAATGGAGCCATACTACAGATAGATTAGATGGACATGTGTTGAGTTTGAACTCGGAGCTGAACCGTGAAACCACTGACGGCCGTTTTGCGATTCAAGTGGAGAACGTCTCCCCTGGCTGGACAAACTATTCTTTGATTATTAACAATGTCCAGCAAAATGATTATGCCAGCTTATGGTGCGAAGAATATGAAAAAGGGACATCGATCAGTGATATTGTGAAAGGCAACCAGCATCCGTTAACGGATTTAACTGGCGACATTTACATGACGGTCCGTTTCCCTCCTGGACCCATGTATCCAATCTGCACAAATGAAAGCATTGCTGATGATCTTGTGACTCTCGGATGTTGCCATAACGGACGAGCCGAACCTTTCCCGACAACTGAATGGTGGCACAATGGGGAGAAGATGGAGGATGCGGAATTGCGAAAGATACAGGGTGAGTAGAAAAAAACTTTGAAACTTTGTACTGAAAAATCTGTGCAAGATTATCTCCAATTATTTATTGTGATACAAGGGCTATTTTGTTTGCTTTCAAATGAATTTGAGTTACCAGAAATTGGTTGAGGAAATCATATTTTTGATACTCATTTTATATTTTAGAGTACATTTTATTGTTTTTGCAAAACAGTGAATAAATACCGCTAACATTACCGATCTGGTATAATTGTTCTTCTTTCTTCATATTTTGGTCAGAAATATTATTATTTATTAATACTGATTTGATTTTGAGTTAATTTTTTGTTCTGTTCTTTGTGTTTTTTCTCCCCCTGTAGATAATTTCTGGTGTCAGGAAGTAAATGTGAGTTCCAACAGCGGGCCATACCAGTGCAACCTCACAAGCTACAACTTTCCAAGATATTGGAGCACTTGCCAATATCTCCCATTGGCGTTAGTAACCGATTCCCCGTCGCCGTTAGTGACAGAGCCCCTGTCAGTGTCAGAGCCAAACAATGACGGCGTCACAGTACATCAAAATACACTTGTTATGTATCTGCTGTTGCTGTTACTTATCATGATCTGCATTTATGAATTATGATGATGGTAAAGGCCTAGACTCTGTACAACTTATGGTATACTAGACTTAACATGGATGCCGACAAGTCATGATACCAAAAAAAACCTTTGTCGTACAACTCTAATAAACTGAACCTCATTTTTGGGAACAAAAATACAAAGTTTCAATTTCTCAGTATGGACCATCCCAGGGTGGACCTAATGACCTGTACAGACATTCACCGAGCGTCCATTGAAAATCACTGTAAATATTTTGCACTTCGCCGTGAGTGATTTAACTGTTGTATGATGATGTGTGTGATTTTGTTGTAGTCTATTAATATACAAAGGCTTGTCGCATACTATCGCTACTCTAACTTTTGTGCCAAGGAGCATGACAGAACCCTGCAAGCAGCATTATACAGCGAGAAACGACCAATGGCATACCTTACACCAGACAAAAATAACTATTTGTTTTAATTTCCGCAATAGTTGTTTGTATCAGCGCACTAGAAGTGATATTCAGACTTTGGGCTTTAGCCAACTTCAACAATGAACCCAATGACTATTGTGCAAGTTAATTATATATTTTGGATTATCAAGTGGTTTGTTTAATTGCTTGGTACTGCTGCTGATCCCTATTCGCTCTTTGAACGGATCCGCATTTTGCGAGGAGAGCCCCGACGTGGAATCAGATTGAATGAAACTGTTACATCATTTCACAATGTCTCACTGCTTGACCAGTCACATTGTGTAAAGAGATTCAAACTAGTTACATGGAATAGTCCCATTCAATGCGGTACTTGTTCGAGGCTCTCCTCGCAAATGGCCAAATGGCGGATCCATACAAAGGACGAATTAATCACTTCTCACTGATGATGTTGCAACTATGACATACTGATTGATGTAACCATGGCATACTACACTTGGACAGAAACATATTTAATTAACTTTCAGTGATCATCATCTAAAGCTAACTATTGACGCCAATGTGCCTATGAAGCCAGTAATCTATTATAGTACCTCTGTGTTTTCTTGTTATTTATATGTACATTATATTGGACTAATTTATTAACCCTAACCCTAGAACAGGGCAGTGGCGATGGAACGAAGAACAGGGGGAGGGGGTTAAATAAAAAATGGGGAAATGATGTCCGCCGGCCCCGGGAATTCAATCCGGGTCGGCCTCGTGACAGGCGATATAAACTACCACTCAGCCACGGTGGTGGTGGTGGGGGGGGGGGGGGGGGGGGGGGGGGGGGGGGGGAAGGGCTTCACAGGCTAAAAAATCGGAGACCATATATACCTGTAGTTTAGTGCTACATGAGATAGAACTTGTGCGCGCGCAAGCCAAGTGGTGCTGGCTGTGATGTTTCTGTGAGACGTGGTAGGGTTAGGGTTATGTAATATTTTAATTACATTCCAATCCATCTTTATGGATTACTATTTAAGGGCAACTGTTGAATCCATCATACATTCATGGAAATGATGCCATGGAATAAAGCATTGCAACACTGTTGAAACAAGATTTGTACTTAGTCTACACTGTATGCTGTATTCAGCATTGGCGCCGCTATCTTATTTGGGACATGATGCAATTTTTAAAAAATCATTCCATGCTATTCTGAATAGCACACACAATTTTGATGTTATCTGTTTGATATGTAGGGCTGAAGTTGGATTTCCATATCATAATCATGATGAGTCTTTGATTTCATTTTTATTTTTAGAAACAGGGGAAAATGTATAGTGTCATCTTCTGTACCCCCTTAAATAAGACATGACGATTCATATTTAAAAGATATTGCGATTTATAAATTAAGGGGCAACTGCTAAATGCAATGCAAATCCATGGAAAGCCAGACTTGAAAGAAGTACAAACTGGAATAAAACATTTTTAGGCAATCTGCCAGTAATAATCAAGCAAAGAGCTATTCCATTAGATATCCATACACCCCCTGTGAAAGTAATCTTTCGCACAGGGAGTGTGAATTTTAAATGGGGTTACCTGTATGGGTGACTCCATTTGAAATTTACCCTTCCTGTGGGGAGGATTAATATGTCATATCTTCCATAGGGGGGTATGGATATCTAATGGAATAGCCAAACCACTTTCTATTGGCCTACTTTCTATTGGCCTTAAGAGTCCCAATTTTAAAGTACTTTTTCACATTTTCAAATTTGGCAAAGACATGATTTTGCCTGGAAAATTCCCAAACAAAATTCTATGTTTGGTCAGAAATGGGAATGCCTGATTTTTAAGTATTTCTTGGACTCCAAAGACATACTCTTGCCTTGGGAATTCCCAACTAAAGTTCTATGTTTTGTCAGCAATGGTATATAGAAGAAATGAATTCCCATAATTGTGTCATGGGAATTCCCAATTTCATCTGTACAAATCTACTCAACCTATTACAGGGGGTAAATGTTCTTCTTAAAATAGTTCAGTATGCTGCACATCTCACAGGCATTTAATGCCTGTTATCCATATTCATTCATATTCAATCTTCCTGATGCAATAACACATAACCACATTTCATTCCCTTACATTTCACAATACAGCATGCTTAGGCGTTAACAAATAATAGTTTGTTTGCCGTAACCAGACCAACCCTAAACATTTTTCTAAATTTTTTAAAAACAATTTCAATTGGGCCTGAAATATTTTATCGGTAATAATAATTATCAAAAACAACAACCCCTCCAAAAAAACGACCAACCCCATTTGTTATGTTACGGCAAACAAACACTTTATCTTATTGGGTAATACCCTCCATCCTATCAGAAATACTCCTCCAAAGCCAGTACACTCAAGCCTGTTAATCTCATGCTTCATCAAGATGCTTGGCCTTCATCTGAAGTGCGCAAGAATTCCTCTAAGATTATCCATATCCTACTCATCCTCCCCCACCCACACCTCTATTTCTCAACATTTTAATCTACATCAATCCACTATCACACTTAAAACACTTTCCACGCGGCGATTAGTTTTACCATATTATACAAAACATATTTTTTAGAAACCTTTCCAAACTTTCATGGTCTATCTCAGGGAGTGCTGAACCAATTCTAGGCATGTTTGTACTTGTTTCAATGCATTTCTCATGGTGATTCCAAATATGGTATTTCAATTCAATAATTTTGACATTTTTGAAACATTTTGTGAAATTTTGGAAGCCCGTCTGCAGACGCCTGCTGCATGGAAAGTGTTAACATATGTAATCGATTCTCAAGTGAAAAAACAATGGAGGATTTCCAGTTTAACCATTTTGTACACCGTTCGTTGCCGTGACAATTTTATCTGACTGTCTGCTATGTTTCCCCATCTGGATATGAATTATGATCAGTTAGTTAGATACAAAAACCTTTAGGATAATATTGATTCATATTGATGCTATCACATTAATGATGTTGTTATATTATTATTATTATCCTGTTATTATTTTCATGTCAATTAAAGTGTTGGTTTTTTAGACTGTCTATTGAGTGCTTTGAGCACAAACAGGTGAAGCACATTCTGCACACATGTGATAAGTCACTCATTTAGTCCATACAACTGTTAAGTAGCATAGTTAACATAATTTTGCACCAAGAAGAAGATACTTTCTCGTGCACTTAGCCCTAAGCATGCAAGATTTGTTCACAAAGTTTCAAAATTTGAAATTGATTTCTCTCAAATACAAACATGCACTTAACCTTTTTGTGCTCCAAGCACTCGCTATGTAGGAGTACATCACTAAGGCTGTGATGAGATGTGATGTGATGTGTATTTGATAAGAGTGTAATGTGATTTGATGTAATGTGATATAAATGTAATATGATATATTGTTTTTTTACACTCTCGTTATTTGGTTGTCTTCTTACCCCTCTTTTGAGGAAGAGAGGAAAGGGGTTTTCCCTTCGTTTTTTTTTTAAGCTTATCAAATGAAGGGTAATAACTAACCAAAATAAACAATAAATAATTATGTCAAACTTCTTTATTACTTTAAAACATGACAAAAAATGATAGGAAATCAAAGCAAAACAAAACATTTCATGAACTTTCATAATTTAAAATGTCAACATTTTCAGGGAGGGGGGGGGGGGGGAACACCTTTTTTTTCTAGAATCCTGATTTTTGTAAAAAATAGGATAGGTATGTCTTTGTATACAGTAAAACCTTGTTTCCCAATTTTGAAAATTAGGGGCAGAGGGAGGAGGACAACCAAACAACTTTGTTTCCTGATTGCTGACACGCTCAAACATCAATTCTCATGTTGTGCATCAATTTGATGACACTTTGAGATGCAGACTCTTTTCACAAGCTGCTTTTTCAAATTGAACCTTTACTCTTTTGATGGTCACAAGGAGTTTGTGACTTACTTATTACCTGAGGTCAAACATGCTACTGTAAAGCTTGAACATTTTGTGTGCATTGTAATTTCGTGAGGGCAACTAATTTGCGAAATTGTTAATTTTCATGCACATGAAAATTCATTCCATGACTGCTAGCCAGCCAGTAAAGAACTTTGCAATCATGAAATGTTCATGCTGGGAAAATGTTGCTTTATAGTATTATCTGAAAAGGTAAACAATTGCAATGAACTTTTACAGATGGAAAATGAAATGAGCAACCCTTAGGTTTGTTCACGGAACATCTGAAAAGATGAACAATTGTAATGATTGTTTACAGATGAAAAATGACATGAAACTTTTACAGATGAAAAATGAAATGAGCAACCCTTAGGTTTGTTCACAGAACATCTATCTGAAAAGATGAACAATTGTAATGATTGCTTACAAATGAAAAATGACATGAAACTTTTACAGATGAAAAATGACGTGAATGACCCTAAAGTTTGTTCACGGAACATCTGAAAAGATGAACAATTGTAATGATCATTTACAGAAGAAAAATGAAATAAACAACTTATTTCACCCAAAATTTAATCTAAATCACACTTGCAAGGAATCTACAATTCTATGATGTTTGAGTTGAATTTTAAAATGGCGTTTGAGTTGAATATTTATTCCTTCCAGTAAATTGGTGGATTTGTACCCATGTAATAAGTCAGCATTTTGGATTTGTTATGATTTCCCTTACTTCAATTATTCATGTTTGCACTTGGGAAATCAGAATGCTTCATATCTTGAATATGTCACAAAACCCTAAATAAATAATAAATGTTCACAACATTGAAGCGTGGTCTTCTTTGGCAGTTAATATAGTCTGTGCCTATTTGTTTTTGCGTCATATTTTCAACATTTTAGACAGCAGATGTAAAATCAAGGGTTGACAACCTGCGAGACTCAACTCAAATAAGGACACATTTATTCCATTGAGTTGTGTCTAAAACCGAACTGTGCTTTTTAACCCGATTGGGGCCGCCTATATTTTTGAGAATAAAGTCTTTTTGACACTTTGGACGACAATGATTTTTTTGGTACCAATATCTCAAAATGACCAGAAAATGAGATACATCTTTCTGGTTGTCAACCCTCGAAATGAAGCATTGACTTGATTGATATGAAGTAAACTCTGCAAGTATAAACTGTTATTACAAAACCGTTAGATTTAAACCAATTCACCAATATCATGATTTTGCCATGGATTTCCAGGACGATGTTATGACAATTACCACACTATAGATAAATAGGCAAGAACAAAGGTTGACACATCTTGCCACTTACACAGATTTTAAAACCACCATTTACTTGTCGGAGGGAGAGAAGTGCATTTCCCCTTTTTTATGAGTAATGAGGCTTTTTTTCCCTTTTTTTTTTGAATTGGTGAATGGGCAAACTAATTGTAACTGAAACAGTCTATAGTGGCCAGAAGCTTTTTTGTTCAAGTTCAAATGGTGGTTTTGTAAAGTGATTGTCCTGATCATAAGCAGAATTTTCTTTCAAAAAGTAATGAAAGGGGAACATCAAGCAATATTCTGACAGAATTTATTTGGGTGTAAGTGTATAAACTTGAGAACTAATGAGTTGTGAAATAGGCGAGCTTATTTTAACTGAAACAGTGGTCTATAGTGGCCAGAAGCTTATGGATCCCATATGAACTTTTTTTTGTATAAGTTCAAATGGTGGTTTGGAAAGTGATTGATCATGTAAGCAAAATTTTCTTTCAAAAAGAAAGCTCAAAATTGGAAGGGAAACATGCTATCAAGCAATATTCTGACTGGATTTATTTGGGTATAAAGTGAGAACTAATGAGTTGTGAAAAGGGGGATCATACCTGCTATACATCCTTGTTGTATCAATTCGAATGTGAGTGCTCCCCAGGTTACTTATATACCCTTTCTTCCCTTCAACCTCACAATAAATAAGTCAAAACAAAAGGTTGGTCATCTTCTGCCACAGCAGCTACTTGCTATATTTTACAAGATTTCGTGACTTCATGAAATATGTTAGTGTAAAAGTGTAAATGTTCACGCGTGTACATTTTAGTGCTTTGCACATTTTGAACAATTTTGCTTGTTTTTATTTTCACGGTTTTGAGCTTCCTTACAGAGACCTACATACAAAAATGAATATATGTGACGTGTTCTACCGAAACCAGACACAATTGGGCTAGATATCAAAATTGAGTTAGTGATTGATTATTGAAGTAGAGATCTTCAGCTTTACAGTGGTACCTCTCTTCTTTTAATTGGACATCCCGAAGCGGAGTTACATCATTTTCAAGTTCGTCTTTTACGGACTTTATGAAAACTCCAAAGTGAGATATCGCCCTTTAAAGTTACTAGAACTAGGCTTTTTACTAGAACTAGTCTTTTTTAAATCACTGAAACATACATTTAGCATGATTTGTTGATCTGAATCTTTCACAATATTGTTATAAACACTCTGAAGATTAATTATTTACCAGAAACTCAAATTCCCCCCCAAAATCACCCTCAATTATGTTTTGGGCTATTTCTCAGTTTGGAGCTCTGCCCAATTCCGTCTGGTTTTGGTAGAACATGTCACATATATGTGCATTTTAATTTTCGCGCTTGCTGATTTTAGTGTGAAAAGTGCGAAAATAAATGTAGCACAGAAATGTCCAGTTTTACAATTATTTTTTCATTGAGTCAATGTCGCCCACATGCTTTACGTATATATGGAAATACTTTATTTACACAAATAATATTGCAACGATTATTGTGCAAATGTATTCCAAACGTTTCAAATCTAGAGAATCTGGGGACAGATTATGCTTTGAATTCATAAATAAATCTTCCACGGATTAATTTTTTTTGGAATTGTAATGTCATTATCATGATCAAGATATAACAAAGATGTGGTAAAACAATTACAAAATTATAAATATATGTATTTTATTGCTGTGATAATAGTCCTTGTTTTTCCAGCAAATATTTGCATTAACTTGAAGAATGACGCGTAGTTTACCATTAGCATCAAATTTGGGAATATAAATATGAATCTATTCCACAGGGAAACAGCATTTATAATTGTTGCATATTCCATGGTGCATGTCATGAATATCACAATACTGTGTTAACAGGTGTTGTTGTAGGTTCTAATGGTGTGTTTGGAAAATATACATCTTGAAATGTTTACATTTTTTGTCTGAAACCAGACAGGAGGGGAGGAAATGGGGAGGGGAAAGTTGTAGATGGAGGGGAGATGTTAACAGGTGGATATTCAATAAGCATCATGAATTGTAGATGTGAGTACCTTAAAAATTGTACCTCTACGACTAGTAAGGGTGAAGATAAAGGTTGTTTGTCTAATGTCCTTAATCAATAGATTGCTATAGACTGCTATAGAGGTTATCCCTGTAACGGATTTAACCGTGTTTAAGATTTTCAGAAAGAAGACCCACCTGTTTCATGATATGCAGGCCAGTTTGGTAGCACGACTCATGCAATGAATTGGACGTCATGCACCGATTCAATCAATTGAATCGGTGCATGAAAAGGCCGGGTGCGATTCCCCTTTGTAGTCCATTTCGCCACAAGGATAATCCCTATTTATTCTCCTTGACTTGGGTCAAAGATCTGTCTGTTAATATTAAAATATAAACATAATACAATATATAAACCCTTCCTAGCCACATGTATCATTCATCACATACTATCAAAAATACCACGGCTCAAAATCCCATATCTTCTACAAGTTCATTCCTTCCCATATTTTGAATCACTCACTACATATATTGAGTCCAGGCTATTTGTTCCCTCCTGCTTTCAATCTATTTGATAACTAATTAAGACAGTATAGTATATCTATTCTCATGTACTAAATCACATTTCATCACTAGTTAATCAAGTCATACTAGCTTGCTACAAGTATACACATGTCTGTAATCAGGTAAAGCGGTTGCCTCTATATACTGACAATGCAATGATAGAATTTAGCAAATGCAACAATGTAAGGGAAATGATGAGGGTGCAATGTGTAAACCATTTTGGGGGGTTAGGCCCCTAACCTTCATCAAATTCCTTAGTGCTTAGTGCTAGGTGCTGGTTGTGCTGGTAGTGCACACTTCCCCAGTCTTTCTTATGGCACGATCAGGCAGGCTATCAAATTTGCTAAGAGAATCGTAAGAATTTCCAGCTGACTCTGTGGAGGAATCAGTTAGGTGCTGGACTTCCACGCAGGTGACCCGGGTTCAATCCCCGGTGCTGGTGGCGCTGCTTGACCCTCCCCCCTCCAAAAAAAAAAGAGCACAACAACACTCCACCCCCCCCCCCCCAAAAAAAAAAGAAATAATAATAATAATAATAATAATTAAAAAAATAAAATAAAATAAAATAAAATAAAAGAATAAAAAATGTTGACCAATTTTTCTCCCCTGATCACTTTGTTCCCAAAACATATCCGCAGAGTTAGGGTTAAGAGACATCTTGTTCGCGTTCCCTTTATATGCAAAAGTGGAAGCATTATACTTTGCAGTACTTCCTTTATTGATTCTCTGATCTTTATCTTCATGTCAAACGTGTGCATCCAACTCTAGTTTTGTTATATTGTTGACAAGACTTCCATGGCAACGTAGCATAGATCAGGAGACATGTAGGCTCTATTGTCAATTGTTTTTACAACTCATTACTACTACGGCCCATTTTTGTGGAACAATTTACCGCATCACATCAGACATGCCTCATCACTGACTCAATTTAAGTAGATGTTAAGAACTCACTTATTTCACCGTCATAGTGCGAGTGATGTTTAACACTGGTTTTTTTTAATTTTTTGGTTTAATTTTGTTAAGTGCTGTGGTACCATTGTATAATGTGTAAGAGTGCTATATATAAATGTTCATTGTTATGTTATGTTACTGCTACCTTGACAACAGGAAGGCCTTACTGTAATAAGTGTTGCCCTTGAATCACAGTAGCCTCCCGGATTTGAAATTGACCTTTGGCATCAACAATTCAATTTATTTTTTATATTTTGTAGCAACTTGGTCATCATCAAAAGCTGCAAATAGATCTACAGAAAATAAATTAATGTGACATTTATATAGTTATCCAGCAGACCAATTATAGATTAATTTTCAAAACCAGTTTAGATAATTTCCTAATACTCAAAGTCTTGCTATGCGCACCTTATTATGTTTAGAAATTGGTTACGTCGAATGAGGATACAGAGACAATTACCGGCTAGATTGAGCACACGTCTGACGAAACGGATTTCCCCAGTCTCACTGGTGTAACGCCTGATCGGAAGCTATTTGCAGCAAATTAATAACGGGGATGTCTGTGTAATGGATATCATTGAGCACGATATGATCCATTTATGAAAAAAGGAGATATATTTTGACATTTCAAAACATTTACTTTGCTCTGGGCTCCTATAAATGCCTATGCCAAATCAATGCAGCTGCTGAATGTGATTGTCTTATTTTTTTTCCTGCTATCTACTACTGATAGCGCTGATAATTAGATAATCACTGTTAAACCACTACATTTCGCATGGGATTTAATTTCGCGAAGGATTTAATATTCGCGAGGGATGTGGAAATTAAATACATGCAAAACTGACAATTTTGCATCAAAAATAACAGTAAAATTCCCAGATTTGCAAAATTAAATGCCCGCTAAAATAGCAGTAATTTCAAATTCGCGAAATAAAGTAGCTGCAAAATTATAGTGTTTTACAGCACACCTTCATAATCACACATACAATAAACATTTGTGCTTGTTCCAAATTGCTCAAGAAAAAAAGAAAGACAAAATAGTGGAATTTCATGAATACGTCAAGAGTCGGAAATAAACGTGTTTTCACACAAGTTAAAACATGCCTAGAATATATTGACTCTGTGTTTTACACTGCTTATTAAAAAAACACCATCCATTCCATTACCACTTCGAATATATTACAGATGCATCAACAAAACAAAAGTAGATTCAAAGAGGAAGATAGTGGACCAGCTTGCCGAGTCATGTATAATTATGATTATCTGAGACAGAGAATACTTCTAGAAAAACAAGCAGTGACACTGGCTCATTAACTTTGGGAGTATAGCAACACTAAGGTAGAAATATTTCAGAATGTTTGCAAGTGAATTAGACTGGGCTAGATGTAGGTTGATGTCACATAGAAAGGCCTGTAGTTATAGTACACTAGCAACCAAAAGTCATACATAATACACCTTGCATGCTACAAATTGAGAGAATACACTGGGAACCAATTGAACTACTGTATTAGCTTTTTTTTCTCGATATTCACATCTACAATTCATGATGCTTAAACATAGGGGTAAGGCATCACATATGGTTGTCAAGCTCTTGGTTAAAATAGGCCTCATTTTGTTTTTGTATTTTAGTAGGTCATATTTCAAAAAAATAAGAATACAGGGTATCCCAGGACGATCTACCGAGGTAATATGAGTTGTTTCGGTATGATCTTGATTGATATTGTCCAAACCATTTCATATATATCTTGCGCAAACGCCCAGCTTTCATAGGAATTTTAGATTTTGAAAATCGGGCATTTCTGATAGAAAATACAGACTTTTTTTGTAACATAATAGTTTAAATAAATTTTAGATTTTGAAAATCGGGCATTTCTGATAGAAAATACAGACTTTTTTGTAACATAATAGTTTAAATAAGTTTTTGTCGAAATGATCCATTGTGAAAATAATATTAAGTCATCAATATGTTAAGAGCAAACTGCCCAAATACATAGGAAGTATTACTTCATACATGCTGAATGGCCAGATGGAGATACCAGGTTTTGATAGAACAACGACGACATCACACATCCTGGTTGTTGTTTTTGTTACATTACCAATCCACTTTTACAGAGCAGCCCCACCCTCCCGGCCTATTGATATACGAGCGTAGTTATCAACTCTCTATATACAACACAAATGACACCTCACCAGACCTTTACAGATATTATAGATCCAAACATTAAACACTCTATAACATCATGAGCTATCAATGTCTCTTCTTGTTTATATGCCCACATCAATCCTATACAAACGCTACAATAGAGTATTCAGATCAGTCCGCTACACCTGTCTGACGCGAGACGCTGCTTTCAATGATCCCCATGCCCCTGCTAGCTTTTGGTCGATGAGGCAAACATAAAATCAATCCAAGTGAAACGCAACGTCAGTGAGGAGACCCTGCAAAAGTGGTCATTTTAGTATTGTGATTTGCGGATAAGTTGAAATGCCTATAACTCTATGGAATATATACCTGCTCTCACACCGACTATCGATAGATGTTGACACAGAAGATGCATTTAGTATTTCTCCCATTCATCTCAAAGGTGTTTGGTAATACGCCATCGAAAGCAAGAACGGAGAATATTATATCCGGTATTTTCTATTATTATATAATAAAACACACTTCTCCTTGGTCCATATGAATAAACAGTTTAGAGTGAAAGTCATTCAGTCTATAAATCAAGTGATGATTGAAGGGATGATCCCCTCCGAGTGGGGTTTCCACACCCATCCCGTTGTGGGCATTTTAACTGATCAACACGGACAGATCCAAATTGTCCAACATCTGTACCATATCCTTCAATAGGGTGGAGGTTGGGGTTGACGGTGGTTGACATTACCTTCCAAGCAAGCAGGCGTGATAGGAAACTTCCTAGCGAACCAAATACATTGTGGGACCTCCCCACCGGGGAAGGATATGATGATGGATGGATGCTTTCTCGTGTCTACAAAATACATTGCATGGGCTTGCAATGTCATATATACTGACACTGGTGCGGAATATCATTGCAAACATCATGTCCCAAATGGTTATCATATAGCACTACACATAGAGATATTATCGTGTTCTGCCTTAGAGTAATATGATTCAATGTAATGAGTAGGCTGCTTAGGGCTGAATGTACTCATGTATCTGAAGTTAGATAGCAGGGAGGGAACAAATCAGATAATGGACATGAACGACAATTAGTAGCATTTGGTATTTCTCCTATTCATTCTAAAAGTGTTTTACAGAGACCAACATCATGTCCCTAATGATTATCATATAGCACATATTACACACAGTGATATTATCATGTTCTACCTACGGGTAATATGATTCAAAGCAATGAGTTTATCATATAGCACATATTACACACAGTGATATTATCATGTTCTACCTACGGGTAATATGATTCAAAGCAATGAGTAGGCTGCTTAAGGCTGAATGTACTTGTATATCTGAAGATAGTTAGCAGGGAGGGGGCAAATCAGATAACAGACATGAACGACAATTAGTGGCATTTGGTATTTCTCCTATTCATTCCAAATAGACCAATATCTTATTGCAAACACCCGATCCCTAATGGTTATCATATAGCAAATATTACACACTGTGATATTATCATGTTCTCCCTTAAAAGTGATATGATGTAATGGGGCAGTTTGTATATGACACCTATACTTCTGGTAACTGATGGCAGGAAGATGGGCAAATCAGATGACAGACTTGGCAGACAGAGAGAGAATCATATTTGTGTTCTTAGGCGCGCGCATCCGTTTTGGCTGCCTTTTTTTCTTTTCAATTATATTTTTTCATTGTCTTTTTAAAGAAAATTTCGAAAATCCAAGTCATTTTTACAATCTGTACTTTTTCTCAATCGTGAAAATATTCTCTTTTGCAGTCTATGCACAGGTGAACTAAATACTACCTATGATGCTATTATAAATTCTGTGATAAATCTATCCAAGTGCATCAAATCTTCCGCCATCTTGGATTAGCAATTTTGAAGAAGAAAAAAAGAAAAGTGTCTGCATCCTCCGTTTTTTAAAAATTCGGACGAGAAATTAGTTTGTTTTTTTACTTCCCACAAACTGCTGAATATTAAACATACCAAATACAGAACCAATCAAAATGACTATCAGAAAGTCAGTGTTGCCTAAGGAAATCTCCTTATTCCTTACCAAACCACACCATATAACTTCATTACAATTGACATATCATGACATATATTTGGTCCTACATATAACCCAATTATTAATCCCCAAATATGGCAACACTACTTTATTACTCCATATCACACACCACACATGAAGGGGGGAAATATGATATGCAGTGTTGCAATTCATGACACAAGGAAATCACTTCTACCATCTTGTCAATCACAATATTTGTCTAAATCTCACGGCGAAATTTAATGAAATGGTGAGCATTACATCGTAGCTCCCAGTTACAAGCTACATAGTAGCCATACTGCAGATGAACTGACTGAGTGATATAAATGTCTTTAGTGTGACATTTGCCATACATGAAGTGTATGTTGTATGCTATCTTGTGTTTAGTGTTAGCTCTCTTATGTCACTGGCTGAGACCTTTTCACATGTTTATCATGGCTGTTACTAAGGGCCGCCTGCTAGACTAACAAAACCACCGTCAAGTAATCTAACTATTACTTTAGCATGACTAAAGAGTACCTTTTTTATTTTTTAAAGAGACTGTACATTTAACAGATATTGATAATGATAGTCTTAAAAGGCTTATACACTTTGAACAAATGCTATACAAGGTCATCATCTTATTTAGTTGTCAATAACAGTTTGAATTTATTCTCTGGGAAATGAAAAAGGGTAACTTCATCTTTAACCTATGCAAAATGGCAACATCTTGAGCATTGCCACCAAATCTGTACAAGGTAGTTCACATAACAATATTCCTATTCGATAGTAGGAAATGGAGACATTTACAGATGAGAAATTCGAGTATATTCTTTTGCCAATACTAGATGGAGAAAATTGGAGCCATCCCTATATACGAATCATAAATAGTCATGGCACAGTTGATTAGGTCACTCCAAACCTATAACATAACAGGAAAGAAAGAAGTGAGGAAATAGGGTATCTTCTACTGCTACCACTACCACTACAAGAGAGTGCCATGACAGCAACGGCAATGTTTATTACCACAACGAGTAAGAGCAACAGGGTCATTCTGTGCTGTGGAATAGATCTTTTACAACAAATGTGAAAAGAAGATAAAGAAAGCTGAAGGGGCGTCATCATCATCATCTTTCTGTCATAGGATGTGGATTAAGAGTGGCAGTACTGACCTCAGATGTTAAGCTAGAAGGCATCACATGGTTACATTATCAGACATCTTGCACACATGAATATTTATGCAAATCATGCATGCGGTGGATCATCAGGTAATTCCCACATAAGATGTGATGAAGCTAGACACTTTGTTAAGCAGGGGATGGGCAATGGTGAAGTCACTGACCGATAATAGCATTAGATCTGGCAAATATATTTGATGAGTTGGCATGAAAAAATACTAAGATGAAAAAAATAAACTAAACTGTGGTGATTTCAGATTAAAAAAATAGTGATACAATTTGAGATACTCTACTACCATGACTGCATACACTTGGTTTAACTGCTATCTTTAGAAGATAGCACTATGTTATTTTTAGAAGATAGCACTATAGTATGGTGTTGTTTTCTCGATTTCATGTTTGTCATTATCATTACTGCATTTCAAGCTGATATTTAGCTTTGACTTGTTTTCACGATACAATGCTTGCAACCCTACCTTTATCCAGATTCATTATGAAATGTATTGAGGTGAATATCATTTAACCGAATGTTCAAATAAGTATATTTCTTCCAACTGAATATGATGAGAAAAAACTTGCAGGAAATAGTTCATAACGCATCCGTCATTCAAATTTATCCCCCATTCAAATTGATCCCATGGAGACATTTTCCAAGAATCTCATACGTGAACATGGGCATCTTTAAATTCTGCGCGATTTCAACGCGCACACACACAACACCTGATTAAAGAAGCATACAACTTGACACTATGTCAATTTAATCATGCAACAATGTTCACCGCCTCAAATCTCCTCAAACTCATTCTCAACGAGACTAGCATTTACATTACCCCGTAATTCTCAGCGGCAGAACAAATTAGACGCATTGCTTTACGTGCCTGACAATAGCCCTGTCCATGTTCATATTTGCCCATACAGATCCGATGCTATAAATTGAATTCTCCTTGTTATAGTGTAGATAGACTTAGACTGTCGCTCATACAATAAGGTAGATGAGAACGGTAAACACACCTGTAACTTTGAACTTAGTCTATTGTCCATACAACAATGATGCTGCAAATTGAATTCTCCCTATAATACTAACAGAGAGGGAACGAAAGATATATAAATAAACCTTAATCTTGAACCATGATCTCCTTTATTTGAACCATTGTACTCTTAGAACACTGGTGCTACAAATCTGAGATGATAATCGTCTCAGCTTGATAATCATCTCAGCTATGAATTAACTCTTCTCCTTTTTTTAAGAAGAGAACACAACCACCCTTTAATTATGAAATGTCACGATGCAGTGGTTTTGATTACAAACCAATATCTTTTGTAATGTGACATTTCCTTGAAACTGTACAAATAGAATTAAACCCACACTGATATTTCCTAAACTTGCATGCAACTGCAAATATAAAATCTGAGTTATAAGGTCTGTTCAGACGGTCATTGGTCTCGAGCTTAAACAAACTATACGGCTAATCCAGAGTGCCTGTCCAGACGACAATCTTAGCCTCCAGTCTAGCTATACCCCTGCGGAAGCTTCGAGACTAGCTCAAGGTCACGCGATTCTCTGATTGCCTGAAGTAATGCGTTGACCCTTTGCTAATCTCACTCATGGTTAACATAGTTGAAGGATTCGCACGGCAGACACGCTCTTGACTAACTCTCGCTTAGTGCAGGGGTGTGAGAGGCCACAAATAAAAAAGAGGAAAACAGGACAAAAACGAGGAAAAACAGCGTAAAATTGGGTAAAAATGCCAAATATGGGCTGAAAAGAAACAAAAAGGCTGAAATGTTGGCATAAGAAAAAGAAGAAAAAAGAGGAAATCAGCATGAAAGAGGAACTCTCACATCCCTGTTAGTGCTTCAGGACTAGTTAACCGCTAGATCTCTTAAGGTTAAACAAATGTCAGCTTTCGACTCGAGGCTAGTTAACCATGACACAATTCACACAGCTGTTAACAGAGAGTTTAATCTCGAGTCTCTAGGTTAGCGCCCATCAATAATCTGAATGCTCCTATACTCTCTGAGCCAGAATTCGTAACTCTATACCAGGATGCTGGTTCATACCTATGTGAAAACAAATTCTTCCAAATAGTAAAAATAGAATTGAGTCTACGAAAAACACTTCCTACACACTTAAGGAACCATTGACCGACATTTTATTGCTCAGACGACATTCGTTGCATTCTGCACACATCCCCGATTCATTTAAAAGCGGTTTGTTATCAGTTTGGCAACGTGCTTGTTAAAGTTTAAACAAACATGAATATTTGATTTACCACTGTTTAACCTTTCAAATCCAAAATATAACTAGGACTGCTGATTAACCTTCAAAAACATGTACAACTAAGACTAGATATTGATGAAACTTACATCTAACCATGGTCTCAAATCATAGCTAATTCACAATTGCAATGCACATTTTCCCCTCAATTCAAAATACTTAAACACGTAAACTTAGAAGGGATAATCACGTCAGACATCACTTAGCACAATTTCCATAAATGTGTGGGGGCTACATGTATGCCTGATGTCAACACCCTGCACAGTGGGAGCCTATCCAGGGTTACTATTACACTCGCTAACAGGTGAGCAACATTAAAGCTGGGCTGAATAATTTACCAAATAAGGGAGAAGATTTCACATATTTTCACTCCTTTTTGTAGCCATTGTCAAAAGCATTATTTGCTCTGATACTGTGAGTGGATTAAACTACCAAAATGCCAAATCACCAAAGAAAAAATATATCATGAAGTATGACTTTTCACTTTACACGTAGCCAGCTATTGGTTTTACCATATACATAACAGATTTTTCAGAAACCTTTTCCAACTTTCAAAGTCTATCTCTAGGATTACACAACCAATACTAGACTTGTTTGTACTTATTTCAATGCATTTCTCATGTTGATTCCAAATATGGTAATGAAATTCAATAGTTTTGACATTTTGGAATGTCGTCTGCAGCCGCGTGGAAAGTGCTAAGTAAACTTTGTGTTGCCATCGCATAGGTCAAAATCATGTTTTACTTTACATTGAAGAAAAGATGTATCTTTATAGTGCATGTACCATACAAACAACTTCTACTTTTACATTTTGCATTGAATTTGCATCGCAAGCGTTAAGCAATGTTCTACCTTAAACTGAACAAATTATAGGCAGCGAAGTATGTACCACCTATCGAACTATACCTCTCCCTGGCATTTAACATTAAAAACACACTCGATATTAGCATTTGGTATAGGAAGGCAGAGACATTACAAAACAACTTCAGACATCTTCAAACTGTTGACTGGGAAACGTGCCTATGCTTATAACAACACAGTTGGTTGGCCTAATATTCCTGTGCTAATAACATGAATGGTTAAATGCCCCACTGCATAAGATGTCCAAATGTGCCATTGCTAATGCAATAGAAAGTGCAGACGGGTCTCTTTGGTTGTAGATGATTTAATCTTCTACTAATGTGCCCTACTTTATATGCTGTATGTGCAATACAATTCAAACCACAGACATTATAATCATTGACAGTATTAACGGCTTGTCTAAATCCATGCTTTATCCCAACAATTCTGTTCAAACTTTGCCATGTTACTGTAAAGCAATACATTTGATGCCTCAAACCAAAGACTTATCAGTCAATACAGCTATTTAGTAGATAGCAATAAACACCACCACCTTTGTTCCTATCCAAACATCCATCAGTTGGTAGAGCTATCTTCAGTAGATCAAAATAAGTGCCTACACATGTGTCCTTATCAAAACACTCTTCTTTCAATACAGCTATTTTCAGTTGATAGCTACGGGTTGCGCTCTCAAAAAAACCTTTTTGGGCTTATTATGTACCTCTGCGTGATTGCGCAATACGATAGACTGTGGAAGTTCACCGGCGCGGTACCTCTGTTGGATTTTGTTGGATTTAGTATGATTAGGGTTAATTACTATAAAAAAATTCAAATCCATCAGTCAACACAGCTATCTTCAGTAGATGGCAATCAATCACTAGACCCATGTCTCATTTAAAACACTAAATACCTGATATAGCTGTCTTCAGTAGAAAGCAATAAGTGTCAATGCCCATGCTTCTATTCAAACAATCATTAATTAATGACTACAATCGTTTCAACACAGCTATCTTGAGTAGATAGATAGCAATCAATCACTAGACCTTGTCTCATTCAAAACACTAAATACCTGATATAGCTGTCTTCAGTAGAAAGCAATAAGAGTCAATACCCATTAATCATTAATTAATGACTACAACCATTTCCAAATCCATCAGTCAACACAGCTATCTTCAGTAGATAGCAATAAATTAATTACTACACCCATTTCTCATTTAAAACACTAAATACCTGATATAGCTGTCTTCAGTAGATAGCAATACATGTCAATTACCCATGCTTCTATTCAAACAATCATTAATTAATGACTACAATCGTTTCCAAATCCATCAGTCAACACAGCTATCTTGAGTAGATAGATAGCAATCAATCACTAGACCTTGTCTCATTCAAAACACTAAATACCTGATATAGCTGTCTTCAGTAGATAGCAATAAGTTCCAATATCCATGCCTCTAAATTCAAACACTCATTAAATAATGACTACAACCATTCCCAAATCCATCAGTCAACACAGCTATCTTCAGTAGATAGCAATAAATTACAACACCCATGTCTCATTCAAAACACTAAATCCCTGAAATAGCTGTATTCGGTAGATAGCATGCAATTAAGTGCCGATACACATGCCTCTCTATAAAAAAACACTGATATAGCTTTCTTTGGTAAATAGCACTACACAACAGAATTAAAAGTATACATTTACCCTGTAACATCCAATTACCTGAACACTCAACACTTATATTAGGCGACAGGGGAAAAACCCTGTTCTACAGGCAAACAAACTTCTCAGGTAGTAGGGTCAGCAGATTTTCCTCAACATTTTAGTAAGCTTATCAATTTAAAAATTTAAAAATGTTCAACATTTTCCAAAAATAATTCAAAGCTATTTTGTAAAAGGGGAAAGAACGGGAAAAAATGAGTCAGTCGGGCTCGTAGAACAGGGTTATATCGACTAAGCATATGCCTATCTTTTACTATGCCTTAATATTCTACAAGAGAAGCATTTTTTGTAATCTGGGTCAAGAACCATGCAATTATCATTAGTACTGCTGCCTTAAGGTTAGATCAATACCAACACAGGGTTAGAATACGACTTGACTGACATCAAGTGTTACCAAACCCTCCGTTTACCAGCCAGATTGCAACACATTTGGCGATCAAAAAGTAATAAAGATATGCTGTTCTCAAAGCCAGTCTACTTTTTCATGCCTTCATCGACAGCAATAGTGGGCTATTTTGTCGTGAATTAAGTTACTAATTAATCTGAATGGATTGGATTCCTTGTCACCATGGATTGGGCTACAATTGACCATGAATTGGGCTCCTTGCATGAGTAGTTACGGCAACACTGCTGACATCTTAAGAGAGAAGACTCAATGTTAACTGTATCTCTATGCAAATTTAGGTTTACCTACTACTTGCTACACATAGCATATTGCCCGTGGGTTGCTTGTTTTGTACGATACAACCATCACTGCCCTGGGCTATCAAGAAGGGGGCCAATAAACGAGTTTTAAGCTTTTCCTGTGGGATTACGCACGCCAAATACATGAATTTGTTATTGCTTCATTCCGTTTTTCATTTGTAAAATCAGGTCTCTCCTAAATATATTGAAGCAAACTCAACGGGAAGTGAATTATGCAAGTTAAGGAAAATAATCTGTTGAAGATTTTAAACCAACTATGGATAATACCCATCATAATATCTGTAAGCTATGCTCTGTTAGAAGATTTCTCCGAGTTGAATCCACCAGTTTAACAAATCCTCTCCATCCTGAGTTTATTTATATATTTTCCTGTTGAGACATATACATTGATTAGAACATGGAGTTCAACTAAATTTCAAAATAACAAGATGTAATGGAGAGAAAAAATATCCGGATGTTTATACTGCATTCATTATCTCAATTCCCGATCATTCTAGGAATTTGAAAAGATTTCCTGAAATCGGTAAGAACTGGATGAGTTCTTCTAGCAGGTGGCAAACATAACCAGTGACTTTCAAATAAAAGACACGGCTAAGCCGGTATTTTCTGTTGAAGCTATGTGTGTCTCAGATTAAAATCGATCATAAAGGAAGCATCATAAAGGCAACATTGCCTCTAGTGCTGTCATGAACTAATACAATACAATACAAAACAAATGAGCATTTTATAAAGCGCCTTTACATCAAGATCAAAGCGCGTAAGAAAAGCAAACCAAAATGAATGAAATGGCAATGAACCCTCAACAGTAATAAATAACCCGACACTCTCACTCAGTGAAACCACTTTTTAAACATTATTACGTAAATCATGTTGCTGAATTCACACAATAATTCTAGTTGTTCAAAATGTTTAAAGGATTTGAATTTCCAGCAACGCGTTTTTTTCTAAAGATAGTTTAATTTATCATAACATATAGTATGAGAGACAATTTGTTGTAGCAACAGACTACTAGTAACCCTATTTCATATCGGGCTTTTCAAACATGCTAGTCATACAGGTGCGAGCGAGACATACATAGCACATGTATCTACAAAATTTAAATAGAGACAAACATCCCTTCTTTTGATTATTTCAGCAATAGCACATGCTGTTTAGATGGGATGACATGTGACGTCATGCCAGGCATTTGGTCAGCAGTTGCCATTGTTTTTTGTCCGGCAGTGAGCGCGCGCATCCTGTTTTGTTTAGGACCCATGCTTTTAAAACTCGCGCCTAAGCATTATAAAGGGTAATAAGGCATAGTGGACAGTGTTGTGGTCATATGCTGTTCCCTCAAGCATGTATATGGACAGTCCAGTCCATTCGGTCGGCTTTCAAACAGATCACTAACTTATCCAGGGTACGATTTACCCAGTGTCGCATCGCTAAATGCCCCACACTTTGCAGAATTTGCTATACAATCTGAAATGTGTATAGCAGTTTTATACTATGCATTTCAATGTATCATTTTTAACGAACAATCTGACAACAAGTTGCTACACACATTTTTTCACGCAAATTGGATCACTGCACTTATCGTTACAAACACCCTATGTTCCATTGGTGGAAATACTAAGCCGTGAAAGAATATCAGATAAAGCGAAAGTGCTCAAAGACTGTCAACAAACCAGTAATGTATACACTTTCAAGCTCTCAGCTATACGACACGGTATATAGGTTATGTCTAAGACAATAGAATTAACTGACATAAGGCCAAACAAAAACAAAAAAGTTTGTTTCGCGCATTTCATTTTGATGCTTGATTCTTGCGCATTAATTATTTTTCTTCAAAAATCGAAAATAATCTCTTGTTAGGGCGCCATCTTTTGTCGAAATTTATGGCCAACATGTTTCAAGATGGTGAACGGCAAACACGGAAGTGAAAATCACATTTTAGCGAGCATAAGAGTAACAAAAATGCACAGATTTGACTTAATAAACCCATTTCAATTGAATCTCCACTATAAATTTGCTTTAAATAAGAGTGATTTAGCTGACAAATTTTCTTTTAGTAAGCTTATCATTTTGTCGATCTCGGGTTCCGCAAAAAAAACCCCACCAAAAACGTGCATTTTGCATTTAACTTTTCAGACTTGCTAATGGAAACAAATTTTTGTTGTTGCCTAATATCCACTGCAGATTTTGTGGGATCTGTGTATAATCACTATTGCAGCAGATCTGTTCATCGCATTTGTGTGATCAAGAAATACGTTTTGAACTTTGCAATAAAGGGATCACATAAATTGAGTCACCTAAAGTAAAGCAAATTTAGATTTTAAAAGACGTTATCCATTGTAGATTTTATGGGATCTGTGAACTGCTATTTAATACTGCATACTGTAAAGTAGACATTTTTGCAAGTATAATTTTTCGCGCTTTGCACATTATTAACAATTTTTCTTGTTTATATTTTTGCGATTTTGAGCTTCCTTACATAGCCCTACATACAAAAGGAATATATTTGCCCGTTTTTATTTTTCGCGCTTGCTGTTTTTGGATGCGAAAATACTTATTTTAACCTTGTCCCACATTTTTGCTCTTAAATCAAATTAGCTACTGCCGCATTTACTCATGTTCAGTCACATTATCGTCTCTTTATAACAGCTTAGTTAACATAACATTTTGATCGAAAAAAACTAATAATAAGTACAATACTTAGAAAATGCATGTACTGTAATATTGACCATTGTGTAATGAGCATGGATCTGGCCTAGCTAAGGTCGCTGGACACTGGATCAGGGTTGTTGGAGGATCGATGATTAGATCTATGAGACCACATGAGGAGTGACAATAATACAACGTGTAGTGTGTCTATTTTGCCCTTTTGAGATGTTGGCAAATATAAATGCTCCATAATGAAGAAAATAAAGCTAAAATATACACCATTTTTTATTTTACATTGACATTTTCAAATGTAGGAGTCAACTTAAAGCTATCATGTGGACAATATAATAATGGCCTTGGCTCAACCTTCTTTTTGTGTGTATAATGCATTTTGGGGTGAAACGCTTCTCATGTCTTTCCCTTGATTGCCTGCCTAGTATATACCATTAGGCAATCTTTTCTGGGCCGGCACTTAAGAATTCTCACTGTCTGCCATTATCACAATCATCGCCGCACTCTTCCCCGAAATAGATCCAACGTTAAAGGGATCACTTGTCTTCAATTCTAGAGACTAAATAGGAATTGCACACCTTTGTGTCTTTCATGTAGCTAGATATATTTCCCCTATCTATATCGCCCATATACATATAAAGCTATAAGGTGAGATCTGAACAGCCTTAACCACACATATCAATGCAAAGAAACTGATCTGCCCTCCCCGAACAACGCTCCGTTTGCTTGTGGGACGTGGGTTGCGTTTAAAGACAGGTTAAGACATAAAAAAGTTCAGCTTGCAAGCAAACCCGACCCACTTGTTTTGTTGGGAAGGATGGAACAAAACGGAACTTGAGATCAAGATCATCCCAGGAGGTTATCTTGAGCACCTTCTTAATTCATTATGTCACATTTGCATAGATTTGGGTGATGGCTAAAGGTAGGGAAACATGGTGGCATAATTGAAAATAAGCACGGAAAAAGAAAAAAAGGAATTGCTTATTTTGTTCAATTAAATCCAAAATTAAAAAGGGAGAGTGAGATGGTAGGGACGATAGTGGTATTATTAAATAAATGCTCTTTAAAAGCTTATTATCTGATATCTATTCCAGGATATCTCACCAGGGGGCCCCTGGGTCAAATCCAGCATGTCAAGTAATGTTTAATGGCCCTTGAAAATCTTCAAAAATAAAGTAAAACATAACAAAAAGGAGCTAATTTGGCCTCCGAGTTGTGTTTCTTTAAATATTTGTGGCACTCTACACCATAATTAGTTGACAGACAACTCCTGATCTATTCTATCATATGACTAGGTCATTTATATAAACCAACTACCATAATGCATTGCACATTTTAACTTTGATCTCGGGAGTGTAATACACACACAAACAATGTTGGCCCTCTTTCATGCTCTACTGGACCAGATTTATGGAATAAAGCGCAATATATGTTTAGCTTTATTCCGTTTTGAGTTGAAGCCTCCCCGTCCACCCCATCTATCAGCCTTCCCTGTCCACCAGCCTACCAGCCTTCCCGTCCCCAGCCTTCCTGTCCACCAACCTCTCCGTCCACCAGCCTCCCCGTCCACCAACCTTCCCCGTCCACCAGCCTCTCTGTCCACCAACCTTCCCCGTCCACCAGCCTTCCCTGTCCACCAGCCTCTCCCGTCCACCAGCCTCTACCATCCACCAGCCTTCACCGTCCACCAGCCTCACCGTCCACAAACTTTAATTTAACAATATTCGCGCATATTCATTTCGTGGTGTCAAAATTCTGACCGTAAATCTGCTCCAGGAGCATGAAATAGGGTCAGAATCTCTTGCGTGCATGTAATACCCATGGTTTAAAAGTAAATCAATTACCCAATCAGCTTTGACAGATGTAAAGACTTTTTGATTGGGACCAATAGAAAGACTGAAAAATAATAGCAAATATGCTGTTTATACAGATGCCCACTAAACCAATTACTTAAAACATTGGCAGGTCTAATTAACTGACCACCTGACAATTAACTTTGGTCAGGGTATGGCTTGGATCAAGGGTTAGCTGACCATTGGTACTGGTCAAGTATAGCTGATCATTGACATGCATCTCTTGGGTTGTAGTATGGTTTCTTGAATGAGGCGTGAGCTGGACATCCAATCCTGGGAATATGGTATTTATTTGAGCTCAGTGATAGGCATGGTCTTAGGTTTATACTTTCCTCAGTGCCAGTATTATTCATTTTCAAAATTAAGCCTCACAAGACAGGGCAATTAGGTGATTATAAGGCCCTGTTCTGCGGGCAAATGAACCTTTCAGGTAGGGTCGGTTGGTCGGTGTGTTTTTGGTTTTGTGTGTGTTATTTTACTACCAGGCTGTCAACTTTTGAGAATTGCAGCCGAGTCAGAAATTTGAGTTGGCGTTGTGAAGTGGCATCCCCCAAACCAGGGCAAAAATATCAAGCTCAAAACCTGACAGTACACTGTCATGAAATTATTTTTGGGTTCATTTTCAGCAATTTTCACAACATTTCAAACAAAAACAAAACAAAGATTTCTGGGGGTGGGGGATAATTAATTAAGTAACAACTGGGAAATAAATATCTCACAACAGAAGGCATTAGTACAAGACCTTCCAATTGAACAACAATTAAACTCACCGTATAAAGGCTAATATGCATAGCACTTAATTTGGTCTATTGTATGAATCAACCGGTGAGTGAGAATTTAAACACAAAATATTCACTGACCTAACAAGGCATGACAAACTTTTTAAACTTTTTCTGCTAAACTGCCAACACAAAAAATGTACGTGACAAATCATGAATAAAAATAAAAAGGCCTAGATACAGGATCTACCTATGAGTAGGATATTCATGAAATCACCAATATTTAATACCTATTAAAAGATAACATAACTCAACTCGGGTGTTATAATTAGTTGAACGGTGATGAACTTTAATCTGTTCATGAATATCTTACTCGTATGTAACACCAAACATTCACTAATGTAACAAGGTATACCAATTTCTGCTAAACTGCCAACACACGTACAACATTAAAGGCATGCACAGCGTTTGGTAATTAACACTTTCCACGTGGCTATTGGTTTTACCATATACAAACAGATTTTTCAGAAGCCGTTCCCAACTTGCAAGAATTATCTCAAGGATTCCTGAACCAATACTAGACATGTTTGTACTTTTTTCAATGTATTTCTCATGATGATTCCAAATATGGTAATGAAATTCAACAATTTGGACATTTTTGACACATTTTGTGAAATGTTGGAATGTCGTCTGCCGCGTGGAAAGTGTTAACAAGTACAGAACGTTTTCAGACGGAACTCCCTTACTACTGATATGCAGCATTCACAGTTGTCCACTATGCGTAATCCATTAGGTCTATCCTGATAGTACTCCCTTGTCTGTACGGCCATCATGGTTCAAGACAAAGGCGCCCCCTTGTGATAGCATAGCTGATCACAAATGCGAAAGATGATGCAAATACGAGTCACATATGAGCGCTTGATGTTATGCAACAAGGAGGAGGTGGTTCCATGTTCGAATCCCTTACACAACATTTACTCTTTGTTTGACGAAGGCAACTTGGAAGACGTTGGTGTTGCATAATAAAAATAATGTGCTTTTATAGAGGGTACTCCACTGTGTACAAAACTAATAGAAAGAAATCTTGTGAAATCAAGTGTGCAGCTATTGAAGTGGTTTGTCGCATGCAAAATGCGACATTAATGCAGCAAAGTATCATAAAAAATGTGCAGACTATTCCCATATATAGATAAGAAGCAGCTCCGGGATATTTGCATCAGAGTCGTCGAAACGCCACAACAAAATTGATACGATTCAAAAGTTCACACACACTCGTATAGAGCAAGCACCGTAGGATGATTGGATTGGGTTAACACTGTTCCTATTGTGATACACCTGTAGCTTGCTTAGGTTTGAATTGACACAGTAGAGCACATACATCCATCAGATATACCAACATCCACCCAGGTCTTACACTCACAGAGGATGCACAACAATACACTCCTTTTGAATTATCCACCAGCGCTTCCGCCGTAGGCGCCAAACACATTCTACAGACGACGATGATATACACACATACATTGGTCGTTATCTCGTAAAATCACAATACCGGCGTTGTCGGACGTATAAACTTATGACTATTACCTCCCACTATCACATACACCCGATGACCGACGCGGAGTACCGGAGCAACGAGGTGATTCCACCAATGGTGAGATAGCTTGATTTCAAACCGGTGGTGTTGCATGCATACAACCTGATATTACCATTGATCGCCACCGCACCTCGTTATCGTCGTAGCAACTACTCACGTGTAGTACATATTTATAACGCAGCAGACGACGGTTCTCTAGCGGGGGACTCCATCAAACTGAGCTACATATTCTAGTCACACATACACAGCGTATATCTCTTAGCATGTATGCCATGCAGAATGTATGAGATTATAACCGTGTCCAAAGTGTAGAGCGGATGGAGGGAGCCCTCTTGTGATTGACAATTTAGCAGAGTGGTTGGGATACGGCATTTATCACGAGTTTTGGATCAAATCATTGGTAATGTAATGAAATGTCAGGTTAATATTTATTTTTTTCAAAAAGTCAATACCAATAAAACTGTTCACTGTGAGTGATTATAATGTTATTAAAGAGTCTTCAAATGTCAAATAATTTGATTGGCTACTGATAGGTCATAGCTAGTAAAGTCATCATATTGTCTAATCATTTGATTGGCTACTTTTGGGTCATTTCCAGTGAAGCAGGTGCGGATCCAGTCATGTTTGGGGGGGGGGGGGGGTGGCGGCACAAAATAGAATTGTGCTGGTACTATCTAAGCGGTGCACAGCACCGCTCAGGGGTGTCTGCCCCCCATGAGAATTTTTTTTTTTTCCTTCAATTTTCGAACTCATTTGGTGCGATCTGGTGTATACTTTTTACCAAAATTTGATCGAAAAGCCACCTCTTCATTTCCAATAAATATTTTGTTTTTTATCAATGCACGAAGTTGAACATTATACTGATATATTCTTGATTTAAGTACATATGGTTTAAAATCTCGAACAGGGGGGGGGGGGGGGAGTCTGAGGGGGGATGTGCCCCCACCCCCCTCAGAATTGGAAAATGTTCGGACTCATTTGGTGCGATTTGGTGTATTCTTTTGACCAAAATGTTATCGAAAAGACACCTCTTCATTTCCGATCAATATTGGCTTTTGAATATAGGCCTATGCCAGAAAAAAATATTTATACTAGTTACCTCTAAAATATTAGATTTCTCGTACTGTCAAGACGGTCAAAACTGTCAAGATTGATTTATATTTCCCTATACTTCTATGCTGTTTGAGAAAAGATATTCTCTAGTGACTGAGTATGCTATGCGGAATGGAAATGTTAAGCTATCTACCTAAGAAAGCTAGATACTAAGGACTCATTTGATTGCTAGATGCTTTTTATTTCATATTGCCAACAAAATGTAAGCTGAACCCTTTTTTACCATATACAATACAGATTTGTCAGAAACCTTTCCCAATTTTCAGTCTATCTCAAGGATTACTAAACCAAAATTAGGCATGTTTGTTCTTCATTCAATGCACTTCTTACGGTGCTTCCAAATATGGTAAGGAAATTTAATTATTTTTAAATTTTTGGAACATTTTGTGCTATTTTATAATGTCGTCTGCAGACGCCCGTCGCGTGGAAAGTGTTAACCTTTATCCAACTCTTGAATCTTATAAAATAAACCAAATCAGGCAAACAGACCATCACATTGACATTGATATCTGTAAAATAGATCTAAACCAACTCGTTCTTCATTGAGTCAACAAATCTATAACTAAAACAAGTAATCATCTTCCGTTTCTTAATTTCTGCGTGTCAGCATACAAGCCTTCCACAAATGATTTGAGGGAAAGCATCCAAATTAAATATCAGTATAAAAGTGCTCATACAACCTATCCATCCCAGAGATGTGCTATTGAACATGTTGAGAGCCATCTTCCTATGCCATAGGCAGCACAATCTGTGTGAGTGAGGTAAGCTTTTTGATATACTGTGTGTCAGTGAAGCAAGCACACGCCCTCTAGGGCTATGCAAACCAATAACGCTTGATGTTCATAATCAATCAAACACTTAGATTAGTCAATCAGGTTTGTTGTATTAAAGCAGCTTTACTATTTTGTGATGCACATTTTGGTGAATTATTAACAATCTTTCACATTTTGAAACATTTCCGAACATTTTCCAAACAAATTTAAAACATTTCCAACTTTTTCAAAATAACAAAAACAAATTCTAAAGATTTTCAAAAATATGGGTCGGTCGGTCTCGTAGGACAGGGTTATTTTCCTTGGGAGTATCTTCGGGAGGTAACGAGGCCTACTTATTTAAGTTAATGCATAATGATTTTATAAAAGAAATTTTTTGATTTGTTAGATTACACCATTCAACATACTGTAAAGCATGAAATATTCGAGGCATTAAAATTTCGTGAATCACCGACTGCGGCCTTTTTTGCGGCATGAACATTTCGCGAATGTGTTAAGTAGTCATTACAGGCCTTGAAAATTTCGCGAGCCAGTTGCACTCGCGAAATTCGCAAAATGTTGATGCACGCGAACCATTTACAGTAATATTCAGATCTGCAATGATAGCTTCGCTTCTATATGTGTGGGTTATAAGCTGAAGGTATACATTCCATAAAAAGGTGATGTAAAACACACCTCAATACTCCTACACGAACATGCTCGCGCACAAAAACACATTAATCTCTTAATGCTGCTTGTTGCATTTCTAGTCCAGCGTAACTATTGCGGTTGTGTGCACGCATGGAAATCGATTGCAATAGAGTGTTTATCATTAACACTTTCCATGTGGCTATTAGTTTTACCACATACAAAACAGATTTTTCAGAAACCTTTCCAAATTTTGAAAGTCTATCTCAAGGATTACTGGACAAATACTAGGCATGTTTGTACTGATTTCAATGCATTTCTCATGGTGATTCCAAATATGGTAATGAAATTCAATAATTTTGACATTTTTGAAACATTTTGTGAAATTCTGGAATGTCGTCTTTAGACGCCTGCCGCATGGAAAGTGTTATGAAGCACAGTCATCGCTTTCAAGAGATGCTAACACAAGGTACATCATATACACCACAATTTGTCACATGAAATTAGTTGTGAATATCTGTCTTGGTTGAAATAGGCTCCATTTGAAATCCGTACACCCCCTATGGAAGACATTACCTTACTCTTCCCGACAGGGAGTGTGAGTTTCAAATGGGGCTACCTGCATTGGTGGCTCTATTTGGATTATACACTCCCTGTGTTGAAGTTACGGTCATGTCTTTCATATAGGGTGTATAGAGTTCACCTGTAACAGCCCACTACTACTCCTTCAGAATCTAACAGAAGTTCATAGCCCCCTTTTACTGTTAGATACAATTCCACATCTCTTTCTTTTCAGGTATCCATGGCGACAATTCAAGAAAATACAAAACACTGAAAATCTTAGCAGCTGAACTTTATAAAATAACCATTGAAGTGAGAATTTTATCTTACATAATGACCTAGCCTCTACTCAGTCTACTGAATTCAAGAACATACAAAAAAAACCACTTTGAAAATCTTCACAGGTGAAATTGATGAAATATCCATTGAAGTGAGCATTTTATCTTACATCATGACCTAGCCTCTACAGTGTTTGCTACAAATCAGATGTATCTTCAATGCTATAGGATAGATAGAAATGCATGCAGAATTCATTGACCTGTAGGGTTGCAGGCAAAGACAATTTTAAAGACACCACCACAATGCATTGCGTTTTTGTAAAATGCCCTAATTCTGGTCTCTAATTTGTCTCAGTTCCCATAGACATATGCACACAATCATGGATTCATAGTGTGTTCGTCGTTGGAGCTCTTAGATTCTAGTTTTCATCAATGAATAAATTAGTTATCAGCGTTCCTTTTTCTTATTTCTAAAACTTAAGAGCTCAACAAATGCATTGTGTGTAAAAAAAAGCACTATTGGTTGGCGTTTGCGCAATGCATTGTGGGAAGACCTTAAAATCTTCTTTGGGTTGCAGGTGTGTGGACATTCTGCATACAATTCAGGATCCCCCACCCACTTGTTATATTATCGGTAGTCTAATACATGTACATGTATAGGTCCAAGATACGCTTGAAGATACTCGACTCAGAGCAACCATAAAGGGGCAATATTGCATTAAATACAATGTTGTGATTTGAAAAGCCCACTATCTGCCCGGGGGGGGGGGGGGGGGGGGGGGGGGGGGGGGGGGGGGGGGGGGGGGGGGCCAGTCAAACATAATGGTGTACACATGCGTGACCAAATTTTTTCCAGACACCCCCTAAACAAGTTTTACCCTGCAAGCAAAATTACCCCCTAAACAAGTTTTTAGCGCGCTTTCCTTGCAAATTTTGACCCCTAAACAAGTTCTTGCCAGAATATGACCCCTAAACAAGTTTTGTCTATTTAACGGGGAACAAATAAGTTACCCTAAACACGTTCGACCTGTATTTAAGCCGGGATTTTAAGCCACCCTTTTTTTGAAAATTAGCGTTTTTGATACCCTTAACGCGTCACGCGCGTGACGCGTCCAACACTGAAAAAACACCCCTTTTTACGCGTTTTTTTGGTCACGCATGTGTACAACATTATGTTTGACTGGCCCCCCCCCCCCCCCCCCCCCCCCCCCCCCCCGAGACTATCTGCAATAGCTGCCATTTATTTCATTGGTATGTTCTTAAAATTCAGATTAAACACATGGCAGCTATGGCAAATAGGGTCTCAATGTACTAAAACTGTGATAAAATAGTTTCTAGCCTGTTATAACTTATACTGTATGCTCCTGAAGAATACACATGTACTGAATAGGAAACAATTATGCTCAAGCACTACTGTATAATAAGCTCCTAAGCGGGAGACTTTTTCCTCCTAAATTCCTATATGTGAATGCAAAATATAGGCAATAAAATAGATCTCTAAAATAATAATTAATATTTACTACGATGTTTCTATGTTTCCTTTATGTCTGTGCTTGTAAACTAATTCTCAAATTGTTGTCAGAAAAAACGCAAAAATAAACGCAGATGTTTTGAACAAATTTGCCCCAGGTATATTCTTTGTCTGTATGTAACAGTTTATTCTTGTTACAAATCATTCAAGATGCTTACAAATTTTTAAAGATAAAATAGATCAAAATCAGATTGTTTTCCTTTAAAGGGGCACTGAGAGATACGCATTAGGAGTGCGCCCTCAATTTTTCTGGAAATCAGTTTCTCGCACCTGAAGGGTACTTAGGCATATACTACTACCATTTGAAACTGTATACCTTAATTCACTGTGTATCATGTAAAATTTCATAATTTGGTCATTTCGATGTATGGGCTTGACATCGAAATTAGCAGCACCACTCACTACATTGCTTCAACCAAAGTTCTAACTAGCACCACTATTCAACCGTTTTCCCATAAATCATTACACTTCAGGGTTCCTACGTACCTTATCTATTGAAACAATTCATTTTTTCCAAATTTCACTTTTCTCTGCAATCTCTCAATGCCCTTTAATTTCACTTTTCTCGGCAATCTCTCAATGCCCTTTAAAACTTGATGGATTGACAAAGGATAGGATGTTAAGACAGTAGGGGTAGACTGGCTTTGTACTAGTCAGTAGGTCAACAGAGCAGAGACAAAATGGTGGGGATTTACCACTTCAAATCGCAAATCAAATAATCCTCAGACGGAAACCGATTGGCGTTACTGGATAGCGCAGGGTATTTGTTGACGATTTTTTAAACTACAGACGTGGCATTTGATGACCCGACTTGAGATGATCTGGAAATCAGCCTTGCTGTGTGGGGGTGTGTGCGTTGTTATGCTTGCGGCGAGATTTCTACTGCCAAAACCTGATTTCACGTTTAAATAAAACATGAATGAGATTTGGAATTCAGATAAGGAGTTGGCGTGAAACGTGTGCAGGGGATCTGCTAAATAGCAATTATGAAGAATAATGGGAGTAGGTTGAGTGAGTGAGTGGGCAAACTGATGCAGGGAAAAGTACTAATGTGCAAAACAATATTAACTGTCCGTAGTAATTCTGATATGAATTGAAGGCAGACATTGATATATTTTGTGATTTATTTAATTTAATTTTTAACCATACAAATAATGCTTTTTATTGAGTTACTCTCACAAAACTCATGAAGGGGTAGCCAGTCCAAGTTTGCAGCTGGTCTGTCAGTAATAATAACAATTATAATTAACAATGTTGTAGATTTTATACCTTACTAACATGGTGCTTCTGCTAAACAAGGGATCTGTGACAATGGCTTTCATTTTATCACATGAAAGTGCCATTCTATGCAATATTTTCTTTACTGACTTAAGTTACCAGACTTTGTGTTTTGTTTTAAGAAGTAGATTAAAAGGGTAAAAAGGAGAACAGTTTAAGCCCCACCCAATGACCTCACCCCCCCCCAAAAAAAAAGGGTGGGGGGGGGGGGGGGGGGGTAGAAAAAAGAGAAGAAAAAAGGGGGTCTGAATTAGGTATCTATATACATCCAATCCTTTCTTTTAGCTTGAATTGGGTGTCTGTATATGATCGTCTACATACTGTTAGGTTTGCCATGCCATTAATTTGCCTTTTACAAGTGGAGTACATAAGTCAAACAGAAAAGCTGATTGACATGGAAGCTAATTGATTTCATCATTTCTTCTACTATACATGTGTTTTGATAAGCATAAATCAATTAAGTCACTGGCATTTAATAAATGACTCAGACATAGCAGTATCTATTCATATTCTTCTTCAATAACAAATATCAAGTTTCGATCACTATTTGCCAACAATATGTGGTGCTGATATGGAAATAAGCAAAATACAGTGCTAACAGTAACAAAGTAACTATAACCAGGTAATAAATATGCTCATAATTCTAAATATGTGACCAGTCACGTCAAAACCAAAAAAAATGTTATCGGCAAACACAGTTTTGAGATATGCCAACATATTTGGTAAAATATAAAGAAAATAATAGGAAATATATGCTTCTTCACATCATGTCTTGTGATTACAAAGTATGATTACCTTCAACATGGTATCATTTTAAAGCTTTAAATGTGCTCTTTCAAATCATATGAATAACTCAGGAGTTGACTCCAACATGCCTCCAACATGTCCATGTTGACGCGACGGGTCACATATATAGTGCCAACTTTGTCAAATTATGGATTAATTTCTTCTCTTGAATTTGAGAACACTACACCAAAAAACAATGAGACAAAGTGCAACTTTCATTTTTGAACTTTGGTTTTGATCACGCATAACGGTTAGACAGGTATGTGTACAGGCCGCATCGATAAATTTGAAGCATCCCCAATCCTCATCTTACTACCAAGCGTTGGGTTGTTGCTATCAGTCAAAATTCTGCATATTGCTACACAGAGACTGCGTGTAGAAACACAAAATGAAAAAATGGGGAAAAAACACACACTTTGTTTTGATTTTTGACAAATATCTTTGCTAACATTCAGTCAATTTTCATGTGCAATATCTGAAATGAAAGAGAAGTAATTTTTTTTCTATTATATCATCTGATATTTGAACATAGGAGCTATAGTTTTGGAGTTAGGACACATATTTTTACCTGGTTAGTTACTTTTCTTAACACTGTATATCCACTGATTTCCCTGATGACAGCATCAATCCACAGCAAACTAACCTGTCACAGTGTAAACTCCCCATTTGTGTCACTAGCAGATACATTTCAATTATTTACGACTTGGAAATTAAATATATCTTCTGCCAGACACGATAACTCCCACTCACCTTTCAAAACATTTTCCAAATGAGAAATGTGTTTTGAGGATCATGAACAACCTGTGCTGTGAATGATTCTCATACAAAATATTTGTCATTAAAAAAAAATGCAATTTAAAATTTAAAATTAGAGGTTGAGTTTGCATCCATTTTTATCTTATAACATGAAGGCCAAGGGGAAGGCCAAGGGGGATAGAACACCTGTGTTACAGGCCAGATCATCTTTTTTGTGTGTCTATTTTTCTCCTCAATTTGCTTTTCAATTTTTGCACAAATTAGATTTTTCCCAATTGCCTTATAATATATAGACATTTATTGATCTAATAAAGAATCATCAAAAACTGATTACCACTAGCGCAAAAATGTTCATAAACTAAAATGGATAACAAAATCTATACATATAAACGTAATCAAAGTCTGTGCAATAAAGTACTGCATAAACTCACTGCAAACACGACACCGACTCGGCATTGTGATGGCTCGCTGAGCTGGCAACTCAATTTTGTATCTTGAAAATTGGCATTTAATAAACAGCTGACATTTCAAAAACTCTGTGAATACTGATGAAAATGATAAATGATATAGGTGTGTGTGCGCCTCTACTTTAAAGGTGTTCAAGCCCCAGCCTTTTCTCTTCCCATTCAGGGGGAGGGGGAGGGGGAGGGGGAGGGGGAGGGTAACGCATGACCGTTCCAGGAAGTTGAAATACCCCCCCCCCATCACATTTCAAGGACACTTTTGTTCATTTGGCCCCCTTTTTCATGCAAAAGCAAAGCCATTTTGTCTGAAAAAACACAGTAAAAGCACCCCTGTTTTTACTATTTCAGGGACACTGTCTAAAAAGTCCCCCTTTCTGCACAAAAATGATGTCACATTGGTTCAAAATACCCTTTTTCCTATTCCAAGGACAATTTGATATATGATACAATACTTATTTAATAATAGGTCACCTTTTTTCTTCTTTTTTTTAAACTGAAACCACCGGTGTTCAATTAGATCTGATCTATTTTTATCACAATACTATTTGAGAAATTAAGCAAAATATCTCAATATCTTACATTCACACCACTTTCTTTCTTCACAAGAAAGAACAAAAATTAGTAAGCTGACCAAATATCAGATTGCGTTACTGAAGTATTGGGTATCAAATTATTCTTTATCAACGATATCGTGCTGGGCTAAACATGGTGGTTTCTTGTAATACAGATGCTTCATAATTCTGCTCTATCTTAAGTGGATGGCAAAACTCTGCTATCTTCAGTAGATAGCAAAACAAGAATATATGTAGATAGAAAAACTCTGCTCACTTTAGTATGAAGCGAATGTGCAATTTCAGTAGATGGTAAAACCAATATTTATGCTACACAAATTATATGCTGTTGCTCTAAGACACATGTCCTACATTGCCTTTTCTACAACATAATATACAGATATAAACTAACAAAACTATATTTCAATTATGTGTAGCTGTAGCTGGTTCATACAAAAGTCATTCCAAGTTTTCAAATGAAAACACACAGCAAAATTATGTTGTTTATTATTTCGCTCTCTTGATCCTTATCTTGTTTCCTGCTGATAGTCTTGCTCTTCATGCGCCATGAGCATCTTGCAGATTTGCGCGCTTTATAAAAGTTCACTATTATTATTATGATTTTATCTCACAAGTGGAGAAAAAACAAAAAACAAGTAAAGTAATCAAAATCCTGAATGATGAATACATGAGACAACCATGTAACAACTAAGGAGTACTGCATATTACAAGGCAAAGTAGATAAATGGGATATTAACATTATACAGCGTGTATCAAAAAGAACGCAACACTTTTTGTCGAGAGCTGTACGGTCACAGTAAAAGACAAATCACTCTAGAACTTCTTTATTCTGTTAGGTCTACTTATTGGCTATCACATAGTCAAATTACAACGATATCGATTATTTATTCGCTGAGATATTTAAGGTATAAGTAGAGAAGTGCAAAACACGTTTTACATCGTTCGTTCTAAAAACTTGGATTTTCCTGTCCGATATGGGTTAACACTTTAATAACTATGTAACCTTAATGTCTGTAATAGTTTATCTTAATTTCCTTTGTTTGAGTAAGGTGGTACATAAAATCATTGAATAGTGTAATCTGATAATCATTCGACCATTTGAATACGTCAATCACCCTTTTTAACTTCTGAACCACCGATTGCTATGATCGCCACATAATGTCTATGGTACGTTCTTTCATAAATTAAAGTTCATAATCGATGCATCTTAAAACAAAGACAGCATTTTGAGGGTCGAGCAGCACCATAATGTCCCATTCACAACAGACTAACAATGACTGATTCATACAAGATAATTACTACCTTCAATGGACTATTCCATTTGTTTATCTTTTGAATAATTTGCCATACTGTTTTATTTATGACATTAACGAGAGAAAAAGAGAGAGGATTTACAAACAGACTTTGTAATCTGGATTTTCAAGTTGTGTCATTATCTATTAACTAATTTATTGCCAGATTTAATTGATATTGGTATGATACTGTAATAGCCAGACATTTGATACCTTTAACATGACATTTTCTTCTCAGAATTATGAGTTTGATTCCAATTATTTAAGTACAATGAGTTATTAAAGTGTCTTGCTAATATTCACCTGACAAGAAAATCAGGCATACAGGATAAACGATGTAAAACGTGTTTTGCACTTGTCTACGTGTATCGTTGATATCTCAGCAAATCAATAATCGATATCGCTGTAATTTGACTATGTGATAGCCAATAAGTACACCTAACAGAATATATAAATTTCAGAGTGAATTGTAGTTTGCCGTAATCGGAAAGCTCGCGACAAAAAGTGTTGCGTTTTTTTTGATACACCCTGTATAATGCAAAAAACACCACATTATTTGACATTTAAAAATACAGAAACGCATATTAATTAACCTTTGTGACGGTAAACGATTGATTTCGTCGTCGCCGACGTCCTGAAGGTTGAATGTGTGTCTGCGAAACTATGAGAATATCCCGCAGCATCTCGGAACCCACAAAGAAGATCGCTCTGGGCGTTCCCTCTCTCTCCACCCGCCACAAATTTATTCCATTCGATATTTGTTGTTTGGCAGTTCAGTGGCATGCATAATTTAGCATCATCATCGACAACATCATCATCATCCAAATGTTCATTATAATTCCACTCAGAGGAAGTCTGTGCTCTTGTTTCTGTAATGAAGTCGAGAGTGTCACGCGGTCCATGACCACCATGGTGAATATCAAAGGAGAGGAATTTGTAGGTGGAAACGTGCTCCCTCCTTGTTCTCCTCCTCCGCCCGCAATCTCCTCCTTGAGCGAAAGCGTGAACTCAGCCTGTTTGAAAATCAATAGCGATCATCATGCAAAAACGGGATGTGATCGGGGAGTAAGAATGAAGACTATACATGCAGCGCGGATGTGTATCGACTACCGCAGGCTCAATAGTATAACGAAAGGATCTCTGCCTTGCCAGGCTGAACCACCTGAGGCTCAATAAAGAACATATAACTCTCTGGTTAGTTTTCTATCATCCAAAAAGGCTGGCTATACACAGTACAAGGTGTACTAGATGTACAACCCACTGCAGTACCTGTACCTGGTATAGGTAAAGTCGATTCTTAAGATTCCTGAAAATGAGCCAAGGAGTTTGCCTTAAGAGAAGAGGCCCGTACAAGGGGAGGATGACAAGAAATTATCATTTAAAGAAATACATATCTCCTCTTGCATTAAAGGTGAATTACTAGCTGGTAAAAACATTCTTAACACTTTCCACGCAGCAGTTGTCTACAGACAACACTTCCAAAATGTCACAAAATGTTTTCAAAATGTCAAAATTATTGAATTTCATCACCATATTTGGAATCACCATGACAGATGCATTAATATACGTACCAACGTGCCTAGTATTGGTTCAGTAATCCCTGGGAAAGGTTTCTGACAAATCTGTTTTGTATATATATGGTTAAACTAAAAAAGCTGCATGGAAAGTGTTAACAAACATGGCTGATGAATTACAAGTTACAAGTTGTATTTAGAACATGCGTTGTTATGACATGTTTCTTTAAATTTTTGAGCTCATGAACATGTTATTAATTAGAGAAAGATTTGAGTTTTGATTAGAGAAAAATGTTTAGTTTTGAAAATCAAGGACCATTATAAGGCTTTCCAGATGGCACTTGTAGAAAATTGAATAATTGTCTCATTCAATTAAATTCAATTATATCACAGAATCCTTCATTAATACTTAACACATTTTGTTGACGAATGATTAACATGATCTCGGGTGAACTGGCATCTTTGCTCCAGTTATAATATTTCCACTCCCTTTAAATGAAAATTGTAAGGATTCCAATATTAGTTCAGAAATTGAGGCTGACACAAGTGACTCGGTCCGTGCAGGTGATGTTAATTCAGCTGTTGGCAACTAAGCTTTGGGAATTTTTGAACGAGCCGACAATTGTCCTTGAGCGGGACTCTTGATGAGTCTCAGGGGATGACGAAGACTGATGAGATTCTGTAATCACCACATTTACAATGATTAGTAATGAGACAAATAGATCTGTGTCATTTATGCCGGGCAAAATATTCATGTAATGTGACATTTTTAGATTTACTATCAACCGTATGTGGAATAGGTAATTCGGTCAACTAATTCAGCCAATAATTTTAAACAATTTGAAGGAAACACAAAGACTGAGACAATTACAAAATGGAATTACGACTGACAAATGTTTACATTTGCTGTTTGTGACTTGTGTATGGGATTCCTGTCTTCTGAAAACAACAGACTAATTTTTACTTTCTCTTAAAGTTGCTATCTATTGGAGAAAACAGACAAGTTCACCCCTGCCTTAGGTTTGCTATCTACTGAAGATAGCAGGACAATACCTTCTATCGAGATAGCAGGCTTATTTTTACTGTGTCTTGTCTTAGGTTTGCTATCTACTGATGACAGCAAGCTAAAGTACCCCTTGTTTTGTGTGTGTTCTTAAATTTAGGCAGGCTTATTTATACTGTGTCTTAGGTTTGCTATCTACTGATGACAGCAAGCTAAAGTACCCCTTGTTTTGTGTGTTTTCTTAAATTTAAGCAGGCTTATTTATACTTTGTCTTAGGTTTGCTATCTACTGATGACAGTAAGATAAAGTATCCCTTGTTTTGGGCGTGTTATCTACTGAAGATAGCAGGCTTTTTATCACCTGAATCTAATGCAGAAAGTTTGTAAGCCTATGTACCATAATGGGATACTTTTATTTCAAGATGGAACAATAACATGGATACAATGACCTTTCTCAATTTCCTTAAAAATGCAAGATAAATCCAAGCAAATAAAGATATGTTGGTCAAGGTCGCGCCATCACTTGACATTCACAAAGAGTAATACAATTGGTTTTACAAGTGGAAATAAGTACAAAATCAATGGAAAACAACCTTTTGTGCGCGCAACTATTAACGTCTGCAATTGTGAAGTAAAAAAAGAGAAACTAATTCGATCGGTTGTCTTGGCCGAGCTCTTTTTAATTAGATTTTGTCTGGAAAGACAAAACAACCAAAGTGTTGCACAAAAGGTAAAATGGGAGCGACATTGACGACAGATTGTTGATTCAAACAACAGCTATTCTCTGGTTACTATGCATTAAAAGGTTACGTTTTTTCAAAGTGAATGTTAAAGGCACTATATTCTTAATAAAAATGCCATGTTTGTGGTTTGAATATTTTGTTTAATGATTTATGAATGGATTGTGTTATCTTAATCAAACAATTATGTCTTATGAATTTGATTAAACAAGCAAAAATCAAGAAATTATAAATAACTCCCTCCAAAAAGTACAAAGGACTCAAACAAATATTACTGCAAACACAACAACAAGAAGTCAGGGAGCAAAAAACAAGACATTATATAAATAACTTCCACATAAATGAAGAAGGATTCTCTCAAATACAAACAAAAATCCTCTAATTAAAAACAGCAACGTTTCTATGATGTTTAACCACTACTACAGGGTGAGTAAAAAAAAAGTTGACCCTAATTGAAAAAATCCACAAAAAAAAAAATTCTGACCACAAAATCAAGGCAAACAAAACTTTAAAAGTTGCGCCATTTCTTTGCTACCATCTGATGATACCGTTAAGTAAATATGACTATTTCTGTACAGGATCTGTTTTTTCACCAAAATCACGGTTTTTAATTTCAAGCTTAACGAGCTTAATAATGTTTACTAGGATTATGATGTAAAGCATTACACATCTTGTTTATTAAACGAATTAAGTAGACAATAGACTTGTTCAAAATTGTCTCCTAATAGATTAAAACAATAGACAGCTTTAAGGCCTATTTATGACACAATTACCACACTTTAATCATTTCATAACAAAGGAATTGATACTTTCGCTGTCGGTATTGTAATTTTTTATTGGTCGTATCTTATGAAATATAATGGTCAAGATCTGGAAGCGTGTTCGGACGTTAAATTGGTCACTTTTATTCAAAACAGCGTAAAATAAGTTTCCCTCAACCAATCTAAATCAGATAAAATTCATATTAAAGCTAATTGATTTGTCTTTATACCGTAGTAAATTGGTTTGAAAACAAACGAATACTTTTTTCTAAAAAAAAATCGCTGAAGTTGAGTAAACTTTTTTTGACTCACCCTGTACAATGATGTTTAACCACTACTACTTTTTCTTGCTCTGCAAATGGATTTATGGACACAATCTTTTCTAGGACATAAAATGAGTGCGGATTTAGAATTGTGTGATTGTGAATAATATACTACATTTCTTCAACGTTATGCATAAGTCCAGGCCAAGTTATCCAGGTCCATTGAATACACAGGACAGTAGCATTAACAAACCCTGTGCTCGTCATTACCCACGCACACATACAACACTGCCCTCAATGGATCTTCATTAAACAACTATCATATGGTTTATCATTGCTATGATTTGAAAGAGGGCAGCAGACCCAATTTGATGTTTATCAGGCACGTCTTACGATCACTCTGATAACAGGTGTCATAGAAGCACTTTATATAGCTCTACTATAAATATCTTGTTTATTGCCCCGCACTAGAACACTTATTCCCAAATTCAGCGACATTTCATGTTAATCGGCTTCTTAGTTTTGTGTGTAGGGGCATAAAATACAATATTGCTGCACCCTAACATCCTCCTACCTTCTCAAATTGGCACAACATTGTTGTTTCAGGAACAACAACATCACATCTTGATTGATACCTGTTTGTGGACCTGCCCTGTCTTATCATATTGGATGTAAATCTTGCTAGTGCTAAGCCTTGTTGTACAGCCACAATAACAGTAAGCATTCTCTTGCATGGTGAGAGTATTATATGGGTCACTGATATCATAAGTGTAAAAAAGATACTGAACAGCAGTTATTCATGTTAGCCAGGCGGAACGGACAACAAAAGGGATTTGCACCCGGCCTATGCTACATTCAATAGAGTTGGTGCATGACACCCAGTTCATAGTTTGAATTGTGCTATCAAATACATGTCATGAAACAGGCGTATCGTCTTTATGAAAATCTTAAACACAGTTTAGTATTCCCCCACACAGGATGGCTGGTAATCCATTACATGGATAACCTCTATTGCCAAAAGCCCCTGAATGTTGAAAAGGGCTTATACTAATCCAAATCCAATTGTTTATGTTTTGACACTTGAAAGATAAAACCCAGTCATTAGAAATGAACAGAGTGTGAATTTGTAGTAAATAGATTGATTATGGTTCAGGGAGTGGAAAATAGCTTTTCAACAGGCAACTAACACAAACTCATTTGGCATTTAAGTTATCTAAGCGTACGTGCGCAATTATGGCCACACGCACAGTGTTTTTGCCGCACACACGCGTTACGCATATGATGCACAGTGCACTTGTTGCCTTCAGCGTACCCAGATCCTTCTTGTATTCCTTCGCTGCTGTAAGAAGGCTTCACCAATTTGGAACTGATCAAACTATAGTAATATAGTGTTAACTAATAAGTGTTGCTTATTGCCACATTGTCACACATCCACACTCATTTGGGTAGTTTTTGAAACCCATCTGCAGTTTGTTGGCAAACATGGATATTGTGTTTACGGTCTGCCTGCCTGGTCAATACATGCTGCCATGCTCATACAGACGTAACTTGGACAAGTGTTGATAATGGAATTCGCACCCACACACTTTATAGTTATGTCTGACCTCCCAACATTCGTTACTAACTGTCCACCAGTATAAGATAGAATCGCCAGCCACATCACATAATGCGCTTTTCCACGTAATATTTTTTTGATAAATAAAAAATTTACAAGAGATCTATCAGTGACCGCACTACCGTGCAATAGAATTTTGGTAGTTTGTAGTAGACAAGGGGCAGTCTATGCCATTTCCATTGGTCAAGGGGCAGTCCTTTGGAATAGGTTCTATTAATCAGAATGAGTACTGATGTCTTAGCCATCAAAAGTATGATTATACCGGGTGGTTCAAAAAAAAGTTGACCCAAGTTCATGGTAATTTTTCAACCACATTTAAAGTTTCAGAGAATTTCTGTTTACTTAGTCTTGATCAGCAGTAAGTTTTGAAATTATCCTGATAAAATGGTACATGTATCTTGGTTGGTTCTTCAGATATGGTTAATTACAGAAAGCATGCACAAAGCTGCCTTGGCCACGGAAGCGTCCTTTAGTAGAGATGAAATGCACAAAGTGGACTTACACACGATTGGTCACAAATTGTAAAAATAGGAGAAAAAGAAAAAAGGAGACATCTGAAACATCTGCCTGGTGCTTAACATTACCTACCTATACGTATCTACGTTTCTTTGTTGAATGTGAGTGGCACATAAGCATAGAGATTGGGATACTTTGTCAGGGCGGGCTTTTCAATTCTGAAACTAGAGCATACTGTTTTGTTGAAGACAAAAACTAAATGATGCTTCCGTGGACAAGTCAGTTTTGTACATGTTTTCTGTAATGAACCATATCTAAAGAACCAAACAAGCTAAATGTGCCATCTTTTCAGGATAATTGCAAAACTTACTGCTGATTTAGACAAAGTAAACACAAATTCTCTGAAACTTTAAATGTGGTTGAAAAATTACTTTGAACTTGGGTCAACTTTTTTTTGAACCACCCGGTACAGGCTATTTGTGGAGAATTGTTACCATCCTATAGGGGAAGCGTACTACTTACCAATTGCTCCTTGTCTTCGTTAGCCTGCTCTAGTTTTTTGACTTCCTGCCGTAATGCTTTGTTGGTGTCCTGTACTGTCTGATACTTAAGATTGGATTGGCTGTTTTCACTCTGCAAAAGAATAAAAACAGATATTCTGTAAGTCGTATGTAATTAACCCGCATCGTAACAACGACATTCAGGAATGTCTACTTTCATGCCCCAAACAAACTAAGCTTAACCCCCTGAGCACTACCGGCCGATTGGTCAGAAAGATGGATACATCATTTATTGCACCAATCAGAGACATTGTCTAAATAATAGTATCCCTGATAAAGATCGGGTGAAATAGTTTAAAAGCTGTATTGTAATTGGTTATTCAAATGAGTATATCTTGTAATTAACCAATCAGAAGCGCTATTAGATAGATAGGTAGACCCCAGAGGATTAAGCTTACTTCACAGTGTAGAGCTTTATTCTGGGCGCAAAGTGATGTCACTAGTTACAGAAATTGATATTGCCAAATATTCTGCTGAATAGTCGATGAGAAAAACACTTGCACTTAGAGCTAGAATCTGTTTGCTGCCCTCTATAGAATAAACGGTAGAGCTCATCCTTCTGCAGTGGAGAGATAGGACCCATACTTCATCCAAGCTGACGTTTTTAAAAATGTAAGTCAGTTCATTAACATGTTTTTGGTATGCAATTTCTGTGAAAATGGAAAATTTGGGTCTTGCATGGCAAGAAAAACGTGAACAAAATGAATTGGAATCTTTTTTACTTTACATATAAATATATTCCTCCTGTGTCTCATTTGGTTACAATGGAGTAACAGTACTTTCAGTAACATGTGATCCAGTGGCATAGATAGAAGGGGGTGGCATATATAGATAGAAGGGGGTGAGGGCTGGGGGCAGTGGCCCCAAATATTGATATCCATCGGTTGAGAAGGAGCTGTTGGTTGAGTTCTAACAGTTGTTTCTAACAATTTAACAAACATTTTGTTAAATATGTTCCAAAACTTTAACTAAAATTAGCACTCCTTCAGCATCTGAACTAAAACTCGAGATCTTCCCTCCGCCAGGGGCCGGGCCCCTGGACCCCATCTGTTATTAGCTCCGCTCGCATGGTCACTAACATTTGTCGGTTCATAACAAAATGTGCCTCAACAATATCATAAATGTAGCTATATGCCACTGACGTGATCGATAAGTTAACAGTTTACCAACCTAATTTGGACTTCAGTAACGTTACAAACTGGTAATTAGGAGCCAACATCAAAATCATTTCTTATCCCCTCTGCTTTCAACTAGATTAGAATCGGTTGCTGCCCTCTATCACATACACTTCTATCATTTGGTGCTATCTTTTACAACTGATATAGTCTGCTAGTAACATTGCCCTCTTTCGCAAACAGCACTTCATTTGATGCTAATTTTAGCATTGCCAATAGAGTAAGTACAGATCAATGTCGAGTCCGCAGGTGTACATATCAGTTCAACTGAAGTCGTCTGCTTATAACACTGCCCTCTATCGCAAACAGCACTTCATTTGATGCTAATTTTAGCGTTGCCAATAGAGTAAGTACAGATCAATGTCGAGTTCTAGTAAGGCCGATGTACCGCAGGTGTACGTATCAGTTACGACTGAAGTCGTCTGCTAATAACGCTGCAATTGATACACCGCATAATGGATCTATATATAAAATTGCACCTCGGATGACGGACGACGTACGATGAACGAAAGGACGTACTGTAAAAGTGGTAAATTTTGCGCTTTGCTGATTTTCAGCCATTTCGCATGATTTTAAATTCACGATTTGAAAGCTCGTTACATATATTTATACACAATATAAATTGTTTTTATTTATATTTTTATTTTCACGGTAGCTGCTTGGAGCGCGAAAATTAATGTAGAGCAAAAATGTCTACGTTCACAGTATAGAAGGTCTGCTGGATTATATATGTGACCCGTCACATCAAAATGGACATGTTGGAGGCCCGGGTCAAATCTGAGTTATTGGTATGACTTAAAAGAGCACATTTTAAGCTTTGAAATGATACCATGTTGAAGGTAATCAGACTTTGTAAACACAAGATATGATTTGAAGAATCATGTTTTTTCTGATATTTTCTTTATATTTCACCAAATATATTGGCCTCTATCTCAAAACTGCGTTTGCCGACAACATGTCCTTTTTGACGTGACTGGTCACATATTTTGAGTCAAAATTATCTTCTGTAGTTTGGGCGTGCATATTGCTTGGTTACCAAAAGTGAAAGGCAGGATAAATAAAAAAATAACATCAGGTATTTTATTGATCAGTAGTAGTAATAAACACACTTTATTTTCAGGAGCTAAAGGAAATTACACATCCTATTGAAAAACCTGCAGAAGTCAGGATGGATGAGGCTTATAATGTGAATGTGAGCCTCGATCATTGACCAAAGTAAGAGGCCAATGAAAAGAGCTTCATTTGTTGATTGCAAGCGCTAGTCCATTTGATATAAATTATGCACACACTCACAAATACAATAGCAATATCATTAAGATAATTAAAGGTCTAAAATAAAATGCACTACGGGTAAAAGCATTTGGATGCAAGTAATCAATTTACGTTAAGGAAAACAAGAGGTTTTGATCAAATCAATGCAGTAAAAGTGTAGCCCTTTTTTGAAATGTTAACCCTTTCCAGACGGCTATAAGTTTTACCATATACAAAACAGAATTTTCAGAAACATTTCCCAACTTTCAGGGTCTATCTCAAGGATTACTGTACCAATACTAGGCATGCTGGTACTTATTTCAATGCATTTCTCATGGTGATTCCGAATATGGTAATGAAATTCAACAATTTTGACATTTTTGAAACATTATGTGCAATGTTGGAATGTCGTCTGCAGCTGCCTGCCGCGTGGAAAAGTGTTTAGCTTATCCCCGCTATGCACTTTTAGTACCAACTTTCCCCTGTCGTGGCTCTGCTATCTCCTCCCCCTTCTTCTCCATGTGTATAAACAACTCTTGGCCCCAGGAAGGGGGTGTCACTCTCCCAAACACCAGTTACCTAAGCTTTTCCAAGCGTGATTATATTTTTGCGTTTTCATGTCAACTCGCAAAATTTGCAAATAAAATATACGCGAAATTTACCACATATACAATAGCAGAAATGAGAGTCGATGTTTTCTTTAAAACGTATATCGTTTTTTACACCTCGCAGATCTACATATGTATACATTACCATTTATCAATCTAGATTAAGTGCAATATTGTTCTAACATTTTCCTTCCAATGAACAAATACAGTTACTGTAAGACCTTTGCCGGCCCCATCCACTACAAAAATGGTATTTGTTATATCTCCCATCTCAGCTATATACACTTATCACAACATGATTGGAGTAGATGCATGTTTGCTGCCAGCACATTTACGGTAGAATTTCATGATAACAATACTTGGCAATGCTTGTATTTCAATAGCAAAAAAGAAAGAAAAAGAAGAAATTCCTTGGGCAAAGCTCCCTTTGACATGTAAGGAGCCGAATTAGCTCTTTCAATTACAGTACATTTTGGTGTCTAAAATATAAAATCAAACAGGTGATCCCACACCATGGTCAGTTGGTTAAGGGCACTTTTATACTACATAAGGCCATGAAAAAAGCACCCTGTTCCCGACTGACCCATTTCTTTATTTAGATTGTCAATATTTGAGGCTTTTTAAGAAAATGTTGGGGCAATTTTTGCAATCTTTTTTTTGCAAATTTTTTTCGAAAAAAAATTGCTATCAAAATTTTCCAAAATAGTTTCAAAACAATAACAACAAAATGCCCAACCGACCTTACCTGAGGTCTGTTTACCTGTAGAACAGGGTGGTTTTTTCGTGGCCTAAGGCATGATGTTTTCTTTAAACAATTTTGACAGAACTAAATTCTTATGAATGGCATCTGTAGCACACCAAGCATTTGGACACAATTGCAGAGATGCTTTAAAAAACAAAAAAGTCATAGTCAAGCGAAGTTTTATTTAAAGGGGCACTAAGAGATGTGTTGGAGGCTGCGCCCTCAATTATGATAAAAAATGGGATTAGTATATTTTTATAATTGTATTACATGTATGAACTTACACCTATAAGGATTAAGAAAAATCAGCCCTCTTTGTACAAGAAAACGTCGATTCAAAAATGCGTGTACAGCCGCGACGAGCATTTTACGTCCGGCAGTATCCCCCTGCAGTACGTGTGATACATAACGTGAACCATATTTGCATAGAGGGCGTTTTTCAATAAATAGCGATGATATTGTTTTAATCAAGTTTTGCTGTGTTTTTGTTAGTAGAAACAACAATAATGGCAATTTTTAATGTTCATCTTGAATTCTGAAGTAAATTTTTAAATATTTAAAATTTTCAACACCACCTAATGTCCCTTTAAGACTCAATCTGTTTACACTTGCCTGAGAGGACAATTTTATCACTTTTATTGAATATCCCGTCTTTTGGCCCCTTTTCTGATGAAGCATTTTCCAGAAAACAACAACGACATGTAACATTGCTACAAAATGCAACATTGCTACACAATCAAATTTAAATTGAAAATCCAAGGACATCTATTCCTCGTGTTAGTATGTTATATATAAATCAATGGCATCAATAAAAACCATGTGCTTCAATCAACTCTCAGATTGCGCCGAGCATTTGCCTCATTTCCCGTCAAAATGTCAATCGAAATTACAGCGGTAGATATTGCAATTTACATGTATTAAAGACTCATTATCTTCTCCATCATGCATCTTTAATACCAATCCAATAATGCACCTTTAAGGGACGCACCATTAGATTCAGTGGGTGTGGGGGGGGGGGGGGTAATCATGGATGGGTTTTTTAAGAAACAAAATAAATTACCCACTGATAAGTTTTAAAAATATGATCTAACCAACTCATTGTATAAGGAAAACATGAAAATTGTTTTTACATAATTCACCGCCAAGGCGGTGATAAAAAAGAAGCCAGACACAAACTTCCACACACCCCTGAAAATATACTGGTGCGGCCCAGAAGTGGTACTTCAGACTGTGATTCCTACCAATTCTTTAAAACCTCAAAAAGCGATTACAGTCAAAAGTCCTGACCAGAATTCTGAAATTGTTTCTGACTTGGCTCAGGTTGATAATGATTAGCAAATTATGCATGATAGCTCAAGCCTGTTTAAAATGAAGTCAGAAATATCTAGTTTTTTATCAGTTCCACCTTAACATATAGACCCAATTTTCCCTCTTCAGATAAACCAGCGACACTGAACACAGATTATTACGCATAATCATTAAGAAGCCGGGGATCAGGATTAAAAATGACATAATTTTGTTACACCACGTATGTTAGAATTATAGATCCTCTGATTACCCAAATCTTTGCGGATTTCTTCAAATTATATCCAACTAATTTGACTTTATTTTGTTGTTTGAATTGTTCTATTCCGACGCTTATTTAGGAAGTTAAGATCTCTTAAGTGGTCGTTGTAATCTTTTTTTGTGACACCCTGTACATATATATGCGCTGCTCAACCGGGGCTTAAATCAGCGATTAAATACTCCTTCAAGGTACAACTTAACCTGTGCCCCTAAACTATATTATGATTTGAACACCCAATTACAAAATACTCCTCATCGCACATCAAGCGTTTATGCAACGCTGCCAGTATAGAGTCTCTCAAATTAGAAACGGTAACAAATTACTGTACAGGTGGATTTGTTCACATACAGTTATTTTCATGAATTACAGCTTTAAAATGACAATCAGCGAATTGTGAATGTTATGCTTATGTAGTTTCCTCCAATAGAAAATGCATATTATATAACATTTTGCGAGTTATTAATTTCACTGAATAACCAACCAATCACAACCATTTTCTGGAAAATAAAACCCTTGTGTGAACATTACCCCCTATACAGACAGTCATGAGCATTGTCATGAGCTGCAAAGGTCTCTCCCAGAATAAAATTCTGCAATCTACTTCAGTAAATACTACCAACCAAATATGTAAGTTCCCCCCTAGCATATACTAGAATATTTCCAAAAATATTTGATGGATTTAAATAATTTTCAGCGAGAAAGATGCACCCAATTGTTAAGCACATTTTGATACCAAATTTGTTGGCCTTGAGACAATGCAACGATAAGAAATTGTGCCATTTATCAATTTTTATACAGAAAAAAGGCACTAAATCTCACTGGCTTATTGATTTTCTTGAAATGATGTCACAGATTCCCATGTCTGTGCACGAAAATCCACCAAGAAAATGTCTGTTAATTTATGGACAAAACCAGCCATTGCCTATATTTGGTTAGGTGTATGTTGAATTTTGTGTTATATTTAGTATGTGCAGATTGATGTATCTCTGTAACACTTTCTCAAAATTATAAATCTGACATTAAAAAAAAAAGAATCAAATTCAGCAAATTTAAATAAACATGCAAACCAAATATAATGCATTTCACAGTTACTGATTTTGTTCACGGATTTCCAATATGTAACCAAAAACATCCAGTCAAAAATGAACCAAATTATAAATAAATTAAATCCTCTTAGAAGGGAATCTAAATTAAAACAATGTAGAAACGATTGCGACTGTACTAGGAAATTGTCAGGCATCTAAATGTTGTGAGCTGCACAACTCGCCCAGAATTTTTGAACATTCCACACGTTTCACTTTTCCCAGTATTAGGTGATGAAAAAACCCCACCCTGTTGTATACGGGCAAACGGACCTCTTGAGTAGGGTCAGTCAGTCAGGCTTTTTTCCCTTCAAAATGTCAAGAATTGTTGGTGAATTTTCAATATTTTCAAAAAAAAATCAAATCATTTCCACAAATGTTTTTAAAAAAAACTAAAAAAGAACCCCAAAAAGAAGAAAACATACGTCGGTCGGGCCAACACAACAGGGGTGGTTTTTGGTTGCCGTAGGTACAATACAGAATCCCAATACAACTATGTGAAGCTTTATAATATATTCCATCAAAAGTTTAATTAATGCCTTGGACCTAAAGTTCAATATAATATATCCAAAAACAATAATGTAATTATTTTTCTGAAATTGAAAAACAAATGATTGCTTCACAGTAATCTATACAATTTCAAGACTGTATATATTTATTGCAGTAAATCAAAATTAAAGCTTTGGGCAAATGGTGAAATGAGCCCATAAATTCCGTAAACAAGCTTATGGGATTTAACTTGTGAAATCAGTCGGTAATTAAACTCAAGATTTCATACTTTTTCCTTGGGATTAGAGACATTTTTTCATTATTACATATTTGGTATCACAAAACTAAAAAGATTCTTGTACCAGCAATGCAAACCTGCTGAAACTGCCTCCTAATTAAAGGGGCATTGACAGATCCTCAGAAAGGGTAATTACAAATGAGTTATTATTTTTGAAGAATCACATAACAGTCTCAAATGTCACATAAGACAATGTTAGGCACAATATGCATGGCATGCTGTGATGTGATTGAATAGCCAGCCTAAACATCCTATCCTGTAAATACAGCCAACAGAACTCTGATCGATACTCCTTGTGCATGCAATGCAGTGTGTGTAATCAGGATTGAATAGCCCGCCTAACCATCCTGTATATACAGTCAACAGAGCTCTGATCGATCATACTCCTTGTGCATGCAATGCATTGAGTGTAATCAGGATTGAATAGCCCGCCTAAACATCCTGTAAATACAGTCAACAGAGCTCTGATCGATCATACTCCTTGTGCATGCAATGTATTGTGTGTAATCAGGATTGAATAGCCCGCCTAAACATCCTGTAAATACAGTCAACAGAGCTCTGATCGATACTCCTTGTGTATGCAATGCATTGTGTGTAATCAGGATTGAATAGCCCACCTAAACATCCCATGCATACAGTCAACAGTGTGCTGATCGATACTCCTTGTGCATGCAATGCATTGTGTGTAATCAGGATTGAATAGCCCGCCTAAACATCCTGTAAATACAGTCAACAGTGTGCTGATCGATACTCCTTGTGCATGCAATGCATTGTGTGTAATCAGGATTGAATAGCCCGCCTAAACATCCTGTAAATACAGTCAACAGTGTGCTGATCAATACTCCTTGTGCATGCAATGCATTGTGTGTAATCAGGATTGAATAGCCCGCCTAAACATCCTGTAAATACAGTCAACAGTGTGCTGATCGATACTCCTTGTGCATGGAATGCATTGTGTGTAATCAGGATTGAATAGCCCGCCTAAACATCCTGTAAATACAGTCAACAGAGCTCTGATCGATACTCCTTGTGTATGCAATGCATTGTGTGTAATCAGGATTGAATAGCCCACCTAAACATCCCATGCATACAGTCAACAGTGTGATGATCAATACTCCTTGTGCATGCAATGCATTGTGTGTAATCAGGATTGAATAGCCCGCCTAAACATCCTGTAAATACAGTCAACAGAGCTCTGATCGATACTCCTTGTGCATGCAATGCATTGTGTGTAATCAGGATTGAATAGCCCACCTAAACATCCTTTAAATACAGTCAACAGTGTGCTGATCGATACTCCTTGTGCATGCAATGCATTGTGCGTAATCATAAACTATTGTGACATTTAGAACTGTACAGCCGCATACTCAGGGTTGTTTTAGGGTGTTGAATCACAAGTCCGCAGCATAATGGAGTATGCTTCACTAGGCTAGGCAAGCGATTCACATACTATCCTAAGCCAGCTTAACATCGTCCAAAGGAAGGCACTCAAAATCATCGAAGCTCATGAAGCTACTGGTATTGCATCTCGGCATCACCAGTCTCTTCACAGGCGACAGGTAGCAACATCTACAGTCTTGTACAAAATGCACACCAACCACTGTCCACAAGATACGTTCAATGTTGTGCTACCCGTTCAAGTGTTGCAATGGCAACTCATGCGCTTTTATTGCCAACTGCTAGAAGCTTCATCCATAAGAACAGTCTTCCAGACAATGTTGTTGGCAACATCCTAGAGGAAGGACTTCCATCTTTTAAGTGTCATGTGGACAGACACCTTCTCTTCAGAGTTTGTGTAGACTCTCTCAATGTCTTATTTTTATTTTTTGATGTTGTTCTCTATTTGGGCTTTTATCTTCCTTTTATATTCCTGTGCCACACCACTTTCATTGGCTTTCTAACCCTGCCCATTTGTGTTTACTTGTATTATGATTATTTTCTGAGTTGCAGTGAACCAAGCCCATCAGAGCTCTCTGAGTCTCTGAAGAGAGTTACCAGTTTAATTTGTAATCACTCAGTTCATTATATACAAAAAGAGAATTTCAGAGAAAGATAGAAATAGGAGGTCTTATCATCATATAATTATATGCATTAACACCCCCACACACCACACAGCTCTCCACAATCACTAACATCCAGCATTTAAACACCCCCTTGAACTGCATAATTTGTCATAAATCATTATCAATCTGTAACAATTCGTCGCTGTTCTGACATACCGGCACATCACAACAGAAATAAGTAAAGAGATGTGCCGGTATGTCAGAACATCGACGAATTGATTGGTAGCAAATGAGGAATCAAATGTATCTAAACAATTTCTACAAAGGTCTATGTCAATTATTTATGATCAGATCAAAGATTTTCTAGTTACAGGGATGATAAGCTCTTTTGAAATGTCGTTAAGAACGGATACTATGTGTTTCAATAGCACCTGTGATGACTGGCATGTTTGAAAAGCGCGGTGATTAGTATGGGCAATTGGTACGTCTCTTGCGACAACAGCATGGCCCTTGTAGTGGCTGTTGAGTTATTTCATGGCAGGACTAAATGGTACATGGTCTTTATCTTGGTCCAAAACACCGATAGCTTCATACGACTTGGTGCACATAAGTATCCCCTAATTAGAATATCTTTGATCGGATGGAAAGTTATACCGCTCGAATGAGCATGGACGTTCTTTCCTTTTTGCAGTGTTTATAATGGCTACATTAACAATGCTGCTTAGCGCCAGTTCATCTGGTCATCCTTAAAATGGTGTCTTATGCCAATTTCTTTTGGGACGTCTTTAAAAAGGGGGTTTTGCTCCAATTAATTTGCATGTCCTTACTAGTGTTTTGCACTGATTAATCTGGGTACCGTAAGATAAATCTGGGTGGCATAACACTTTCCATGCGGCTATTAGTTTTACCCCATTCAAAGCAGATTTTTCAGAAACCTTTCCCAACTTTCAAACTCTATCTCAAATATTACTGAACCAATACCAGGCATGTTTGTACTGATTTAATGCATTTCTCATGGTGATTCTAAAATATGGTGATGAAAATCAATCATTTTATATTTTTAAAACATTCTGTGAAATTTTGGAACTGTCGTCTGCAGATGAGGAGACGACAGACGACTGCCGCGTGGAAAGGGTTAGGAAGGGTAATTTGTAGCAGCAACCTTTAAAACAGACAGATCTAAGACTACAATTCAAGCACTCTGTAGTGTCCTCAGTAGAAAGGTTAGCAATGCATTGTTGGCATAATAAACACTAGAGCGTTATCTGGGGGAGGGTTTATCCTTGGCACATTGCTTACTAGTTCTTCAACTGATGCTTGTAGCCAAGCCAAGTGGATGGTTGTCTAGAGATGACGTCTTGAAGAGACGCCAATGCCTACAACACTATGACATTCATTTTGATGATCCTTCAGTATGGGATTCATGTACTGTACAAGTGGAAATGTTCGCGCGTGTACATTTTCGCGCTTCGCACATTTTGAACAATTTTGCTTGGTTTTTCATTTTTGTGATTTTTAGCTTACTTACATATAGACCTACATACAAAATCAATATATTCACGCATTTCTATTTTCACGCTTTGCTGATTTTAGCGCGAAAATAAATGTAGCGTGAAAATTATCACATTTACAGTAACGCAGGTATGAGGGTTTTACTTTATTATTTGAAATGGCAAACAAATAAGAAAGAAATATTTACAGCCTTCGGTGACAAAATGAAACCACCCACCCTGTTCTCAGGTAGGGTCGGTCGGGTTTTTTTCACGACTTTTGGACAATTTTCCAAAATTTTCATTGTAATTTTCAACAACAAAAAATCAAAAAATGTTTAAACAATTTCCAAAAATAATAATTTCCCAAATTATTCAACAAAAATAATAAAAAATAGTACAGGTTTATTTTTATGTTGTTGCCTCATCTATCACATTCGGACAGGAGTCCAAACCTTTTTTTTAGTCCAACATTTCATCCACTCCCGTATCATAACCCAAATTGATACCATGGCACGTTTTGATATTATTGCATGTGTCTCAGGTGGACAGGTTTCTTGATGAAATATTGAAATCAAATCTATTGCAATAATAATGAAATTGTTATGTCTATCTCTGGATACTCATATAAGCTGATAATTTTTGATGGGATTTTATTTTCACACATTTTGTGGAAGATACTTTTAAATAACCAAGTTGAACATCCATCCTGTGATATATCACAAAAATGCTGAGCCATCACATGGAAGTATTGGAAGAACACAATTAATCATCAGGTTAGCGTTTCATCACCAAAAGTCAAGTTGTGTCCGAAATTCAGTCCCATTATGCAATAAGGATAATAATATTCAACAAATCTGTGGATTAACCATTGGCCCATCACCAGATTCTGCATTGTGGGAATGAATTTTAACACTTTCTGCAGACGACATTCCAAAATTTCACAAAATGTTTCAAAAATGTCAACATTATTGAATATCATTACCATATTTGGAATCGCCATGAGAAAAGCATTGAAATAAGTACAAACATGCCTAGTATTGGTAAAGTAATCCTTGAGATAGACCTTGAAAGTTGGGGAAAGGTTTCTGACAAATCTGTTTTGTATATGGTAAAAATAATAACCGAGCGAAAAGTGTTAATACAACCTTGTTTCCCATACGGCGTACACAAACCCAGAAATCCTGTATTCTTGAAAATGTCCCTCTATAATACATCATCCCATCTGAGGTACAAATGTGGTGTGTTCCAGTCAGGCAACTGGGAAAAAAACAGGACCTCTCAGGTAGGGTCGGTCGATTGGTTGGGTGTTGTTTTTACTTTGTTGTGTTTTTTCCCCCAAAATTTGCAAATAAAATCTTCTTTTTTTCAACAATTTTTAATTTTTTTTAAAATAAAAAATAAAATAAAAATAAGCACAGCATATATCAGGCATGCAATTCTAATGCACTGGCAACACAAAAATATGGCGCAATCAAAGAAGAACCTCGCATTGGCGCATAAATAATGCATCTCTCACTGGAGTATGCACTGACATGGGATAAAGTATGTTGTAAATTTGTAAAAATATCAGCCCACAAAACAGTATGCCTATACACAATATGCCTATATGCAATGAAAACCATTCCATATTGAAACCCAACCAGAGAACATTATATCTGGTCCAGCTGCAGGTGTATCATGTAGATCATATTGAAAACATCTCTAAAGGATACATATGGGTGTATCTCTTGAGACAGTGACAGCAGCCATAGATTGAGTGGCTGGTTATATGGACATACTTATTTGTGTATATAAATGCATGGATTGTTGTAGTTTCTTGGAAGTAACTTTACACTTTCCACGCGACAGGCGACTGCAGACGACGGAAACGAAAGCTCACAAAATGTTTAAAAAATGTCTAAAAAATTAAGTCATTGCGATATTTGGATTCGCCACGCGAAATACATTAATATAAGTACAAACATGCCTAGTATTGTCTCTGCAATTATAGAGATAGGCTGTGAAAGTTGGGGAAATGTTCTGAGAAGAACTATTTTGCAAATAGTATTCAACCAATTGCCGCCGCGTGGAAAGTAGTTCTGTAAAAGTGGATATTTTTGTGCTACATTTATTTTCACGCTTTCCGTGCTAAAATCAGTAAGCGCAAAAATAAAAAGCGCAAATATATTCATTTTGTATGTAGGTCTATGTAAGGAAGCTCAAAATCGCAACAACAAAAACAAGCAAAATTGTTCAAAATGTGCGAAGCGCGAAAAATTACATGTGCAAATATTTCCACTTTTGCAGTAACAAACTGAAACTGAATCAAGTACAGGGTGAGTCAAAACATTCAGGTCTCGTTTTTAGAAAATCAGGAAAATACTTTTTGTTAAAAAATTGGCAAATTTCTTCATTGTTTATAGGAGTAGAAATACTTCTTCATGCTTGGTAAAATTTCCAAGACAATTCCATATTCCAAGCCATAATTACAACATATTAACGAAAAAGCATGAAATCCAAAGTGTTCCAAATATATCCCCATTTTCCATTGTAGGCATTGTGAATACCAACATGCCTTTGATTGACATATTCAAAATGCGTGCATTCAACTTTTGCATTCATAGAGGTACCGTGGAAGTTGGAACAGATTACATTTCACAGAATTCGGGAAAATGCCCATATCTCCCGTTTGGAATAACCATTATGAATAAAATAAAATTTAAGTTATAGCTAACAATGCGTTCTTACTGTGCATATCAATAAATATATAATTTTTTGCATATTCATTGGTTTAAAAAATCAGTAAAATCGGGACCTGAATATTTTGACTCATCCTGTATGTTGGCTTATAGTCAGTTCCAAATTGGAGCGCCTCTTATACAGCTGCCAATTGAAGGAAATCCTTGCCATGGAACTTTAGCGCTCAGATATGTACCATTATTATTATACAGACCGCAAAGTTTTTAAAAGTGCCGCGTTAAGACAAAATCGGCTTTAAAAAGAAAGAAAAACACCCTGTATGGACGTCGCTATATTGATAGAAGCTATGACGAAACAGTTACGAGATTTCCCCATCTCTGTTTCATGTATTGATATTTTCGATTTATGCATTGAATTCCTGTGTGAATGCGTCCAGTCAGATCTAGTCAGATAAGAGTAGTAATTAATAATAACAATGTGTTCCATTATTTATCAGATAATGTCTTAGACTTAACCCTTTCCACGTGGCAGTCGTCTGCGGACAACCGTTCCAAAATTTCACAAAATTTCAAAATGACTGATGTTCATCACAATATTTTGAATCACCTTGAGAAATGCATTGAAATAAGTACAAACATGCCTCGTTTTGGTTCAGTAATATTTGAGATAGACTTGCAAAGTTGGGAAAGGTTTCTAAAATATCTGTTTTTAATATGGTAAAACTAGTAATAGCCGCATGGAAAGTGTTAATCAACCATCTTATCCATTCTGAAGTACTTTGCAGTGTATGCACACAAACACACAGTGATAAATTACAGTGTCTATCAATGCACCATATATCGAGGGTTGAGCGCCAGAAGGCTGTAACTCAAGAAAAATACTATTTTGAGATAATCGACTTTCAAATATTTGTGACTCATTATATTACACTCTAGCACCTAACTTATAACTCTAATTTTAGTCAAATTGAGAGTGTTTATGAGTTGTCTCTTTATGGTCCTGAAAATCTAGGTTATATGATTTTTTTTTGTACCAAAATATCAATTTGCCCAAAAGTTGAGTTAGGGCCTTCTGGATTGCATTACTTTGAAAAGTAGAACAGTAGATGACTCAAAGCTCCGGTGCTGACGCTAATGAAGATTAAGTATGTATCCCTACATAAGTCTCGCAATATTTGTTTACAGTGTCATGTGGTATCTGTGCTACTTAAGTGTGAGAAATATATATCCAATTTTAAGTTGGACTATGCTTACACACAGAGAGAGAATATGGTTAGACGATGAACAAAACAAACCCTACAGACTCGACCAACCCATTAAAAATATCACCTTTTTTGTGGGGTCTTTTTTTGTGTACAAATTGTTGGAAATTTCTTGAAACTGTAAAAAGTTGTTGGACAATTTAACAAATGTTCACAGCAATTTTTAGACAAAAATCAGACCAACCGACCCTACATGAGAGCTCCGAAAATCTGTAGAACAAGACATTTTTGTCACCTTAAGCCCATCATTGATTATGGGTCAATAAATGCGTATGTGTTAATTCAAAAGATATTCGACAAATTAATGCACATGCCCTGATGTTGATGTGTGAATAATGGCACAACCCTGCAGAGTGGGAGTGCTATTGTGAGCATATTAACATTTGCGCAAGTGCATTGATTTCTCTGATTTTTTGAGAAACAAAACATATGCATGTATTGACCTAATTCATACATGACACTATACAAATCAAAATTTGTAATTTGAGCATCATTTTGATATGTAATAACGTATAAAAACATGATAACAAGTTTACTAACACCCGCAGTGAAAATCAGCGAACCCACGATGCCTGAACAAAGAATCAAAACAAAGCGTGTAGTGCGCGCATTGAACGGCGCAAACGTGGAGTGCATTATACTCTTTCAATGCAATCTGCATATTTTAGTTTCTTGCTTTCTGAATGGTTCGACACTACACTACAATTAAAAACAATTTCTCCCAAAATAATAGATTCTTCGATATCTTCCGAGAATCTGAGAGCAGAATCAACATATTATTGAAAAGGCCATTATATTGTCAAGATTTTATCCTGAAAATTATCAACCATACTTACCACCTTAAATTTAATATTCTAAAAGATGTATAAATTTGCAGTGACACCATCAACAAAATATATTCATTTCGTAAAACATCTTCATTGCTGATTGTAACAAACAATAGCAGCACTACATGTATTATCTGCTTCAGTGAATTTGAATATATTCAATTGTACTCATCTACAATACATTGATGGGGATCAATTGGGTCCTTTCCTTTGACACAATGTTGTGGGTATGTTTTTACTGTTTTACATTCAAAGACCCAAAATTGTCTATCTATCTTAATTACACAATAATCAATTGCTACATATTGTACACAGTGAGATATGTACAGGGTGAGTCAAAAGAGTGTACTCAAAGTAAAATAATGATTAAAATTATTTTTTATCAGAATATGAAGGCAACCAATGTATGCGGCAATAGATGCATTTATTCACTATCATCAGCAAAAAGAATCATGACATTTCATGGTACCGTTCACCAGATTACTTTGGTAAAGTTACTGCTTTTTGAAATTGAACACAATATTGAATATTTTACCCAATAATACTTGATATTAATGAACAAGTGGATTCACGTATGGTACACAATAACTAACTAACAAAGACAAATCAAAAATTAATTAATTGAGAAATAATGTCAAAACAATGTCATTATTACACAAATTTAGCACAAAAAAACCACAAATTTGGCTCTTGTGATGGTTGGACTCAGGTCAGACTAGAGTGTGGACCGTTTTCAATAGTGAGATTCTATAGATCTTATCAGAGCAAATATCGTTCGGTTTATAAAATGTTCACTTTTACGCACATGAGCATAAAATATGTTTACCACAACCAATTCCAACAACTAAAATTCTTTTGAAAGCTAATGTGATAACCCGTCTACCTCAATACAAAATCTGTGAAATTTTCATACAGATTTTAATATAAAAAATCTAAAAAGTTGAGTACATTTTTTGACTCACCCTGTATGTATCCGTATGATTGTGATTGTTGAGAATATCTGCTCTCTAGAATACACAAAATTTGATTTACTATCAAATAAATATAGCAAGTTGCTGAATCACTGTGACTTTGAGTGTTCAGATGAGTTGTTATCTACTGAAGATAGCAAATTGTTTAACCTTTCAGTGTTGAGTGTTATCCAGATTGCTATCTATGGAAGATAGGAAGTTGTTTAACAGTGCAGAATTTTTTTTGACTGTTCTACTGATGATAAGCAGAATTACTAACTTACTACAGATAGTCATATTTTAATTTTTGCACTTCTTGCTCACTCTTGTTGCTATCCACCGAAGAGAGCAACTTGGTTCACTTCACTATATAATGTACTGAATGCTCTGCTAGCGATCAAACATATTGCTATCTACTAATAATGGCAAATTCTTTTATTGCTTGGGCGCTGAATGCTTGGCCAGATTGCTATCTACTGAAGATAGCATATTGTTTCACACAAATGCTTAGTGCTGCTATCCATTGAAGAAAGCAAGTTGGTTCACTGCACTGTAATACTGAATACTCTGCAAGCCAGTATTCAGCAAGATTGTTATCTATTGATAATAGCAAATACTTTCACTTTAGTACTGAATGCTCCACCATATTGCTATCTACTCAAGCTAGCGAGTTTTTATCACTTCACTGAAGTATATACTCAGTCTTGTGGAAACCTGTACTAAAGATAGCAAGTTGTTTATCTATTGTAGAGCTATCAACTTCGTCGTGCTTGACTTATGGCAGGCAGATGCTTCAAAATAATTCAAAAGGTTTATCTTCTGGGAACAAGCAAGTTGTTCTACAGAGACAGTGTCCCTTGAATACTCAACTTTTTTGTTTCTCTACTTTTCATTCCTCCTTCAGTATCAGACTCTCAAATCCCAATGATTTCCTGTAGTTTGAGCAAATATTGTGAGTGCCAACAATCTTCAGACATCATGAATATTCAAGTCAATCTCATGCCTTTAACCGTTTGATACTTATATCTATTTTTAGTTTCTGTTTTTATTTATCCCCAAACGTTTTTAAATCCCAGTGTGAGCAACTACTACGCGAAGTCCTCATACATAATGTATATTCAGATCCATACCATGCCCATACATAGCCTCTGAATACTCTTAAAACTATTTTTCAAACCATATTGTTTTATTCATAATGTTTTCAAATCCCTTTTTAGATCCAAATTTTTCTTTTATTCCCCATGTTCTCAAATCCTCCTGATTTCCCAGAGTTTGAGCAAATGCAGTGCCACTGGCCTTAGACATTACGCATTACACAAATAAACAGATGGCATACTCCCTATAGTTGAATCAGTTACAAGTAGGCGAAGCCTCTTTACGGCAGTGAATGAATACAGCAGGACGCATGCACGCATGAAGGCAACAAGTGCACCATATGTGTGACGCATGCATGCGACAAACCGCGTATGTGTGGCCATAATTGCGTGTGTACGTTTAGATTACTTAAGCGCGCAGAGAGATCAAAACCAAATATTTCTCGCCAATTTGGAGCTGATTAAACTATAGCTTGGCAGCTGTTTGTGAACTGAAATAACCCTGTGGTGGATATGAACTATATTTATTGAATTTGATTTCATGAAATGACATCCCATCTACAAACCCTAAATACATGTGGCATTGTAAATATCGGGAGACATAGTACACAATATGGCTGCCACGTCTGTTTTAAACCCATTGTAACCGAATAACTTTCAACGAGGGCCAGCCATACTCGTTTTCCTAGGTAAATTCAGAATTCTTAGAACAGTTGCATCAACTAAAACATAGATCTGAAATGAAAATTGAGTTCTGCTATATACACTGAGCCAAAAAAGAAACTTATAAAAAAAAAAACTTATACAATTTTAACAGATCACCAAATAAAATTCTGTGCATGAAAATGTACCAAATTTGGATACAATATTACTGCAATGTATTGCTTCAAATGGTAGTCAATAACCAATTGTTTGCTTCAATGACACAAGAGAAATGTGCACAGACCCTATGGTGATCTGTTAAAATTGTATAAGTTTCTTTTTTGGCTCAGTGTATAATGAGCCTTCCTAATGCCCCCGATTTAAGGCCAAGTGAAAAAGATCTGTCTCACATACCCCATGCGTATAAGTATATGGAGTCACTATTGCCGCATAACCCTACGTGATGAGCCCAATTTTGACTTCAAAAGGGGTGGGGTGGGGTGGGGGTGGGGTAGTGAGCCAAAATCATAATAATAAAAGAATTTCCGCATATCGCATAGCTATTTCACTATATGTATGCGAGACAGACCTTTTTTGCCTACGGGGGACGGGGACATATGTTCTATGGGGAGCTTGGCAAATTTTAGGTGGAATGCAGAGGGATTCGTGAGATTAAGAAGCGGACACATTCCCTGCATCTCCCCCGCTGCGCCGACTATGTGCAGCTTCCAGAGTTCAGTCTTATTTTTGCCTGCTGGATATTATGGATGAGCTATTCAGACCTCTGCATGATGGCTTTATATTGTCTACTTTTTGGTGTCTAAAATCATTGAAATGTCCGGCAGTCTTTTGTCTTGTGATTGATGCTAAATCAATATTTCATTAAAATCAATATTTCATTAAAATTTCATGTACTGAATACAAACTGTGATTTATCTTCACAACAATCAAAACAATTGTGTATATATTCAAAACTAAATTAACCATGCTACATAAAGCAGCCATCAAATAGAAATACATTATAGCTGCCTCAGATATTATGCTAAAAACACAATTTGATTTTAAATTTTGCAGTGTTGCCAAATTCTTTCCCCCTTTAATAAAATAAGTTCCAAACACTCTCCATGCGGCTATTTAGTTTGACCATACACAAAACTGAATGTTCAGAAACCTTTCCCAACTGTCAAAGTCTATCTCAAACGTTACTAAGCAAATAGTAGGTATGTTTTAACTTAATGTAATGCAATTCTCATGGTGATTCCAAATACGGTGATGAAATTCAACAATTATGACAGTTTTTAATCATTTTGTGAAATTTTGGAACTGTCGTCTGCAGACAATTGTCGCATGGAAAGTGTTTAAGGTGATTGGGTATGCTCTCAAACGATGCAATACCTAAATCCTGACAATATACATAGAGCAGCTTTATTTGCCAAAATGGAGATTAAGCAGCAGCTACTTTTTCATGAAAGTTTTCAAATTGCCGATGGGAATAATGTGCTCAGACATGAACGGCAATATTTGACGCCATTACTGCATGCTGAAAATACACACATCAAAAGCGAAACTTTTTCCTTGCAATTTTGGCATAAGACGACTCTTTATTTACTCATGCAAACAAAACTGTATCCCACACAATGTTCAAATTGTTTTAATTTAATCAAGAGTGAACGTTAAACGAATGTGTGTAATGCTTAGCTCATGTTTATTCATGAGGATTAGTTTACGCATACGATACACATAATCAATATCCCTCACAGCATTCTGAAGAGAGCTTGAGGATTAAAGCGGCACTGTTGGTTTTTTCATCACGTTTTCTTTTAATTCAATGAAATGTGTAGGGATTTTCCCTCAATAACTCATGTTTATTCATTGATAAGATATGACTGGCGTAATCATGAGATATATTTATTCATGAGATATTGTATCTTCTGATACCAGGATAATTAAAGAAACACTACACGATAATAATCACGTTGGCAGTCTATCGCCAACTAGCATTATTAAAGTCCGCCAAGTAATCAATGCTCAGTCAGTACACACATACTTACATATATACTAGTATTTGTGATGCGCTATTCCCCGGAGGCTCAAAGCGCTTACAAAGATCCAAAATAGCATAAGTTAACATAATAATATCAAGAACCAGATTAGATGGGGAACAAAATAGGTCTTGAGGGGCTTCTTGAAGGCAATAACAGAGACAGACTGCTGAATAAATATAGGTAGATCATTCCATAACTTGGATGCACAAACAGTAAAAGTCCTGTCACCAGCTTTAACTCTTGTCATAGGATACTCAAGACGAAGATGATCCCTGGAAGATCTTAAGTGTCTATTTCGAACATACAATTCAAAATAGTTTGATAGGTTCATGGGTGCAAATCCATTTGATGGCCTATAAACGTACAAGAGCAATTTAAAAGTGATCCTCAGATCAGCAGGTAGCCAAAACTAAGAGTGTCTGATTTTAGTAGAGAAGATAAAGAGTCCATTGCAACCCCAACCTGCATACATCTGATCCCGTCAGCAACTTGTGTCCCTGGACCACAAGTGTTTATATTTTGACACCGCTGTAATGATATTGACAAGGGTATGTCAGGGGTCGGTGGTCGAGGAGGTGAAAACAAGGATGGCCAGTAGCTTAAACAATAAATATGGAATATCCTACATTCTTAAACTATTTTGTCAGTGTTATTGCGCTTTATTCCGTTAGGGCGCCAAGACGGAATAAATCTAATTGTGGTCCTGAACCCAAGTTGCGGACGGGATCATATAAATGCACCCTAACCTTCCTCAACTACAAAACACTACACTAAAGGTGCGTGTGGCACGATCAAGCAAGCTGTTGTATGCGTACACAAATTTAAAGATTTTCCAAGCTGACACTGTGGCTCAATTAGATAGGGCCGGAGTGCCACGCAAACGACCCGGGTTCGATTCCTGGCATCGGCATCGCCAGTTTTCCGTCCATATCCGAGCTGTTTTCTCCCCTGATAGTTTTATTCAACAACAAAAATGCCTTGGGAGTTGGAAACATCTGCAGTTAACACTATCCACATAGCTATTGGTTTTACCAAATACAAAACAGATTTTTCAGAAACCTTTCCCCTAATTTTAAAATCCATTTCAAGGATTACTGAACCAATACTAGGCATGTTTGTACTTCTTTAACGCATTTCTCATGGTGATTCCAAATATGGTGTTGTAATTCAATAATTTGAAACATGTTGTGACATTTTGGAACTGTCGTCTGCAGACGACTGCCGCATGGAAAGTGTAAACACATGTTTGGAACACACACGTTTACAATCAAAACCTAGATGTACTCCGCCAATTTTTTTTCTTGCCAAAACAAAGAGATTAAAAGCTCTTAATAAGGAAAAACAAGTTCTAGATAAAAATAACGTGGCATTAGAGAAAATAGTGCAACCTATGATATGGACTCGCTGATTCTTTTATGACTAAATGTGGGAGATAAAGGCTCTAAATAACAATAACATGATACAATACATTTAAGTCTAGACGCCAAGTGCAACCTTTTAACTAAAATCGCTAGTGTTTCCAGAGTTATCTTAGGCTGAAAAAACCCAAAATGTTTGTGTTAATGTTTGTGAATTTTAACCATTTTTGAAATTGTAAAAAAAAAATCAAAAAAAAATCAAAAGTTTGCAAAAAAATTCAAAACGATAAAGAAATATTGTGAAAGTTGGGCCCGTAATAAAGGGTGGGATGTTTTTTGTCACCTTATATTGTGCAGTCATAGAGTGTGGACGTGTTTCTTCTTTGCTCCAGTGTGCAGTCATCCATATAGTACGTTGAATCATCTTACAGTCATCTATTATCATCTTACAGTCATCTATTAATTTATTATTATTATTAGATTGAGGATGAATTAATGCTGATTTAATATTCGTGTCTACCATCATTATGTCTTGTCAAGACTGTGGATCACTTAAATATAACTTATGTAATGGAGATTTGCTGTTATGTAAATTATGTGATGAAATAAGATTCCCACCACTACCAAGAACGACTAAGGCTACGACTAAGGCTAAGGCTATAAAGACTACATCATCAAGGAAGGGCAATGTGAGACAAACCTCGACCAAAGAGACTGTTACTACTAGTACTACTGTGGAAAGAGCCGCTTCGGTTATATATCAGGCTAAGCTATCAAAGATTCAACGAATGAGCAGATTTGATCTGGTAAACATCAACATGAGTGTAATCTTACAAGAAATTCGTACTGCGATTATGACATCGGTTTCATCTGCTGAGACTGACCAAGTTGTGATTGCTAATCAGTCACTTACGGTACATAACAAACTGAAGGATTGTGTCACATCAAGGATTATTGAACTCTCAGTACCTAAGCTAACAACGCTTGTATCTTTGGGAGATCATAACCCCACCTCGGACACTCTAACATCCGATTTGGATCAAGATAAGACCACAACAAACCCAACACCACCACCACCACCACCACCACCAACGGTTACAGCATCAAGGATCGCGTGTGTGGATTTATGTAATCTGCAACATTTGGAAAGGGGAAAGTCTATTGAGTGCAACCTTTGCCAGGAACAGTTTCACAAAGTGTGTGTTGGTTTGAAGACCAGCTCCAGATCATCGGTATGGATCTGCCAAACCTGTAAAGATCTACCTAAAACAGTAAAGTCCATAATCTCCAAGCAAGCAGCGCAAGAAAAAGAGATGGCTGACTTGCGCAAGGAAAACCTTACCCTGCACAAGCTGATTTCTGAACAACGGGCAGAGGTTGAGCGCATACTAGCTGAACAACAAGCCGCCGATAAACCAGACAAATCTACATCCAACAAGACTCACCCAACCACCAAAGTGAAGCTTGATGATACTAAAAGTGAATCAGATAAGACCCTGATCATAGGGGACTCGATAATTAGGGATGTCAATGCCAAAGGACTCCTAAACTCTGAAGTAATTTGCCTTCGCGGTGGACGGGTTAAGACTGTGAGTGACAAACTCGCCACCATGGACCTTATCAAATACAATGCCATCATCGTCCATGTAGGAACTAACGATTGTGTATCGTATGAATCCCTTAAAGAAGGAATTACACATTATGAAGATATGGTGGATCATATCAGATCCAAATCACCTCTCTGCAAATTGATAATATCATCAGCGTGCCCAAGAGGAGATAGCTCAGCAAACAATGAGCGTTGCAGGCAATTTAACATTGAAATCAAACGCATGTCAGAGGAGAAGAACTGCTCGTTTGTTGATAACGAAGGTAACTTTCTCCACCGCAATAATACAGTCATCGAGAACAAGCTTACGAGCAGAAAGCTACACCTGTCCAAAACAGGCACAAGTACGCTATTATACAATATGAACAAAATATACCCCATCATGTCAACTAAAGACAAGGAAACAACGGAAACGGACTCCAAATCAAAGCATCAACGCGACAATTATCAAGATCAAGACCAAGACTTTTCATACCGTAGACCCCGACAACGTAGTCATGGATATCATGGATCAACTCGTGAATTTACTGACTGCAATGGACATTATCAACATGAACACAACGTCACTACTCGGTGTGATCACTGTGGGCTTTCGAACCACAACACAGAACATTGCCATCATAGCCGTCCTGTACAATGCTATTCTTGTCAGGAGTATGGTCATAAGTCCTATGTCCCAGGGAAAAGACCTTATCTATGCCGTGAGGGAAATAACTTTGAAAAATATCCAACCCATTGGGATTAGGATTTAGCCGGCACCGTGGAATGTACGAACTCTTTTTCTGTTCTTAATGATGAGTGTATAAGTGAAAACAACGAACCTAATAATGTTGATGTCACTGAAGATTTATGTACTGAATATAATACTGAGGTTAAACAAAACAAAAAACACTCTCATAGACGTGGAGGTAAGAAGGGCAAAAATAATAGTAAATATTATAAGCGTAAAACGGTAAAAATTGCTTTTAATAATGTCAATAGACTGCGCCCAAAGGTTCACGAGCTTGAAAATTTACTTAATGTAGAAAACTTTGATGTTTTTGGAATTGCAGAGTCTTTTCTGCGAGATACTGACCATATTAATGTGCATGGTTACAGATGGGTTGGTAAAAACAGGGTTAAGAAAGGGGGAGGGGGGATTGGCTTATTAATTTCAGACACAATCTGTATTATTGATGACAATCTTTTTGACTCAACATCGGATGTATATGAAAGATTATGGGTCAAAATCTCGTTTGAAATTGATAAACCCATGTATATTGCTGTAACATATTTTCCAGTTGAAGGTGCTGATCCGGATACAACGGATCAATTATATACTCAGTTACTATCTGAAGTCATACGCATTGAGGATGAAGATGATGATCCATGCATTTTAATAATGGGTGATATGAATGCTAGAATAGGTAACAAAATTTGTTTTGGTGATCCTGTTTTAAACAGTAATGGTAAACGCCTTCTTAACTTTCATAACGATTCTGACTTGATAATGTTAAACTGTACTAAATTATGTAAGGGCAAGTTTACTTGGGCTCGTGGTAGTTTAAAAAGTACTATTGATTATATGTTATGCACTAATAATTGTATGAATAGAGTTTCTGAATTGATTATTGATGAGGATCGCAAGTATGGATTAGGAAGTGACCACAATGTCCTATCTTTGACAATGAATGTTAAGAACAGCTCTTACAATAAGTGCTCTAGCAAGAAGAAAAAGGTTATTTGGGATATTGATCAAGATACAAATTATATGGATTATCAAACCAATTTACATTTTGACTTTGGTAATTGGGATATTGATTCTTATAATGACCCAGATACAATTTGGGATTCTTGGAAGAGTAAGGTATTATCAAGTGCAATTGATGGTCTGGGCACTAAAGAGATTAAGGGGAAATATAACTCTTGGTTTGATAAAGATATTGATTATGCGATTAAAGACCGTCAAAATGCTGCTAAGCAGCACAGGAGGTGGTCAAAAAGTAATCAAAGTGATATAGATTTAGGTGATGATCTATGGAAATCTTACCAAGATAAGCGCACTCATGCTAAGAATCTTGTGAAAAGTAAAATTACAGAAATGCGTGTCAATAAATCTATTGATATTGCCAAGCAAGGGGGTCCTGCTTGCAAAGATTTTTGGAAAGTTCTCAAAGGGAGTAGTCGTAATCCTCAGGTTCATTGTATTAAAGCACCACAATCTAAAGAAATAATCTATGATAAGTCTAAGATGAATCAGACTATTCTTCAATATTGGAGTACTTTAGGTAAAATGAATATGAACTTGAATGGTGATGTAAATAGAGTCAATAATGGTGATGCCAGAGGTAACTTTGTGAATGGAATGGTTAATTCTATCAGGTGTCAATCAAATAAGAATTTAAATGATGATCATTATTTGTATGATGTTAAAATCAATATGGATATTGTTATTGAAGCCTTAAATCTTGCTAAGAATAACAAATCCCCAGGTCTTGATGGCATCACAAATGAACTTCTTAAAAATGGTGGGGATAGCTTACACAAGTCTATCTTTAAGATGTTCAAGAAATTCATTGATCTTGAGAAAACACCTACGGAATGGAATAGTAGCATCATTATTCCAATTTTTAAGAAGGGTGACCGCAAGGATTTAGATAATTACAGGGGAATTTCACTTACTTCGTGTGTATCTAAAATATTTAACCGTATAATTGCAATGTCTGTATCAAAATTCCTTGAAGACTCTAATACTCTATCAGAAGTCCAAGGAGGATTTCGTCCATTACATAGATGCGAAGACCACATTTTTAATCTAAAAAGTATTACTGCATGTCGATTAGCAGAGGGTAAAAAAACTTATATGGCATTTTTGGATTTTCGCAAAGCTTTTGATACCGTTTGGAGGGAGGGCTTACTTTTAGCAGCCTGGAACTCGGGGTTAAGAGGTCGAATTTGGAGATTAATTGATGCCTTATATGATAATGTTCAAGCTCAGGTTAAATTTGGCAATATAGAAACTGATTTCTTTGAAGTGACAGAAGGCGTTAAGCAAGGCTGTGTTTTATCGCCAGTTTTGTTCTCTATTTTTATTAATGAATTCACAAAGCTGTTAAAGGAACATGAAGTTGGTGTAAGAATTCATAACGTATGTGTTGGTAGCCTTTTCTGGGCAGACGATGTGGTTCTTCTTGCAAATGATGAGAATGAATTAAAAAGGATGCTCGAATTAGCTGCTAAATTTGCTATTGATTGGAAATTGAATTTTAACAATGATAAATCTAATGTTCTGATTGTCGGGCAACGCATAAATAAGAATAAGTTATGGAGCTTGGGTGATAAATATATATCTGAGGTTGATTCATATAAGTATTTAGGTGTTCACATATCACGCAACCTCTCTGCTCATTGTCATATTCAGGAAGTAGTTAAAAAGGGTAACAGACTCATTGCATATATTAAGTCTATTATTAATAATTTTGATAACTTTAATCGTGTACATTATGGTGATGTCCTATGGAAAACAATAGCTCTTCCATCGATAAATTATGCAAGTTCGGTGTGGTTTCCTGGTAGTCAAGCAGATGTAAAGAAAATTGAAAATCTTCAGCTTGAAATGGCACGTTACATTTTGAAAGCCCCTCGTAACACACCTCGCGCTGTACTTTATGGTGAACTCGGATGGGCACCAATTTCCACAATTCAAGATGGCTTTAGAGCAAAATATTTCGCACGTATCATTGACATGGAGCAACATCGCTGGCCAAAATTACTTATTAACACAATGCTAAGTTTGGATATTGAGCCAATTAAACTTCGATACAAATTCTTATATTGTATTCATAATATTTTGCACAAGTGTGACCTAATTGACATCATTGATTCAGCGAAGTCTGGTAGAGCTCCATTGAATCCTCATTGGGCCAATTCAGTTAAACGCGCGATCAATAATATATCTAACATTGAATGGGAAGAAGATGTCAAATCCAAATCCTCTCTTACAGATTATTTGAGTATTAAGTACACTCCAGGCATGGAGACATACTTGTTAGATAACATTGATTTTTATGGGGCTTGTCTTAAATTCAAGATTCGTTCAAATACACTACCATTAGAGTCCAAAGTGAGTAAATGGACCCCTGATAATAATGGCACCTGTCAATTATGTAATAATGGTGTTGAGGATACAAAACACTTTCTTTTCACTTGCATGTCACTTAATGCTATAAGAACTAATGAATATAATAATCTAGAAAAGGCTCTAATTGACTTAAATGGTATTGATGTATGGGTGCTATTTATCTCTAGCGATCTTGATGTAAAATATAAATTAATGCTAGGTAGTACATACACCACATTTTGTAATATAAGCAATGTTAACGACTTTTACCATGTATTTGACAAATTTTGTAAGTCCTTCTCCAAGCGTGCATGGAAGGCACGATTAGAGACGAAATGCGCAAACAATGACGATTGAATTTAATATATTTGTTCATGTATATACATGTATAGTGCCATTTTCCACGTGTGCCTGACATAATTTCAGATCAATTTTGTATGATTGACTTTGTGTCTGTATATAATATGTATCTATCTCATGGTAAAACTTTGTAATTTGTGTATATAATTGTGTATTAATCTTGTAATTTTCTGTATATGAACGCACCGTCGGATAGACGGGTGCCGCTGTTTTAAAAGCGTATGTTCAAATAAATAAATAAAAAATATCGTCAAATAATTCCAAGTTTCAACAATTGATCGGATATCCTGAATTTAAAAAAAAGCAAACAGTGAAACTTCTTTCACGTTCCAAATCTAAAAACATATAGAACTGGTGGTGGACATGACATACAAGAAGCAGCTACTACTACACACTTGAAATCATATGCCATGTATACATCCTAAATGCAATCAAAACATATTGCTAGGCATCTATTATATATAATATATAAGTAAGATCAGTTCTTATGTTGAGTGGTGGAGGCATCGATAAGTGTTTTCCGAAAGACAAAATAGAGAAAGATGAATTTTCTATATCATGTAATCATATTGTCATATATATATATATATATATGGTCAGCACCATTGCAGTTAAAGGTACATTCAGTGATTTGGGAACAAGCAAGTTGTTTCACACAGACCATGTCCCTTGAAAACTTGCAATTGCAGTTACAACGTTTTGGGGCACAACAATTCATAAATATGGAAAATCACCTCAATTTGACAAGATATTTAAAATATTCTGAAAAATGCCACAAATTTAAAAACGTGGGTAATATTTGATCATTTGGGTGGGATACTGAATGGTTTATGTGCTAAAAATGGTCTAGAAATGCAGTGGAAATCTGTTCGTAATTGCGCAATAATAAAAGTCCAGCTAGATCTTTATTAACAAAGTCATTTATTTGCATTGCAAAATTATGATTGGGTCCTTTCCTTTTTGCATGAGTTATTTATTAATAGGAAAGCATAACCAAAAGCACAAAAGCATGGGTTTTTTTGAGGAAAATGAGGGCGCTTTCCTCTACGCCAAGTGACTGGGTGTACCTTTAAGTGTCAATAAAGATAAGGACCAGAAGGTTGGCGGAAGAAGGGGGTCGGCAAAATGCACTCATATTGGGTATGTGGCATCCCTATAATAGTCTCATTCTTCCAGTGCGCTAAAAAAATCACAGTGTTTCTAATTTTAGAAAAAAACTTATCACAAAAATTGCGTAATTTCACCTTTTTTTCCTTACTTCAAAATACATGTTATTTGATAAATGGCATTGCCATTGCTTACAAGTTAAAGTTTTCAAAGTGATTTTCCAATGATAAGTTATTGATAGAGTCCTCTTTATAAATACAGTATAAACTAAGCATCAGTGTTTCTATTCTTAGAGAAAATTATGATAGTTTTTCCAATTTACGAGGTATTTTTCACCAAAAAGATGATTTTTTTGATGTTCAGTTTTTCAGTTGGTCAGCGGTTTCAAAATAAATTTGCATTGTAATCACAACTAACACCCCTTGGCCCCATGTAAGCAAAAATAAAACCATTGAGTTCTAGCTTCTGTAAAATAAAAACACTCCAACAATGTTAATGTTGTTTGGGGCATATGCTCCTATTTTGGCATTTCTACATAAGGCCCATATTATGCTCGATAGAATTCGGGGCCATCAAAATTCACCAATATTGGGTCTGTGACATTTCTATTATAAACTGTTTCTTCTCCTGGTGTGCTAAACAAATTACAGTGTTTCTACTTTAAGAGAAAAAAATCATAAAGAATCTTATAAATTCCCCATTTTCTCCAATTTGCATATGAACGTTTTTGAATTAATTGTTTTGCCATTCCTAACTTCTTGCAGATTTCAAACTATTATTTTGAAAAAGAGTGTCAATAAAGTTATCTTCTTAATACTTTAAATAAGGTATGGGTGGTTCTATTTGTTTGGAGAAAAAATGTTTAAAAAAAGGCAAGAAAGTATTTTAATGCTTATAAGAACTAGTTCCCCTGTCTACACGCCTTAAAAGCTCTCCATGGAATAGAACTTTTCACGAACTTCAATAAAACTTTCTGAAGTTATCATTTTATACATAGTTAAAGCATTATTATAATGTCACGCTCCTTTACAGTGTTTCTAGGTAATTTCAGAATTATACAAAAAGATGATTTTACAACACATGCTGTTGTTCATTAAAACATACCAAACCCAATCTTAATCGATCATTTTACAATATATTCTAAAACCTAACTCATCATAGCAAAGGTGATTTACAGTAGCAGTTCAACTGTAGGCCTATAATCTTCATAACTGCACTTTTTTCTCTTCATGGGATAGGTACTTCATATTGATTCATCATTGTTTTATAGATGGTTGTGTCAACGGATTTCACACTACACATAACTTAAACATTGGTATCGAAATATTCAATACTTCACTAATATGTGAAGCTCATCCGAGGTATATACCTTTCCAATTTTTCTGAAATTACATTATGCTATGTCACTTGCCTTTACCAATGTATTAGTGGATACATTATGTTTACCATACACAAGTTCTTTTTACACTCTCTTTTGCTCAAATAGAATGTAGATGTCTCTCGTCACTTATAAAAATTAAATGACTTTACCAGGAGCAAAAAAACAACTGTTTTGGTTTCCTTCCTATGTACATTTGCATGCCAAAATGAGGTCTAGAAGTGGATTTATAAAGAAATCCTTCCTTATCTTTGAACCAATAACATCTATGTTAAACTGCTCACAAATGTCTTTAAGTTGTTTAAGCTTCCGACGCTGTTTTTCTTTGTCAACAAGCATAGATTCTATGTCTTTAAACATCAATGGTGCTGGTACTATAGTCAATATCTTCGTAAACAGCTGTTCGGATTTCATGCCTCGCAGATATGCAATTAACTAAAAACTCACCATTCCTTCCTATCATATTTTTTGACACTGACCTTAAAACAGTGTCAAAATATTAGATGCAGTATTGTCTGAATTAGTTTATTTAGTATGGCAAGTACCCCTTCAATCTAGAAACACTGTAATTGTAATAATCAAAACACATTGACTTATATTTTTGTTTGCAAATTTGACTTTTTATTTAAATGGATTTTAACACAACCCACATATCTTTTCTAGTTTAGGCCATTTTGAATGTCATAGACAAAATATTTTTTCATTGAAAGTACCATTAGACTAGAAACACTGATAAAAACTTGTTGAAAACAATTTAATGTTACCATTGGATAGTTTTGAATGAATTGAATCATCATTCATGAAAACTTAAAAAGGGTTTTTGACAAAAATGCAGAAGATACTGTGAAAATTGGAATTTGATACTCTGAAATTAGTCTATGTTATGACCCAGTGTTTCTATAACATATAATTGAAACACAATAATTGTATTTCACACCTGTGAACGGCCATGGCTCCTCTTTATAACCAACATACAAACTAACACCTGAACCACTTTTTATTTAAATGGATTTTAACACAACCCACATATCTTTTCAAGTTTAGGCCATTTTGAATGTCATACCCGTAATTATTTTTCATTGAAATGTACCATTAGACTAGAAACACTGATAAATAAACTTGTTGAAAATAATTTAGTGTTACCATTGGATAGTTTTGAATGAATTCAATCATCACTCATGAAAATAATGCGGAAAATACTGTAAAAATTAGAATTTGATACTTTAAAGTTTGTCTATGTTATGACCCAGTGTTTCTATAACATAATAATTAAAAGACAATAATTGTATTTCACACCTGTGAACGGCCATGGCTCCTCTTTATAACCAACATATAAACTAACACCTGAACCACTTTGTAATTAAATGTATTTTAACAGAACCCACATATCTTTTCCAGTTTAGGCCATTTTGAATGTCATACCCGTTATTATTTTTCATTGAAAAATACCATAATACTAGAAACACTGATAAATAAACTTGTTGAAAATAATTTAGGGTTACCATTGGATAGTTTTGAATGAATTCAATCATCATTCATGAAAACTTAAAAGGGTTTTTGACAAAAATACGGACGATACTGTGAAAATTGGAATTTGATACTCCGAAATTTGTCTATGTTATGGACCCAGTGTTTCTATACCATTATAACTAAAGCACAATGATTTTATTTCACACCTGTAAGGGGCCATGGCTCCTCTTTATGACCAACATACACACTAATACCTGAACCTAAATGGATTTTAACACAACCCACATATCTTTTCCAGTTTAGGCCATTTTGAATGTCATACCCGTAATTATTTTTCATTGAAAAGTACCATTAGACTAGAAACACTGATAAATAAACTTGTTGAAAATAATTTAGTGTTACCATTGGATAGTTTTGAATGAATTCAATCATCACTCATGAAAATAATGCGGAAAATACTGTAAAAATTAGAATTTGATACTTTAAAGTTTGTCTATGTTATGACCCAGTGTTTCTATAACATAATAATTAAAAGATAATGATTTTATTTCACACCTGTGAATGGCCATGGCTCCTCTTTATAACCAACATATAAACTAACACCTGAACCACTTTGTAATTAAATGTATTTTAACAGAACCCACATATCTTTTCCAGTTTAGGCCATTTTGAATGTCATACCCGTTATTATTTTTCATTGAAAAATACCATAATACTAGAAACACTGATAAATAAACTTGTTGAAAATAATTTAGGGTTACCATTGGATAGTTTTGAATGAATTCAATCATCATTCATGAAAACTTAAAAGGATTTTTGACAAAAATACGGACGATACTGTGAAAATTGGAATTTGATACTCCGAAATTTGTCTATGTTATGGACCCAGTGTTTCTATACCACTATAACTAAAGCACAATGATTTTATTTCACACCTGTAAGGGGCCATGGCTCCTCTTTATGACCAACATACACACTAATACCTGAACCTAAATGGATTTTAACACAACCCACATATCTTTTCCAGTTTAGGCCATTTTGAATGTCATACCCGTAATTATTTTTCATTGAAAAGTACCATTAGACTAGAAACACTGATAAATAAACTTGTTGAAAATAATTTAGGGTTACTATTGAATAGTTTTGAATGAATTTAATAATCATTCATGAAAACTTAAAAGGATTTTTTACAAAAATGCGGAAGATACTGTGAAAATTGGAATTTGATACTTTGAAATTTGTCTATGTTTTGACCCAGTGTTTCTATAACATAAAAGTTAAAACACAATGACTTTATTTCATACCTTTGAGGGGCCATGGCTCCTCTTTATAACCAACATACAAACTAACACCTGAACCACTGACCAACTGAGAACAGGAGACATATGAAACATCACTTTTTGACATAAAAACATGGAAAATTGAGGAAATAAAAACTCTCATTGTTAAAAACTAGAAACACTGCAGGTCTATTATTTGATAAAATATAACAAGAAATATGTTTGCTATATGCCAATAAAAAATGGATGTGGAAGTATTTACATGCACATGATGGGAGTGCCATTTGTCTTTGCTCATGATTTGAAAAGTTCATTTCCCAGGTGTCAAATTTGTGAAAATTTAACTGCATGTATAATATAATCTAGAAACACTGAGATTTTTTTATGCCCACCATGAATGATGGTTTGTCTAAAGGTATTCATAGACTTAATATGAAACAAATTTGCTGACCCCCTTCTTCCGAAAATGTCCCAAATCTGCTGGTGGTTAGCTTTATTTACACTTAAGGCTTTAGTTGGGTGTCACAGATGTAGATACAATTCATGAACCCAAAACACACACATTATTTCCATTCAAGAACAACCATCCGAAACTCGCAAATTCATATTTTGATATGGATATCGACATTGTCACATACCTTCAATGCATATCCCCCCTCCCCCTCCACACACACTCAGGTATTCAATAATCACTGCTATATCGGACAGGAATCTGGCCTATATAGTGGTTGTGGACCTTGTGGTAAGCAGTATCAGTGTATCAGCATCTTGCGCAAATGTCAAATGGGTCAGCGTTTATCCATTTCATCAAAACTCCATGAATTATGCATGGTAAATAAATTGCTATATGACTAACTACAAATCCATGACATAAAACACTGACTTAAGTATTCATACATGATTTGTCCACACTATAAGTATTCATACATGATTTGTCTACATATATAAAAAAAAACTATGAAAAAATCATTTCGCATAGCTATTTTCCAAATGTGAGACGGACCTTTTTTGGCCTGATTTCATGAAACCATAGAAAAGATGCCTAAGACTAAACTGCATCTTGGTCTTTTGCCATCATGTGGCAAATTATTGAGATCATATTTAAGATAGTGTAGTAATATACAATTTTTGAGCGAGAAATATACCAAAAACAGTAAATAATAAAATAACGGCAATGCTGGGATATTTTTAAAGCTGCACACCTTCATATTTTAAAAGCTGCAAAGCTTCACTGGAAAACAACGAAAGCCTTTTACCCAATTCCCATCGAGACGTAGACATAATTTTCAAAGCATACAAGAGAGTCCTTGTAGGATTTTATAGTCGCTATTCTGTAAAACCTCCTATGTTTTTCCGGCCCTTCAACATGTATAAGGTAAAACTGCCTACCGGCTATGCATAGGAATCGTTGCTTTATACATGTTCTGGAGCAATATCACTTACAAGGTTTTAATAGATGTGGGTTCTTGTGGCTTTTTGGCCCTTGAATATGTTTAGAGCAGACTGCCCAAAGGTTATCCATAGGGAGTATTACTTTATACATGCTGAAGGGGCAGATGGAGATACAAGGTTTTGACAGAACAGCGATGTTATACGGAGTAGCGGCTATGACATTTTACGTTCAGCTGGCTCTATCATGCTAGGCAAACAAAGCCCAAGAATTCGATACAGAAATTACACAATTATGCAAACAACGCTTGGAAAATGGAGAAGCACCTAGGAGAGATAGATGCAAGGTGAAATAGGAGCTGAAACTAAGTGCTGAGCTTGGCTCAGTGACAGTGCCACTGTATTAGAGACATTAATCAAGAGATATATAAGATACATTCTTAATATAGAACATAACATTGATCAAGTGTTGTTTAGTCATCCTGAGATATAGTAGATCAATGCTAACACTTTCCATTGAAACACACAATAAATTCTGTATATTTTACTCTTTCTTTGGCCAAAAATGGTGGGATACTTTGCCTCTTTCAACATGCTCCCAAGACTATTCTAACAAAGTTACCCACCAGAAAAACCTCTCTTAGCAAGACACACCCTGTTCTAAGGGCAAATGGACCTCTCAGGTAGGGTCTGTCGGTCAGACAGTTTGTTGTTGTTGTTTTTCAGTGAATTTAAACAATTTGTTATAAACTTTCTAGGAATAACAGAAGTGCAAATACTGATCCCCGGATGGATTTAGGTCAAGAAAAAAGAAAATTTGTTATAAACTTTCTAGGAATAACAGAAGTTCAAATACTGATCCCCGGATGTCTTTAGGTCAAGAAAAAAGAAAATTTGTTATAAACTTTCTAGGAATAACAGAAGTGCAAATACGGATCCCCGGATGCTTTAGGTCAAGAAAAAAGCAAAAGAAAAAAAGTTGATTTGTTGCTTCTGCCCACACCTTTTTTTGGAGATTGCATGATATTGATTCAAATACCTTTCAGCATAATATCTTAAATCGTTTTATATTGAAAAATTACTTAATAAAGGGACTATTGTTTTCGTGCTGTCAAAAAAGGAAATTGATAAAGAGTGAAAAAAGGGGGGGGGGGGGAGATTTATCTTTAACCAATCTTTTTTGTACCAAGATTGCTTGATATTAGCTTCAAATTACAACTGTTAAATATTGATAAATACATAATAAGAGGACGTTTTTGGATGAGATGTTTTAAAGACCCTTCCTTTAAGTGACATTACCTTATCTAAGGTGAATTTTCAATTCAGGATGATATTAAATGTCCCCTCCCCCCACCCCCAAATAAAAAGAATCTTATGAAACAGACATCAACTTCCATAAAATAAACAACCCTGCCACAGGTCAAATCTGACATCTTAATCTGGATGGGTTAGCTGTTGATTGATTGTGTTTGCATGCGCAACGCTAGTTTGGCAAATAACAGGTTGCTTTGAAGATGTGTATTGAAATCAAGTTATTCTTTACTCACACCTAAATTGAATGGGACATTGTGCGATAGATGTAAGGGTTGATGAGATTGCCATCTGGTACTGCAGGGAGTTGATGTAGTGCCGTATATGAAGTCAGTCTGACTGTACCGCCTTACCTCTTTTTATTTTCAGTCTTGTTCTACCAGATGTATCGGATGCACATTGCTATCTACTGAAGATAGCAATGTATGTACATGATATACAATGCTATAAACTGAATATAGCAATATATGTACATGATATACCATGCTATATACCGAATATAGCAATATATGTACATTGCATACAATGCTATCTACTGAAGATAGCAATGTATGTACATCATATATAACAACACTATCTACTGAATATAGCAATATATGTACATGCTATACAATGCTATCTACCAAAGATAGCAATATACGTAAATAATAAATAAAATAAACAATGCTATCTTCTGAAGATAGCAATATATAGACATCATCTACTGAACAAAGAATGCTAATTTCAACAGAAGTTACGTGTACACAATTGTACATGATTTACAATGGTAGATTGATTAGTGGTCTCTCCCAAAGACAAAAATAGATGGAAATGATAATGCTTTTTAACACTTAACACAGAGCTATTAGTTTACCATATACAAAACATATTTTTCTGAAACCTTTCCCAACTTTTAAGGTCTATCTCAAAGATTACTTATCCAATGATAAGCATGTTTGTGTTTGTAATCATGTTGATTCCAAATATGGTAATAAAATTCAATGACGTTGAATTTTTTTAACATTTTACAAAATGTTGGTATTTCGTCTATAGATGCCTGCCACGTGGAAAGCGTTAATCATGATATACACAGCTTTTTCAGCTCCATCTACTGAAGATAGCAAAGCTCAGAATACAATTCTTATTGTATTATACAAATCTTATTTTGGAAAGGAGTCAAGCTTATTTCAAGGACAGACTGGAATCATCCTTCTTTCATCATATAAAGTCAGGATTCGCAACTGATCAAATTTGACCTACATTGTCACAGCTTTTCTGTTTTATTTACTTCAGAATCTGTTTGCTGACAGTAAATACTGGACACAGATTAAATTAAATGATGTCAATGAAAAGCAAACAAGTGAACAGAGGTCAAAAGTTGATTTAATACAATATTGAGCAATGTTTGTTAGAAAATTAATTATCGAGCCCAAATTGCATAATTATATAGAACAAAACATCATACTTCAATTGTGCTTGCTGGACCCCTCCTTTAACATTTATGCTATAAACATTTGTGAAATAAAACCTATGAAATATACTATCCTTTTCACATGTTATAAACAATCTTGAGAAAAGGCCTAATATACTGTTCTGCACAATTACATAATAAATATTCTTGAAATTGGAAAACTAGTGCAGCCAAGCAGCCTCTAAGGACGTGTTTCCACTATAGAAAATGATAGGTATGTGGACTCGCACCTAGGTCCAAGTCAACATACAAATCGCGTTCTCATTAGGCATTTGGAACCATGTCGTAGCATCGAGACATTTCGCGTTCCCATTAGGCTCGAGTAGCAAGTAGACTCAATGCAGCATCGCGTTCACATCCTGGTACTAAACAGTCATAATGGGAATGCACCATATTAGTACCTTACTTACACTTACTCATACACTTATCCATGCTATACCCTTTTTCGTACCCCGCATTAACCATTTTAATTTTATCTAGATCTCAATGTGTCTAAACACTTTCCACACAGCTACTAGATTTACCATATACAAAACAGATTTTTCATGAACTTTGTCCAACTTTCAAAAGTCTATCATAATAAATACTAGGCATGTTTGTACTTATTTTAATGCATTTCTCATGGCGATTCCAGAAATGGTGATGAAACCCAATAAATTTGACATTTGTGAAACATTTTGTGACATTTTGGAACTGTCGTATGCAGATGACTGCCGTGTGGAAAGTGTTAAACGTGACCTAAGGTATTAACACCCAAAACAGATATGATACCGTTTTATTATTCAAAGAGATTCTTGTGTATTAAGATGGCATGAATCACTGCATGATGTAAATGACACTTCACTACTGTGAAAAGATTGCTTTAATAACTCATTAACCTTGGTTAGTTAATCGGATTTATGCAAATTCTGATGATAAGGAGGTATAGTTAAGAACCAGGATCACGTAAATGATGCCGGATGCGATGGAAATCAAGCCATTTTAACGCTCCGATTACGTGTGAGTGAGCTAGGGTCTGGATGGACGATAACTGCTTCTCACAAGTTTACAATCTAAATCCCCAGGTTTCAGAATATAGAGTGTCTAAATAATATAAGTTGTGGAAATATGATGAATCCTTCCATTAATTTTTGAAGATTAAATGCACCATTGCTCCATAATTTACATCTGAGCTGGTTCAGTGTTAAATTAATCATCATCCTTTAATAATCGTTCTTGCTATCCGATTATGGGGGACTCGGGAAGTTTTTGATTTGATTTTTTGAATTTTGTGAGTGCTGTAATTATTATCAGATACATAAAAAAGTATACATTTTTCGAAAGGAAATGGATCAGAGAATCCAAATTTGGCGTCAATTTTAACCAAAAATGTTGATTTTTTTTTGGTTGAGAAAATCACAAAATTCACTTTTGTGACCCGCTTTTTTTTTAACAAAGCTAACAAAAATAATTTTGAATAAAAAATGCCCAAATCGCTTGATTATGATAATATTTTTTTACATTTTGACAAAAAAGTGAAAAAGGGAGGGAAAAATGGAAACTTTATGTTGTTGGCACTTGAGTCCCCCTTAAAGCCCCAATAAAGAGTCTGTCTCACATACATTTGGAAAAATAGCTATGCGACATGCGATTTTTAACAAACTTTTTTTAATAGAAAAAATAGCTCTGCTAAATGCTAAATTGATTGTGTTTTTGGCCCACTTCCCCTTTTCGAGCCAATTATTTTGCGGACAACTAACCCCCCCCCCCCCCCCCCCCCCGCCCCAATAGTTGGCTCATCTTGTGGATTATGCAGCTAAAGTGACTCCACATACTTATGCGTGCGGGGTATGTGAGCCAATTTTTTTCTTCTTCTTTCTTGGCCTTAGGTGTTTATGATTGCGCTCATTGTCAAACTATATACTTGCAAAGTGTGATACTTGATAGTGATGGTGGGCGATCAAACAATGTGATACAATTACTCTAATTACAATACCATGAAAAACAATGAGAGAGACACTTATTAAAAAAGAAAAATTGAATTAAACCTTACAAACTTGAACTCTGATTTGCATGATTTGCAAGACCACTACGATTTCTCAATGTTAATTAGTCACATACTGTATTGTGTACTACATATTTATTTTTATTTTAAGAAAAAAAACCTTCAATTCTTTGTTGAGTTGCCACCGCCCCCAAATGTTATAACTTTATACAATTTCTCAATGTGTAACATGTCCAATTGTGAAAAAGTATGCAACATGCAATCTGATAAAATATCCACTTCTCACACAATCCTTATCATAGGAATCATCACAAGAGCCTGTCATCCATTTTATTTAATCAAACTGACAACCTTCTCCGTGTATTATACGATGTGACACAGACGGTCAACAGTGGTCAATTCTGCGACATACAGACAAGCAGTCCATGGCTGTGATAATACAGCATTTATAATCTCAAACTAATTCGCGCTCTGTGGACTGTTTCACCCGAGGGGGTGTAATAAGCGTGACATATTGTACAGTAGTACAAATTGGACGAATAATCCCAAAGCGTTTAAAATATGATCAATATTGATAGTGTGTAAAGTACAGGGGTTTATTAACATTTCGGTTTCATATTGTTTCCGAGTGAATGCATTCACGTTTCAAAACATCACCTCCTTACCCCGATACCGGTTGAGTTCAGTAGGAAGGCAGGGCTCAAATTAATCGAAGGCATTGAAGGCAATGATGCCCCACCTAGTTGCCTTGATGCCCTCAAATTCTGGCTGTTTTCACTCCATTCAATAGTACATAATTGCCTTGGATAAAGTTGGTGCCCCTTTCAAATTGTCTTGGATTGCATGCTCTCTTTATTTCTTATTTCAAGGCTTGTAGGAAGGTAATGCTTCAAACCAAACAGCAATATTAAAATGTCTAGAAATCAAATGTTTATGTGTCACCCAGAAATATTGCCCAGAAAGATCAACCCTGAAGGTGACCCCGGAATGACGTCACATGCAGTTGACAACAAACACAGCTCAGACGACAAATTGCAGAGTGTACCATCGCAAAAATCAGTCAAAATACAGATCTTTTTCCGAATCCTTGACAAGGTCATCGCCTAAAATATTTGCCCTCTACATGCTCATCTAATTATCTTTCAACACAATGCTGATTTTCACATATTTGTTTAGGTGCAATGTCCGAGAATCGGCCAATAATTTGGCACGTTTTATGATTTTTGCAAATGTAAACAAAAGTTGCTTACACAACTTGATGTGATCACTTGGATCGATCTACTGTATGGTTGAGTAGAGCATACAAACTGATTTTGTTGCTTTCTTATCAACGTCAAAAGGGATCTCTGGGGTTACCTATACAGGGGGTCGGAAATTATTATAGACCCATTGCAAATATTGTTCCTCTGGTAACAAGCCTCCCAAATTAAATTGTTTGTCCTCAAGTTATAGGGCAAATTTAGGGCTAAAAGGTAAATGGTGCTGAGATTTATAGAGAGGAATGCATACAAATGATAAAAATAATAACAAAATAAAATACTCACTTGGTTTTATGACCGAGATAAATAATTCAAAAATATGATGGCATTTCATCGTGATGCAAATGATACACATATTAATAAGATTATGACTATTTTACACCGCCTCCCCGATCCCTCTCATAAATCTCCAGAGAAAAAAACATTCCAAATTTATACACACACAAAAAAAGAACATCATGAAGAACCCACAACCTGTTCCCACGAGTCATACTAATAACCATTTACACCTTCAACATTTTCAACCGTACGGTTCAGCAGCCCTACACAGATTTCAGCCGAATAATTTTCATCATTCGTTGTCCCAAGACAACAACGCGCACAGCATACTTAACACTATACACATCAAATGTGGCGTGAAAACTACTTGGCACCTACCTAGCTCTTAAGACCTCCGTCGCCATCAGGTAGGATAGGCCTCTAGCAAAGTGTCAGTTTTAAAGGTGTAGTGAGGGACTTTCAAACTAATCTGTATTTATCAATCTTAACTCACTATGTCTTGAAACATAAGGGGAGAAATTGTTTTTTTACATTTCATATTTCTTTCCTCAAGGTTATTAATTAAAAAACCCACAGTCAAAACATTAGAAAACATTAGAAGTGAAGCCTGGTATATTGAGTGCATGATACTTTGTATCCTCAGGAATTCAAACAAACATCAAGTTTTCAAAATAAACCAGAAATTAGCTTCATAGATCTCCAAGTCCATCTTCAAATCCTTATTTGTGAACAATTTGATTGCAAAAACCATTATGGCAATGACTTCAAACCCTACATCCTCAATCTATAATACAACGGTCCTATATGACATGACAGGATGCAGACACTGTCCTTGTGGATGAGGTTACTTGGAACCCCCAAGGGGAATTGGTTGACTTATAAATATGTGCAGACAGACACATGTATGAAAATCTTGAGATATTACGGCGGTATACAGTGTGACCAGGTCAATGCTATCTACTGATGAGAGAAAAGCTACAAAGCATGACATTCGCTGTATACATGGACTGAAGCATTGCTATACTTTATAGATAGCATCAAAGAATCGGAGTTGAGCTCCAAGGTAAATTAATGTGTGATATTTAGGCCAACAACTAAAAATTGTTGTGTTGCCCTCATCAGCGACCGACCCTAATATCTCAAAAATCAGGGTCGCAATTTAAATTTTAAAAATGTTTTTAAAAATTTAAATTTTACCAATTTGTCAAAATATTACTATTTTCTGCTTGAAATGAATAAGTTTGCTTGAATACGTTGCTTTTAAACTATTATCACACAAGAAACATTAGTCAAATTGGCATTTACCAATTTCATCATGTCATGAACCACGGTCTGTCAGTAATATGTCAGCAAAAAAAAGGAAAAGAAAAAGGAAAAAAAAAAGGAAAATTGACCGACCGACCCAACTTCAAGATTTTTGGCACTTAAGGGAAGAAAAGAAAAATTGGGCAGTATGGCAAGCATGAGATTACACCTTCATAAAAAATGTCTGGAAATGGTAAAAAAAGGCTGGACAAGTGCGTAAAATTTGACAAAAATACCTCAAAATGGACTGAACATAAATAAATGTTGACATCACAAAAAACTGGTTCCAGAGTTTCAGCTGGAAATTTGCATGCCTGTTATGGAGCATTCACATGCCAGAGAGCAAGAGAGTTGAGCTGTCCGATGCATGATTAAGTGCTATGCATATGTAGAAATAGCAATGCTATCTACTGAAGATAGCACAAGGATACACTCTATGACATGATAATCAATTAAGTATAGCACTGGCAATGTTATCTACTGAAGATAGCATGAGATCTGTAAGGCATGATAATGATCTGTAATAATGTCAATGCCTATCTACTGAAGATAGCATGAGAGCTGATCTGTAAGGCATGATAATGTGTGATATTTATAATATGGAGCATTCACATGCTAGAGAGCAAGAGAGTTGAGCTCCAATGCATGATTAAGTGCTATGCATATGTAGAAATAGCAATGCTATCTACTGAAGATAGCACAAGGATACACTCTATGACATGATAATCAATTAAGTATAGCACTGGCAATGTTATCTACTGAAGATAGCATGAGATCTGTAAGGCATGATAATGATCTGTAATAATGTCAATGCCTATCTACTGAAGATAGCATGAGAGCTGATCTGTAAGGCATGATAATGTGTGATATTTATAATATGGAGCATTCACATGCTAGAGAGCAAGAGAGTTGAGCTCCAATGCATGATTAAGTGCTATGCATATGTAGAAATAGCAATGCTATCTACTGAAGATAGCACAAGGATACACTCTATGACATGATAATCAATTAAGTATAGCACTGGCAATACCATCTACTGATGATAGCATTAGAGCTGATTGTAAGTCATGATAATGATCTGTAATAATGGCAATGCTTTATAATGAAGGCGTGGTAATAATCTGTAAGAATGTCAATGCCCATCTACTGAAGATAGCATTAGAGCTGATTGTAAGGCATGGTAAGGGGTCACACTACAAAATAGAGCTCCATAGGGATATGTACAAAAACATAGATATAAAGCTCTGTTTTAGACCACTAAATTGCAAAATTGGACCTTGTAGAGTGATTTTTTTCTGAAAGATGATCACATTTTCTCACCAAAAAGTGAAAAAAATAGGTAGGTGAACCTGCTTGATTTTTCAAAATACGCCCATGGAGTTGACTACCTCTCTGACGAGCTTGGAAATGCCGCCGTAATCGTCAATGTTTCCAGTAAAAACACAAATTTGAAAGATCTCTCAAAATTTATCTAGATGATATTCACAGTTTATAGTCAGGGTGCATGTAGGTGATGTCCCATTAATCATAATTAATCAAAAATCATAGGCATTTACGCCATTGTATTACTGTCAAGTTTTTTTAATTGAGGATTTTGCCATGCATATTTTCCGATTCTAGTTTTAAACACTGCCCTTAAGGGTAGGGGATACCCCATTTAGTGTAGTGCACCCGTAATGATCTGTAATAATGGCAATGCTTTCTACTGAAGATAGCAAGAGAGCCAACGTTCCAAGTCCTGGCAATGCACTATAGCAACCACAATGCTATCTACCGAGGAAAGCATGCCAGCTGAGCTACAAGGTATGGTAATGAGCTGTAGTAACAACAATACTGTATACTGAAGAAAGCTTGGTAGCTGGACTCCATGACTTGACTAGCAAAACAGTCAACTAGACAGAGATGAGCTATCAAAATGGTGTCACATTTTTGCTATTTTATATAAAGGCAAAGGCAATTTTTTAGACAATCTTATGAAGAAAAAATAAAATTATGAACCGATTTGTATTTTCTTTAAGCTAATTCATATATTCATTAACCCTAACCATCCTCAATGCCGCAAATGTGCACGGTAAAGTCTGTCTGTGCCAGCTGGCGTGGCACTTTTTCGCTGAAATAATGGTCCCAGGCTACATAGTCGGGCCAATACACTGGCCCGAGTGTGATTGGCCCCCGTGGCGCAGTGGTAGAGCGTTCATCTGACAACCCGAGAGGTTGTGGGTTCGAGCCCCGGCGGCGACACCACTCTTTTTGTCCGCCGTTTTTGTCGTTGAAAAAAAAATTCTTCGAAATGTGACTTAGGAGGTTAGGGTTAATTATTAATTGACAAATTCTAGCACACTATTTCTGATAATTTTGGAGGTTCTGTTTTCCTGTTCAAGTTGTTAAAACTTTCCACACGGCTATTAGTTTTACGATAATACAAAACAGATTTTTCAGAAACCTTTCTCAATTTTCAAAGTCTATCTCAAGGATTACTGAACCAACACTAGGCATGTTTGTACTTATTTCAATGCATTTCTCATGGTGATTCCAAATCTGGTAATGAAATTTAATAATTTTGAAATGTTTGAAACATTTTGTGAAATTTTAGCCGCGTGGAAAGTGTTAAGATAAACATGTATCAATATCACCTGGTATAACCCTAGACAAGTTCCACCAGTCCCCGAAGTGTCGTCCCGCACCCGCTGAACTAATATACCCAGAATGCATAGCGCGGTCCTCCACTTGGGGACTGGTCACAAAGCGTGAAAATAGAAGGAGCACATAAAATCGGAATTGTGATTTTATTTACATAAATCAAATGCATGTCACGCAGATCTGCCGGCACGACGCGGCGCGGCTCGCGGCGCCGGTGGATGATGGTTCAGCTATGGACTTGGTTCAGGAGATGTTGACGATAGTAAAAGAGTAAAACTATTGATTTTGGGGAAGTTATTCACCTAAAGAAGCCTCTTCTGTAAAGAAAGAGTACAATAAAACACAAACTCGAACCATTCCCGTGCCTCCTCAACTCAACCACACACTTCTCGCGAGGTAGTCAGCAGATCCCAGATGGCCAGATTTTAGCTCGCACTGTTTCTTTACATTTACAGCAGATTTTATTTACGATCAGCGTCAAATCAACAGAATTGTGCCGGATTATAATTATGCTGTTCCTCGGTAAATTAGAAAACAAACAATTCTAGGCATACATAGCCTAGTTCGACTGTTCTGTGTTGTGAGTTGAGCGACTGCTGCTCTCGTTAATTGACATTGATGAAACAAGCCTTTTTTTAAAGCTTGTTGTACCGGCCGGCCGGCCAGATGATTCTCCTACTTTGACATAATTTATAAGTGTTGTTCATGCCCAGCCTAGGGCTAGGCTTTACGACTACGTCTTACGAGGTTAGTACTTTTTGTGTATTATTTACTAGGCCTAGTACTATTATAGCCTATAAAGTAGGCTATAGTTCATACATTTACATGACGTATAGCTTAAGCGGGAACTTAGGCTGGCCGTATTAGGCCTAGGTAGGGTGGGGACTAGGGAGACCCTTTTTTAAGCCTAGAGCTAGAGAGGGGGACACTTTTTAGGCCTACTTTTCCACAGATACCATGATAGTATTACTAATTAGTTAGTCAATTTATGCCATTCATAACCTCCACAGATTTGTGTAGCGGCTTCATGCTCTTCATGCAGGCTTCCTCCTGTGCCATTTATACGCTTTCTTGCACTCCTTCGTACGCTTTCTTGCACTCCTTCGTACGCCTTCCTGCATTCCTTCGTACGCCTTCGGCGCTACCTTCGAACGCCTTCCAGCGCTACCTTTGTACGATTTCCTGCGATACCTTTGCGCTTTCCTGCGATACCTTTGTGCTTTCCTGTGATACCTTTGCGCTTTTCTCCGATACATTTGCGCTTTCCTGCGATACTTTTACGCTTTCCTGCGAAATGTTTACGCTTTCCTGCGCTACCTTAGTATTGCACGCTTTCCTGCATTCCTTCGTACGCCTTCCAGCGCTACCTTTGAACTCCTTCCAGCGCTACCTTTGTACGATTTCCTGCGATACCTTTGCGCTTTCCTGCGATACCTTTGCGCTTTTCTCCGACTCCGATACATTTGCGCTTTCCTGCGATACCTTCACGCTTTCCTGCAAAATGTTTACGCTTTCCTGCGCTACCTTAGTATTGCACGCTTTCCTGCGCCAGCTCTATATGGGCCTCCTGCGCCAGCTTTGTAGACCTAGTAAGTGCATCAGCTCTGTATAAGCCTCCTGCGCCAGCTTATAGTACGCCTTATACTGTGCCAGCTTCGTACGCCTTCATGCAAAAATTCATGTTCAATTGACATCTATTCTTTTCTCATGTCTAAAGGCTCACAGCAAAATTGTTCACTTTATTTGTTGGGAGTGGCTCTTTTAACTTCGTTCTTTTCTTCCATCTTTTCTTACTTTCATTTCATTTAGCCAGCATGCTTTTGTATTATATGCTTTTTAAGCCTGCCTCGAGCATTTTGCTTGAGCCTGGTTCCTTCAGTTCAGGACCCAAGCGTGTGTCATCATTCATATAAACCATATATTTTTCAGCAAAAAAAAAAATTGAAAAAGATTTTGATTTTTTTTTTTAAATGTCCGACCGACCGACCTGATTTTAAATTTTTGGCACTTGAGGGGCAACACAACATTTCTTTTTGTTGGCCTTATCACTTTCAGACTTTTGCATGCCCGCTGCAGCTCACGGCCTACTGCCATATATCGACGGTATGAATATATTTTTTTACCGGCCGATATTGGAAATCATAAACACTTCATTGGTTTAATCTTTTCGAAAAAAGAAGGAAAAACATGGGACAGCGCAGCAGCAGGCCTTTTAAAACTTAGGTTTGGGAGTTTCTTCCATTTATTTTAGGTATGTGAAAAGTATGTACATCGCAAAATATTAACCAACAACCCGGTATATAAACAGCTGCAATGCAGGCTTGCTTCTGTCGAAAGAAAGCGGCGGTTTTGCCAGTAAACAAAAATGAATTTAAATGCATGACAAATCAACTTGCTCATGATTCAGCCGTGTCGTGGCCGTGTTTGTCATGAATGTGCGCCCCCGCGTGTGCGTAAGTGCCCTACCAATGCGCGTGTTTGTGCAAGGCGCAGCTCGCGCGGTAAGCAAATTGCTGTCAAAAAGTGCTCCGTCATTTGGGCTGGAACATTTCCAGTCGTCACAACAGCAAACGCAGTGGAGCGTATTGTACGACTGGAGGATAAAGTCTAGGTATAACCCCTTTGTAAGTACTGTATAAAATATCAGGGCTGTTATCCATATCATCAATGTCTATAGTCTGAGATTATGATCTCTTAACATAATTTCATCATAAGCTCTTTATACATGACCTGTCTATCAGCCCAATTTCTCTCTTAACACCCCCCCGCCCCCCCACCACACCTCATAATTCTTCATAAACTTACAGCAACACCCACGAGCAGATTGAATATTAGCAGAGAAAACATGCCGTGCGTTAGATCATCACACACAGTTCATGACTCGCGTAAGTATTCCCCCCTCATAACTTAGTTGTGTTGTTTAGCCATGCAAGGATCATCGGCTCGGTCGCTGAGGGGCATTTTATACATCGGTATGCCTATCTACCCATCTCACCTATACTAATCGCCTCCAAACAGATGGAGGAACTAGCATAGATGAGCTACTTGAGACGAGAATATATTTCGGTGAAGATTGCTGAGTGTACGAGGGTATCTCCTCTTGAACTGCTTATATACAGGCTGACATAAGATGAATTTCAGAATGCCTGTTAGTCTAGTATGACAAACGCAAGTAATAAGATACATAGGTATGGTCGTTTGTTGTCTATTTTTATACAAGGGGGAAATATTTGCAAAAGCTTTACATCCTGATCCTCATATTTACTATTTGTTTGCCAAGGGTTTTTCAAATATTTCACCGTTCATTTTCTATTTATTTTAAAATTTGAAGACACTTTCTTTTTTGAAAATTGAAATTTGACTTTTCAACAACGCATAGAAATACTTTAAGTATACTTTTTAAGTTTATGATTACAAATTTCTAACAGAAAACAAAAGTACTGTATAAAATATCAGGGCTGTTATCCATATCATCATCAATGTCTAAGATTATGATCTCTTAACATAATTTCATCATAAGCTCTTTATACATGACCTGTCTATCAGCCCAATTTCTCTCTTAACACCCCCCCCCCCCCCCCCACACACACCTCATAATTCTTCATAAACTTACAGCAACACCCACGAGCAGATTGAATATTAGCAGAGAAAACATGCCGTGCGTTAGATCATCACACAGTTCATGACTCGCGTAAGTATTCCCCCCTCATAACTTAGTTGTGTTGTTTAGCCATGCAAGGATCATCACTCGGGCGCTGAGGGGCATTTTATACATCGGTATGCCTATCTACCCTTCTCAGCTATACTAATCGCCTCCAAACAGATGGAGGAACTGGCATAGATGAGCTACTTGAGACTTGAATATATTTGGGTGAAGATTGCAGCGCGTACGAGGGTATCTCCTCTTGAACTGCTTATTATATACAGGCTGACATAAGATGAATTTCAGAATGCCTGTTAGTCTAGTATGACAAACGCAAGTAATAAGATACATAGGTATGATCGTTTGTTGCCTATTTTTATACAAGGGGGAAATATTTGCAAAAGCATCCTCATATTAACCATTTGTTTGCCAAGGGTTTTTCAAATATTTCACACATATGACACATTCTATATAAGGGAAAGATTGGTGTCAAGCTTTCAAGTAAATTGCATTTGACCATTTGCAATTTAAATATTCAGACTATTGAACTGGTAGAAAATTTGGTGTTCAATTCTAGTGACGCAAATTGAGATACAGAGCATTTACTTACACTTTAGTCAGCTGCAAATAATTTAAGTACTTGTTTCCCTTTATATTATGAGTGCACACTAAGCGTAACACGGAAGTGCAGTTTCCATTGGTCAAATAAAACCGCACAACTTTAACCCGACCAACGGGTGCATCTGATTGGCCCGATTGTATTCATTCCATAGCCTCGTGATTATTCGCCCACACGCTAATTCATTATCACGCATGCAAAGTGCCAGTGCTGAACTTCTCTGCTGGCAATTATAATCCGGATGCATATAGTTTAAAACTATAATCTGAACTTTTAAATGAAAGATTAAAACTAAATCTTCAGGTGGACTTGTCTAAGGCCAAAAAACCTGGAAACAAACTTGTATTTTTGTTTGGCCTAATACCTCTCCTTTTTAATTAAAAAATATGAGGCCATTTCCTGCATTGTAAGTCGTAACCGTCTCTGAGAAGAAGAAAAAACCCAAATAAAACCAACACAGTTGCATGATATTGTGATCTGTTTCATTGCATCCTTTGGCAATAAACCTACATACATTTTGTGGGGGAACTCAATAAATAAAATAAATAAAAATTCATGGAACTACCCACCCTGCAATTTCCTTTACAGTGCAATATAACAGGAAATTGTGAAAATGTGGGTTATTACACTTGAGTGGGTGGCCATTCATTCATTCATCTACAATCAAGGAAAAAAAGGTTGGCACACTTTGTCCTAATTACGGAAAAAACCTGCCCCTCTCCTCGGAGGTAATGTTGATCCACGTCATGATATCAGAAGCCTTGGCAGTTCCCCCAACATTGATTGATGGGGGGTGTGGAAGGATATAAGAAAGGGGGAGACTTTTGCTTTCTAGTAAACAGTGCTATGTCCAAGTCTGATATCAATTGCGAGCACAGGGATAGTTGTAATAAGTTGCATCAAGTGTGCCAACTATTATTTTCCCTGATTGTAGCTACAGGTTCTCTGTGTTTCCCGCCTACAATGACGGCACTGGACCATCAAGAAATATTTAGTGATGTCAGGCTCTCCGTAAAAAAAAGAGAGTCTACCTCCAGGACAGAGTTGCGTAATAGTGTTGACTTCGGACTTTGGTAACGGGTTCAAATCTTGGTAATGTCTAGTGCCATTTCAAACTAACTATTTTATAGTAGGAGAAGTAAATGTAATTTGAGGAATAAATATTTCTATTGACGTAATAACTATGATGAGATGGTCATTACAACATGCTCCGGGAGCATACAAGTAGGTCAATAACTCAAAGATGCTCCAGCTACAACTGTAAAAGCAGTTATATTCATGAGGATAATTTTGAACACTCTGCTAAATTTAACAAATTTGCATTTTATTTAACTGCCGATTTTGTATTCTTCTTAGACATAAAAAGACTAAATTCAAAGACACTCAAATAATTTTATTATTACTGATTTGTGAAAAATTGCACAAATTAATGCCGCTTTAAAATGTGTCCTTTTATAGTACCCATTCACCAGGATACGGATGTACTCAATCAACCAAATCTGAAAGACCCAGCAGCAAATTTTGCGTGCACTACTTGGCTGGCTCACCCACTCGCTATGCTCTTCACGTAGTCAAACACGGAATGAATATTGGATAGTGACATTTATCATATAGAGCGGTTAACCTTTAAACACAAGGACATTGTGTTTTTTTCAGAACTAGGAAATTCCTTGAGAAAAACCACTGAGAGCTCAAGAGGGCAAGGTAGGAATATTGGATGTTAATTTGTGTATAAACAACTGGTTTTACTTCAAAATTCTAACTTAAGCTTAGGTATGAAAAATGGATGCTATTAAGATTTTACATAATGCTGTTACTTGTCGTACACATTATCTAACCAACTGACTGCACTGGGGCAGTAGATACGTTTATAGTCCCTAACTAATTAGCCTGACCAGGAAAGGTTGCTGCTACACATAGACTCCTGAGCTGGAGCCAAGAGGAACATACAGATGAGCACCAGCCAAAAGTGCAATGACTCCAGTAAAGGGGGAAAACAAGCACGGGTCCGTGCAACGCAAGGCAACTGCTGTTGACCCAGCCACACCATCAGAGTGCATCTAGATGCCCCTTCCAATACCCCCCTCCCCAAACAAAAAACCAAGACAAACCAACAAACAATATAACAAAGTATAAAAAAGAAACAAAGCCCTAACTAGAACACCTAAGCAATCCCAGGCAGGGAGGATGCTCAAGTCTAGAGTTACTGTTAGGAGAGTAAAACGGGTCAAATTAAGGGGAAACTGGTAGCTCTGCCCATCCAGGGAATCAAACCCAGGTCACCTGCGAGGCAGTCCAGCCCCTATCCAATTGAGCCAGGTAGTCTGCTTGAAAAATCATAAGATTTCCCTCCGCAATGATAGCCCACCTGGGCGCGCAAGGAGACAGAAGAAGTGTGCAAGGAGACCGGGGAAGAACGCACTACCAGCCCCTAGTAGAGAAGTATTTTATAACACTCAGTGCTGCAAGGGTTAACCTGAAACAGTTTTGTCAGTACCTATTAAGTGGCCCCAATATATATGTAGGTGTTCTCACACTGAATAAAAAACCTACACCAGAATACAACACACACACATTAGAATATGCAGGATCCACACTTGATTCCATGCATGTGTCGCGTGGGATTAATGTGCACAAACATGAAAGCCTCTCTATTCCTGCCTATACCAGGTACTAATTGAAATACATATCAGCAAAAAGGAATCACTTTCAAACAATGTGCGACTTCATTTTCTGTTACGCACTGAAGTGATGTATTTGTAAGTTGAAAATCACTATGTCAACACTTATATGCATGTGCTATTTATAGAGAACTCCCTAACCCAGGCTTTCTCATCTATATCTGGTGATGCGCCACAATATGTAAGATATCAAACCACGAAGCACCACTATCCTAGTCCTGACAAATATGCGTGGGTTAAAAAGCCCATCTTTAGGAACCTTACAGGGGTCAAGAGGCCGCCCCCCCACCCCCCCCCCCCCCCCCCCCCCCATTGAGGCTATTGCCTTTATAAAGGTGTACAAGGGCATTCCTGTCACTCAGTTATAATTTTGGATACATAAACTTGCACAATAAGATCATGGACTGTAGGAAAGGCAAGGTAGAAAACATTTTTCTACAGTCAATTTTTTCGGATTTGAGGCCATGCGCCAATTGTCATGCCAAAGCGCTACAGGTGGTGCATGCGCAACCAGTTGCGTATCCCTGCCCTAACCAATCCTATATTATCTTGTGCTGCACTCTGACAGATAAGATGGTGGGTTAATTCTTAGATAATGAAGGTATGGATGGCAAAGTGAGTCTTTCTATTGAAACTATGCTCGTCTCGGATTCAAATCGCGCAACACAAAAGCCTGTATAGTCGTTTGTACTGTCATGACACAACTTCTCAAAATGCAGAAATAAAACGTCACTCTCATTCCCATGCGTTAAGTATAGATTTGAAAAGATGCGCTTGTTGTCCTTCGAACTCATGGGTCCGAGTTAAGGTGTTATTTAAAACTGGGTAAAGTAGATGTCTATAAAACTTCAAAGAGAGTGTTACATCAATCACATCAGTGAATGCGCGTATTAATTTGATATTATTTAAGATATTAGAAATATTTGAATTTTCACCTTGGCTTCTTTTCTCAAACTTAAATTGTTATATCTCCCATCCGCTACTATGAGATATGCTGTTGCTGCAATAGAATAGCAGTACTCACATTTATTACCTGGCTTTTCAAACATGCAGTTGTACAAGTGTGAGGGAGACTCACATAGTATCAGCACTACACAACAATTCAATGGGATTTCAATAGACATGATTGTGCCCGCCGTATTCAAGGTCTATGGTTAATTGTAGCTACCTTGCATAACATCCCCATGATTGGCAATCTTCAGCATAGCTGTACAGGTGACCCATCCGGTCTTTTACACTATCTCATCTCATTTGGTTTAACCAAATTACTTGCAATATAATCCAGGCATGCGAATGAAAATAATTGAAGAACCATGAAAACTTGACAAATTTCTGACAAAAGTGCATGAAAATGGGCTGAAAGAAAGAGCTGCAATTTGTTCAACAACAAAAAACCTTGAATTCAGGTTAAAACCTTAGAATTCTCATGTCTGATAATCTAGGATTCTCTGCTATTTGCTACTTAAATAAACATCCACTTTTCTGTAAAGTGGGCCATCCCCAGATTTAAAGAATACCTTCCACCAGAAGTGTCTTGTCAGAACCTTGAAAGAAGTACCCTAGCAGTACCTATACACAAACATACACTGAATAAGCCAGCGCTGTCAAAACCTTGAAAGCACTACCCTAGCAGTACCCACACACAAACACACACTGAATAAGCCAAAGACGATTATTTTGTAAGACAACTGGGGCTGCTCATATCTTAATACCCAACTGGGGCTGCTCATATCTTAATACCCTAGCAGTACCCACACACAAACACACACTGAATAAGCCAAAGACGATTATTCTGTAAAACAACTGGGGCTGCTCATATCTTAATTAATTGATGACCATATACAAACACGCTCATTGACATCTCAACTCCAATGGGATATTGATGTTATCATAACAGTTAGCCATTCCTGTTGCCTGATAACTTCATTTCCTGCAACTTCATCCCCGGTAGACATGGTTCGTGAGAAGCATACCATATATCTATTCAATGAGTGACCTGTGAAACATTTTCGCGACATTTTTAGTGAAAAATTACATAAAAACCTTGCGTATAATATGACAAGCGCCTATATAACCACATTCAAGCTATACTCCATTTGGCTTCCTCTGGACAGGGACGTAACTTAACAGGCGCAGCTTTTACGCACGCGTATGTATCTTCCGCCTTTTAATGCTCGAGTGTATACGCCAGCGCCGTGAGTAGACTCGTGCGTTATGTGCTGCAATTAGTAGAATACGTGGTTACGTCACTGTCTCTTGATGGCCAAATAGACTATAGAAATTTATGATCTATATTCTGTAGGATCTTTATATTGAGCTGTTCATAAATGTGTTTCCTGATGGATATGTTTGTTTGAATAGATATGTTCTTTTCTGACCATCGCTTTAGAGGCAAACGTCAGCCAGTTTCAACAGACCCGAACTCACTTACACGGATATCCTTAAGAGAGTTACTGGGTTTCAACTGAATGAAATCAAGACAGTTGTGCAGGGCAGGCATTATGAATTTAGGACACCGCTTGAACCCAGTAATTATGCAACAAATGAATTTAAATAGGGTGAAAATCATTCATGTATCATTTTTTTTTAAAGATGTCATTCGTTTTTTCAACCACAGGTACAAAAACACATTGAATAGAGATGTTCAATGTTCTGATGCTCTGTCAATGCTCATCATGGGCTTACTGAAGTTAACAGAACTTTATATTAGGCCAACAAAATTGAATACTTTGGCTCAGCGGCCCACGCGCATTGCTTTTAAAATGGGATTTCGCGCATAGCGCTACGGCCGGCAGCCATTTTTTCTTCCATTTTTTTTGGGTTTTTTCCAAAAGAAATTTCAAATTAAGTTTCGGTGATACTTGGCAACCGTGTGACTGAGAACAACCGTTCAACTAACTTTGTGAAGTTAAGAGATAAGGAGAACACAGGCATATATAATGTGCATTGATCATATCTGATTACTTTTATTAAAAAGAAAAAAGCAGAACTATTGACTACATTATTATTTTTATTAAAAAAATATCAAAAAAAAGAGCGCATATACCATAGCTTATTTTGGTAAAAAATAAATAAAAAATCGCCAAAAGGCGCTGAGACAAAGTATTTAATTTTATTGGCCTTACTCAAATATCTGGCAATACAAGGTGCTTAAACTGATGATAAAATGCAGATCTGTAATATGCGGGGGATGGATTTCTTCATCTAGCATTAAAAAGTTTTGACTTTCTACACGAGTAATCTAAATAACTACACATAACAAAATGTGTACTCCTTTTTACGCATTAGAGCACTTCCTTGTTAAACCAACACTCGTACATCAAATACCGCTTCCTCGAATCCAGGTCCATCACATAAACTATACTTCCACTAATAGTTGTTACGGCAAATGTGTAGATGTTAAAGGTGTTGCCTACGATATGGTTTAGGAGCCCATTGGGTTACCTATGATAACCAAAAACTACCTACAGTGTTTATTTTTCTCTCAAATTGGGCTATCTTTGGTCATTTCATGTCCTATTAAAAGTAAAGTCATGATCAAATAAGGCTACATTTTAAACTATGAGTTGGGTGGGCTACTATAGTGCGCATTTTGCTAGCAACACTGAATGTAGGTCCATCTCTTAACCTTTTAATGATTTCAAATAATGGACACATTTGGGTACTCTGTAGTGAGCAATTCTAGAGAGAGAAAGAGCGCTATTCCCTAGAGGCAGTGTTCTGTAAAAAAAGTTATTTCATCCGCGGATAATTTGACGCGTTCTTCAGAATTTATTAAATTTGTGTGTCACAAATGTGAGCTTCTTAACAAAGATCTATGTACTTATGAAAACAAATTTCCATGTTTTTTACTCTCATGCAACCATTGTCGTCTGAAACTTATTCAAAATTTACGGCAGCATAAAATTTTAGTATGGTGAAATATTGCATTTGGCGAAAGGTGAGAAATTAAATTGGTACCATTAGCAGGTCTTCTTACACAGGGGAAAGATGCATTTGCATTGGGTAAAGATGCATTTGGGTAGAAATGCCTTTGAATAGGGTAAAGTTGCATTTACATAGGGTAGAGAATAGAGATGCATTTTCAACATAAAGCAAACTGACACTTACTGGGAAATAAACGAAGCAACTATCAATACCTAAATGGTTATTATAATTAGTATTTTTGTATGCATGATATTTACTTGCTTCTCTTATAATGGCAATAGTTAGGTTCTTCTCTCTAGTAGGTCAACATATATTTGTACTTTTGAGACCTAAAGTACGGGATGATTAAAGATGGGAATTTTGAATCATACCTTTTTGAATCTTCCTCCAGGTTAATTCTTCCTCCGGGGTAATATATATTGATGGATTGCAGAGAATGTAAAATTTCCGAAACGTTTAATGTCATTTGGCGCTGCGCTGGCCTTAATTATAGGTCCCTGGTAGGGTATCTATCGCCTCTTTGACATTATCGCAATCATATTATTCTTAAAAGTGTGCACTCGGATTAGTAAGAGGACATGTATCCTACGCCAACATCATAAATATTATCTTCTTTCATTTGCGAAACAAACAATCACAGCATTTTGCTAAGCGTGTTGATCTACGGCGATTTAATCTATCTGCTGCGTTTCAATCAAGACTTTGTCAACCCTCAGTGTTTACATTGTAAAGCTCACATAAAAGAAAACGTCAACACTCATTAGAGGGGCCTTATACTATCACTTTCTGAAAGACAAATGCTGACATGATTTATATATCTTTGGAGTTTTTGCTGTACATGTGATGCTCTGTTTGCTACCAAAGATGGTAAATTATAGAAGCATTCCTAGTAGGGTTTTACTTGTAAGAATTAATTGTCTTATCTGGAGAAATAGTAAGAATGAATATATAAACACTGAATCATAAGACATCTTAGTTTTGAAACCGGGCGACTCTTGATTAGATAGCGGTTCAAGGATCTTGGATTGTTTGGGCTCAGATAGAGTGGTACTATCGTAGGACTAAAATGTTCTAAAATTGTTAACGATCAGTTTAAGACCAGATTACAGTACATGTAAATCCTGGATAAACATACTTTAGTCCTATAAAATGTTTGTATACTGTAAACGTGGACATTTTCGCGCTACATTAATGTTTGCGCTTTTCACGCTCCAAGCAGCTTCCTTGAAAATAAAAACACGAGAACATATTTATTTTGTGTATAAGTCTATGTAATGAACTTTCAAATCGCGACTTTAAAAAACCAAGCAAAATGGCTGAAAGTCGGCAAAGCGCGAAAATTTGATTGCACCAAAATTACCACTTTTACAGTATCAGGATTTATAGATAAATGTAATCACAAATTCCTCTGCGATGGATGTTTAATAATGACGCTCCTCTTCAATCCAACATAACATACCATACCTGTGTCTCGCATCATACCCTATCTCCAAACAATATAAGACACAATATAGGGCCACAATATAAGGCCACAATATAAGCACAATATAAGACACAATATAAGGCCCAATAAGGCCCAACAAGACACAATATAAGGCCCAATAAGACACAATATAAGGCCAACAACAACAAAAAAGTTGTGTTGCCCTCAGCAAAGACCCTAAAATCTTAAAAACTAGGGTCGCATTTGTGTGTTTTTTCTTGTTTTTTCTAAATTAAAAAAAACAAAACACAAGAAACATTAGTTAAATTGACTAAGGGCCTATACCAATTTTGTCTCAACATAAACCATTTATTTTTCAGCTAAGAACATTTTAAATATTTAGCACTTAAGGGCAACACAACTTCTTTTTTTGTTGGCCTAAGGGTGGATGCCAAGCAGACGAATAATATTTACCTCCTTCTGTGAGGAGACAACAATCAAGACATTTTGTAGTTGGGACGCAAATTTATTAACTGTAAACAACATTTGACAAAACACTCTATATACATACCAATCAGTCTTATCATGTATACTATACGCTTTATTCCGTCAAGGTATCAAATGTTGTTTACGGTAAATAACATTGCAATTGGGACACTCACTCAAAACACACAAAACATGATGGACTTTGAGTACCACTTCCGGACTGACACCCCCTCATACGTCAGATTACACTATATACTGAAAAGCAACATATTTTTGCGTATTTCGGAAATATCCTTATTTGCAAAAAGAGTTTAGTAAAAGATCAAATTAAAACAAATTGGCATTCCTGAAATAAGATTAGACACTCACTCACTCAAAACACAAAACATGATGGACTTCGAGTACTACTTCCGGACTGACATCCTCCCCTCATACGTCAGATTACACTATAAACGGAAAAGCAACTTATTTTCGCGTATTTCAAAAATATCCTTATTTGCAAAAAGGTGTTTAGTAATAGATCAAATTAAAAGAAATTGGCATTCCTCACATAAGATGGGACACTCAACTGACTTGACCTTTAATTCCCACAAAACATGGTGGACTTTGAGAAGTACTCCGAATCGACACCCCCTCAAATGTATAACAACCGATTGTACAATATACGCTAAGCGCATCATTTTTGCGTACGGGAACATTTCACAAATATTGCGACAGTCAAAACTTTACCAATGCTCATTTCATTTCTACGTCAAATAAAAGAAATATATATTCCTGAACTTTTTCTACAAAAAGTCAGGTCATTCATCAGCTGTGAAATTTTTGATGTTGTGAAAATATCGTTCTATTCAGTATATATTTATAGATCATCCTATTTCCTGCCACATCGTTTGTCAGTTTTGTGACATTTATTGAAGACTTTCACTAAGAGAGGGTCAGTCAATAGACGTTAATGTGTGAAAACCACAGAGGCCTCTACAGAGGCTAGCTGGTCATCAAAATATAAAAACTGCTCAAAAAAAGTTTGGAAATGTGTATTCAATCGCCATTTTTTTGAATATTTTGTGATATATTCATATTGTAAATCATATCAATGTAAAGCTGATGTGTTCTTCTTTCTAACGACATCTCATTTGTAGCAATCACTTGTTTCAGTGCTTAACCGTATGCTTGAGAATGTGGGGAGGTCGCATTCAAAATGTGTCAAATTCCCCACTATTTTGCGCTCAAAAGGCTATCTTTGTCATCTGTTCAATGAAGTGTTACATTGACTACTACAGTGTAGAGTGATGCTCTTTTGACATGAGCATAAAATAGTGTTGATTTTGGCACATTCAGATTGAGACCTCTCCTTGTTCTCAAGCAAGTGGCAGAGCGCTGGAACAAGGTATTGCTACACATTTGGTATCATTGTAAAGATGAACACATCAGCTCTTCATTGATTCATCTTCAATAACCCTAACCCCCAAAGCGCATTTTGTGTGTGTGTAATAAACTATGGGGGAGGGGGGAATGGGTCAAATTAGGTGAGGGCAGTCTGGCTGTGCCGGCGATGGAAATTAAACCTGGGTCACCTGCATGGAAGTCAAGTCCTAGTCTTTGTCAAAGACACCTCGCAAAATTACCTGTCGAAGCGAGGCGTATGCCGACCTGTCGGCTGCCGAAGGTGGGAGGTCTAGCAGTGCGAGGTGTCTTTGCGCAAATAGCTATTCTAGCGTGTAAGCAGTATGTGTCGATCAAACACCGTTGTCATCGTAACACACGATTAACGTTTAAAGATAGCACTTGATATCGCTGACATCTCCCGATATATCAACCAATCATTATCAACCAATCAGAAAGTGCAATTTTTCCGGGGAAAATCTTCCGTAAAACAATACAAAATATAACACAAAGAATAATTTGCGGAAACGCTTTGTATTATACTATTTTTACAGGGGGGCACTCACACTGTTTTAAAAGTGGTCACCACATAGCCTTGATCACAGAGGGGCGCTCACACTGTTTTAAAAGTGGTCAACACAAAGCCTTGATCACAGAGGGGCGCTCACACTGTTTTAAAAGTGGTCACCACAAAGCCTTGATGAAAGGCTAGTCAAGCCCCTGATCGCACCACAGAGTCAGATAGCCCGCCTGGTCATGCCACGGGACTGGGGAAGCGTGTTCTACCAGCACCTAGCAGTATCCTGTAAAAAGTGGTAAATTATGCGCGATTATTTTTTATGCGTGTTTTTAAATTCCACGATTTGTTCATCACATAGACCTATACGCAAAAGAAATATATTTGTGTGTTATTATTTTAGCGGTAGCTCATTCGAGCGCGAAAATATATGTAGCACAAAAATGTTCACTTTTACAGTAATATTTTGTAGTACTCAGGATAGTGAGGGTTAACCCTAAGCGCACTGAATCTCACTAAATCTCACTGCCAGAAACTATCTCCGGGCACGTGCTGCTGCATTGCCGCGATGACGTCACCTACCGCAGGCATATGTGGCCACGGAGTTTGTGGCCGCATATGACCTAGGGAGTTAGCTCAGTCGGTAGAGGGACAGACTTGGGTGCGGATGGTCCGGCGATCGAATCCCGGGGGGTGCTGGGTGATTTTTCGGGTAAAAAAAATAGCACTTTTTCCCCCCTCCCCCCGATAGGCACAAAAAAACTAGCTTTACTGGTTAGGGTTAATAAATGTCAATTTTTGATGTGCAATAACCCTAAGCGCACTGAATCTCACTAAATCTCACTGCCAGAAACTATCTCCAGGCACGTGCTGCTGCATTGCCGCGATGACGTCACCTACCGCAGGCATATGTGGCCACGGAGTTTGTGGCCGCATATGACCTAGGGAGTTAGCTCAGTCGGTAGAGGGACAGACTTGGGTGCGGATGGTCCGGCGATCGAATCCCGGGGGGTGCTGGGTGATTTTTCGGGTAAAAAAAATAGCACTTTTTCCCCCCTCCCCCCGATAGGCACAAAAAAACTAGCTTTACTGGTTAGGGTTAAAGGAAGTTAAAGCCCCTATCAAACCAGTAAGAATGAGAGCCTATAGAGTTCAAATACGAAAAATCGATGTCAATCTTTAAAATGAAATAGTACACTGCCAATATCAACACATACATATTACACATAACACTTTATCTATTTATGGTCTATTATATTTTCTCTAGGCAGTGATGCCAACTTTTACAGGCACAACATTTACGCATTTATTTATCCTCTGTCTCTGTACGCGTGTGTGTAACTGTAAACGCAAGTGTTCTGAACAGGTGCACGCAATAATGCACTGCAGTTGGTCAATGTCTATACTTTATTTGTCTTCCTCTGGACAGTGACATAAAGTAACAGGCGCAGCATTTACGCACACGTATGTATCTTCCGTATTTCTACGCTCGCCTGTGTACGCCAGCGCCTCGAGTAGGCGCGCACGTTATGTACTGCAATTAGTAGAATACGCAGTTAACGTCACTGTCTCGTGATGGATAAATAGACTATAGTGGAAGTGAACCAGACTAAAGCCGTTTGTAGTCATTATTCCATACATAATTTTGAGACACCCCTGTAGACATGGAAGGCCATAATACCTTGCACAGACACCAGACATGGGTCTCAGGTGCACCGAGTAACGAAGGCATCACTTCCAACAGTGTGCAAACATTACACTTATTTAAAACCCCTTCATGCTCCACTTAATTCTACCCGATTAAAATTTCATTACGCAAAAAAATGCTCATGGTGCCTCTAAGAGTATTAGGTGAGTTGTTGTATAGATTTCTAGTACAGACATGGAAGGTGCACTACGGATTTTGCCTAAAATGCATTTGGCAATATAATGTAGAACAAAAACAGTGCTAGCATGATTTTCTATTCATTTCATTGTATTTATTCCTAGAAAAAGTAGGATATTTTCGATTCAAAATGAGGGACTTTGCAGGTGAAATCAATTTGATCTTCTAAACTTTAAAAGGACACCAAATGTATCCACATCGACAAGGCATTCAGATTTTACGAGTGAAAATGACTTCCTAAGTTCATTTTATTTTATTTATTTTGTCTATCCGTTTTCATCTATATTTGAAAAACACACAGCCGCGCAAAGTCTCCCCTTTTGATATGCAGCATCACATTTTATGCCTATAATACAGAAATTAACAGAAATGTACCATACTATAATTTAATGTCATATATTGTCAAAAAATGGGTAGAAACAGAGTCTCACCCTTACAATTTACGACATCTGTGAAGTACGTGAATGCTGTCTGGTGATGTGATGAGGTGCAGTGAGATTTGATTGGCATCAGTTGAGCAGCGATCATTATCATTATTTTTCTCATAACATCAAAACCATTTAACGAACGTTTGAGTTTACTAGAAATCATTGCCAGTAGCAATATTTACATATTTAACCACCTCAAGGTTTAGTAAACAAGTCACCCTAACCAAGACAAACAGAATTGTTTGCCTGTAGAATACTAAAAGCTATGTCATTAATTATCCTGGTAGCAGTAGAGGATGCATGGATGGTTTATGGAGATGGTTGGCTAGACTTGAACAAACAATCTTCATCTTATATTTGGTTACCATATCAACATACAGTGTTTACAACCATTAGGACCCATTACTGCTAAGTATAGCAACATTCTGTTTCAACTGTTCTTATCTACTACTGATAATGGACATGGTGCTTTTCAATAACAAAATACTGCTGGAAGTAATATTTGACAAATTCCCCTCATGATGTAGTTGCTATCTACTGCTGATAGCAATATATGACCAATTTTGATCATGATGCATTTGCTATCTTCTGCTGATAGCAATATTTGTATAATTCCGCTCATTATGCAGTTGCTAGCTACTAATGATAGCAATATTTGAAATATTTTGATCATGATGCATTTGCTATCTACTGCTGATAACAATATATGAAGATTTCCGCTCATAATATAGTTGCTATCTACTGCTGATAGCAATATATGACCAATTTTGATCATGATGCATTTGCTATCTACTCCTGAAAGCAATATTTGTATAATTCCGCTCATGATGCAGTTGCTAGCTACTTATGATAGCAATATTTGAAATATTTTGATCATGATGCATTTGCTATCTACTGCTGATAGCAATATATGAAGATTTCCATTCATAATATAGTTGCTATCTACTGCTGATATCAATATATGAAGAGGTTTTTTGCAAAAGGGCCTGCATCCACTTTGGCTCTTATTGAGAAAAAGTCAAAAAACTGTTTCTAAATATTCAAGTTGAGCAATTGAAAAACTGAATTGATTATGAAAGAGGTACACTACACACTAATTTAAATTGAACTAAATTTCAAATGTGCTAGTTTTCAATTTTTGTAAAATCATGTTTACATTTTTTGAAAATTTGGATGTAGGCCCTTTTGCAACAAAACTCCATCTGTTTGTACATAGAGAAAAAATACCACACACAAACAATCATTTATTTTAATCATTTAAAAAAAATAAGTTTGATATAGAAATGTATAGGTCACAATCATATGTTTCAAGGAAATAAAGTCATTTTTTTCAAAAAGACCTATATCTCATTGTAAACAGCCATTGAAGTTGTTGTTTTGTTGCAAAAGGGCCTGTATCCTGATTTAATTCTGGATACATGCCCTTTTGCAACAAAACAACAATTTCAATGGCTGTTTACAATGAGTCTTTTTTGGAAAAATATGACTTTGTTTCCTTGAAACATATGATTTTTCCCTACACATTTCTATATCAAACTCATTTTTGAAAAAAAAATGCACCATAGCCCTTTTGCAACAAAGCTCTTCATATGACCAATTTTGATCATGATGCATTTGCTATCTACTGCTGTTAGCAATATTTGTATAATTTTGATCATGATGCATTTGCTATCTTCTGCTGATAGCAATATTTGTATAATTCCGCTCATGATGCAGTTGCTAGCTACTACTGATAGCAATATTTGAAATATTTTGATCATGATACATTTGCTATCTACTGCTGATAGCAATATATGAAGATTTCCGCTCATAATAGAATTGCTATCTACTGCTGATAGCAATATATGACAAATTTTGATCATGATGCATTTGCTATCTACTGCTGTTAGCAATATTTGTATAATTCCGCTCTTGATGCAGTTGCTAGCTACTACTGACAGCAATATTTGAAATATTTTGATCATGATACATTTGCTATCTACTGCTGATAGCAATATATGAAGATTTCCGCTCATAACATAGTTGCTATCTACTGCTGATAGCAATATATGACCAATTTTTATCATGATGCATTTGCTATCTACTGCTGTTAGCAATATTTGTATAATTCCGCTCTTGATGCAGTTGCTAGCTACTACTGACAGCAATATTTGAAATATTTTGATCATGATACATTTGCTATCTACTGATGATAGCAATATATGTATATTTCTGCTCAGGATGCAGTTGCTAGCTACTACTGATAGCAATATATGAAATATTTTGATCATGAGGCATTTGCTATCTACTGCTGATAGTAATATATGAACATTTCCGCTCATGATATAGTTGCTATCTACTGCTGATAGCAATATTTGAAGAAAAAAATGCTGTTCTTGATACATTTGCTATCTTCTGCTGATAGCAAAGTTTGAAAAATGCTGCATGATAATTTACTATCTAATGCTGATAGCAAGTTCATGAAGATAGCAATGTTTGAAAAATGCCACTCACAATAATTTGCTATCTACTGCTGATAGCAATTAAGCAATAATTGACAAAAGTCATTCATATTGTATTTCCTATCTACTAAATGTTTGATAAATTACGCTCATGATGCATTTGCTATCTAATGCTGTCAATATTTAAAAGCAATTTACAATGTCTTTTAATGATACAGTTATTATCATCTGCTGATAGCAACAGTTTCTCATGATATATAATAATTCAAATCTACTACTAATACAACTGTAGCTTATTTTCAGAATATTGATCATAGTATATTGATTAGCTACCAGCGCTATCTACTGCCGACAGCAAAGGTTTGCGCATGTCTTTCATAATACATTGCTAACTAATGCTGCAATGCCTTTGATAATGTACTGTCGTTCAATGGTGTATCTGTTTTCTACATGATACCAACATCTTTGGTGTTGCTTGTGGATCTCCTTTTGCTACCTACTGCTGGTAGTAATAGGTTGAGCTATTTAAGGCTACTGCTGATAACTATAGGGTGAAACATTATAGCAATATTTACAACCATTAGTCCTTTTAGGCACCAAACTGCCTGAGCAGACACTTTTTTAAACATCAATATATTCAATAAATGAATCCTTATCTTTTGAAACTGTTGTGTTTTTCTTCAAGTTACACAATGAATGCATGACTGTGCTCAGTGAATCTTGCAGCATACTTCACCCATTTAATAATAGGTTTGAATGTGACGAACTCTTTTGCAACATACTTTTTCTATCCATTTGCCTGAGGTGACATATGTGTCAATACATGGCACTTAAAACGGTTAATAAAATACAAAGAATAGGGTATAAGTAAGGTTGCAAATTCAAAAATGGTAAAACAGTTTGGGATGACATACAAATATGTACTATAGAAATCTATAGTGTGCTATTACAGAAATTACCAAAGGGCTTAGCAAAGAAATACAATACAGGAATAAAACAAGTAATAGACTGTGCAATTGGTGAGGTTGAAGAAAAAGATCTGTTTTGAGCTTTATTTGGTATAGTTGCAACTGATGAGAATTTTCTCCTTTGACAGGGAAGCTTATTCTACAAGATATGGGTCACGGGGTACTATATCTCATTGTGATTTTTTTAAATTTTAATATTTTCAACCTTGAAAACCTTAAATGGAAAATCTTTTGGGGCCCTAATGTTAGGATTAGTTTGATAATATCAATCAAACCATTTGTACAGGAAAATATTAAGATTTTGCAAGCTGCCTCATTAGCTCAAATGGGTAGGCACCAAACTGCCACTCCAGCGACCCGGGTTCAATCCTAAGCCCCTATGGTGATAGGCCTCCCCACCCATACCCTTTTTTTTATCCCATGATATTTGTATGCCCCAAAACACCCCCCCCCCCCCCCCCCCCCCCCCCCCCCGCTTTAGATTTATCAACCACAACAAGCAAAACTTGTCGCAAGACTGAATATGGCCATCATCCCAAATATAATTTCCTGTACAATATTCTCATCATGCTTGCACTTTAATGCCAAGAGAAATGACCGCATCTCATCCAATTAATCAACACCCTGTCAGAAATGCACCGTTTATGGCCATTGCTTCTCTACTCATGTTTCACTGAGGCTCCCTCCATCGGAGGGATGACAAATCGAATCAAATCGAAAGTGTTAGACCATTAAAACAGTGTACATATTGTATTATAAGTTGTGTTAAGGGGAGGTTAAGTTTTATTAACCAATTTTATTGAACAAACCAAGAGGTACACCTAACCTAACAGAGTATAGCTCAAGAGGGCTGATTGCACTCGTAGTTAAGCTCAAGTGTCTCATGGTCGCTCTCTAGGTTGTACTCAATCAGTATACTCTGGTTCTATCATCGCTATGATTCCCATCAATGAATGCATAATGGTCAATCATCTCAACTCACAGTTTGCCCTCATTCTAATAAGGCATGGTTTCATACAATCTTTCGTTACCACATGACTTGTATCAGTCTTGTCTAGATGCTCAGTCAATAGGCTCTAATGAGTCTTATATCAGGCCAAATGACTCATGACAATCATAAGTCATGATTATCAGGCACGTTCCAAGATCAGTTGGCATATGAATTGTGTCCTCTTATTAATCTCATAGCTCAATGTCTCATGAATGGCTTCTTACTTCTTAGTGCTCACTCAGTCAGCACAAGCCACTTATGGCTGTCCAGGCAAGTGTTCTATGGTCAGATCATCCTGAATGTCTGCCAATTTTTGCATTGAATTATGTTCAGTCCACATGGTATCTTGATCAGTCATTATGGCATCACAGACATTATCATTCCAGTGTATCGTATACGGTCTAGGATCGGCCCATACACGGGTCAAATTTCACCAGTACAACAACTCATGTCACCCTTATTACTATCCAGCAGTATCGGTTATGCCTCATGGTCAGGAGTCACACGCTTCTTTGGTCAGAACAGATTGATCATTTTGTAACCATCAGTTGCACATACATTACATGCTTTTTCACTGAGTTAGTTACGCTCATTCAAGATGGTCGTAGTAAATCATCAGCAACGACTCATTATAGCCAATAAGCACAATGCTTCTCAGTCAATCAACACAATATGTGACTCACCTCTCCTATTATTCACCATCAGTGACATAATGTTTATTCAACACAAATCAGTCATGAATCATCATCGGTTTTGACTAGCACAAAGCAATTCAGGGTCACTCAGCGCAAATGACTCATGGACAGTTAGCACAATGATTCATGGTCACTCAACAAGTACCATGGTCAATCATCATAAGACATGGTCAATCCATGTGTTTGCTTGTGTAGGCTTAATTTAGGCCGTATACTTAATCAAGGCCTATAGATCATTTTTGTGCTCAATAAGCGCTCCCATGTCAGTCACACTCATAGCATGTCTCTGCCAATTATTGCATTGGATCCTGAATGTCTCTGTCCAAACGACTCATGGACAGTAGCACAAGGACTCAGTCATGCTCACTCAACTAGTTCCATGGTCAATCATCTTAATAATAGTAAGACATGTGCCTTCAGTAGTACAAAGGGCCACAATTTGTGGTCAGTCAGCACACAATATCACCCATGCCATGCCTTATTAGCCAGCATCACTAACTCAAATGCTAATAATTAATTATAATCACTAAACTCATACTCATGGTCAACCATCAGCAATGACTCATTTTCTGTAAGGACAGTTGATTCATGGCCAATCAGTGCACATGATGAATGTCACTCCTTTAAGTACCATCAGTAGTTATCCATGGTTGGTCATGAATTATCCATACTCAGTCCACACAAACGGCTTGATGTCTTTTAACGTAATCAACACCCATGGTCAATGTGTCACAGGCAGTTTGCACAATCCAATGTCTTGGTGCCATGCATGTTATCCCACGTGCTGGCAATACAATTGTCTCATTCTACATATTTACTTGTGGCCAGCTCTCATGGTCAGTCACATTCTCACATGGTCAGCTTATTGCTTATGGCCAATCATCTATGTGTCAGTCCACACAAACGTCTTGATGTCTTTTAACATGATCATCACACATGGTCAATGTGTCACAGGCAGTTTGCACTATCCAATGTCTTGGTGCCATGCATCCCAAGTGCTGGCAATACAATTGTCTCATTCTACATATTTACTTGTGGCCAGTTCTCATGGTCAGTCACATTCTCACATGATCAGCTTATTGCTTATGGCCAATCATCTATGTGTCACCCAATGGTCAGCCCTTATGAGACATGGTTATTTAGCACGCAGATTGTCAGCCATCCCATCTATCTATTATCATTGATACAAGCCAAAGTGCTGGTCGTTCATTAAACATCAGTGGCACTTGAGCTTGATAGTTATAGCTGTAATTATTTGGGTTAGTCTTTTGGCAAAACCATTGGTCTTCAATAAGCGCTCATATGTCAGTCAGATTCATGGCATCCCTTCACAATCAATGACTTGTGACTCTGCATCCTTGCAATAAACCAACACTTTTAGCAACGTTGTGCATCATTGGGTTTCAGGTTAGTTGGCCAGCTACCTACATGTATACAAAATCGAGGCCTATTCCTGTTCCCTGGATTCAATTTTGTTTCATATGACACTGTGTACTCGGTAGTAATTTCTTACAACTGTGGGCCAGAACTCTTGGGCTCTTATACCCTATTACCACATTTTGGGCTAATTTGGGCGATCGGGTCAGCGTTGGGTCCTTCTCTTAGGCCCCATCACGCTTCCACTTCAGTCGGGTCTTTGGGACAATCAGTCTGTCTGTCGCCATTACATTGTCTCAGCTGATCTGGACTGGGGGTTGGAGCAGCTACTTCCCCCGTTCCGGCAAATTGGTTTCCTTGTATGCTTGTCTCCCGCATTTAGTGGGGGAGAGTCCCTGCTTCGGGTGGATTGGTGTGAGCCCCCTTGGGCTTCACATTAGTGGTCCGTATTGGTGCAGTTCAATAAGGGGAGGTTAAGTTTTATTAACCAATTTTATTGAACAAACCAAGAGGTACACCTAACCTAACAGAGTATTACCTAACAGAGTATTATGTGCCTTGTGTGTGACCCCCTCTGATAAGTGGTAGCATATAAAATAGCACCCTCGCTTGTTTTGGGATTACATAGCAACTATCATAATGGCTGTGTGCACAGAGCCTCCCTGGGTCTCTTTCCCACCCACTGCCTCCCTATTGGTATTTGTCATTACTCAGCCTCTCTATAGGCTTTCCCATCATTGCTCTATTCTTTCCTTGGGAAAGTAGCTGTGTCTGACGATCGGTAACCGTGAGGTCTTTCTCACGTAAGTGGGCGATCGGGTCAGCGTTGGGTCCTTCTCTTAGGCCCCATCACGCTTCCACTTCAGTCGGGTCTTTGGGACAATCAGTCTGTCTGTCGCCATTACATTGTCTCAGCTGATCTGGACTGGGGGTTGGAGCAGCTACTTCCCCCGTTCCGGCAAATTGGTTTCCTTGTATGCTTGTCTCCCGCATTTAGTGGGGGAGAGTCCCTGCTTCGGGTGGATTGGTGTGAGCCCCCTTGGGCTTCACATTAGTGGTCCGTATTGGTGCAGTTCAATAAGGGTCAGTTTGTCTTAGATTATCACTCTACCAAGGGTGATTTTAATCACTCCGTCACAAAAGAATACAAGGAAATACTGTACTAGATGAACATAAGCAAAAAAAATTACACTAGGAGCCATTATAAATTTTACCTTAACACTTTCCACGCGGCAGGCATCTGCAGACGACATTCCAAAATTTCACAAAATGTTTTAAAAATGTCAAAATAATTCAATTTCATTACCATATTTGGAATCACCATGAGAAATGCATTTAAATAAGTACAAACATACCTAGAATTGATTCAGTAATCCTTGAAAGTTAGGAAAGGTTTCTGAAAAAACATGTTTTGTACATGGTAAAACCAAAAGCCATGTGGAAAGTGTTAAATGTCAATCGCAGCATCATAATCATCAAGATTCCTAGTCAATATTTGTGGATGCCATTTAGTCAAAATTGGTGTAATCATGTAATTTGGACTATTTATGTAGGTTGTTACTTGGCTTATGGGCATTGAAGGACCCAGCTGTCTGCCTATAACCCCCTTGAATTTTGCAGACATAGATGAGACCATGTAAAGGTAGACATTCACAGGTAGTAAGATCGAATAAAAAAATATGAATTTTTAAATTCGTGCGGCGAATTCATGGAGGCCGCCATTTTTAAAATTACGTCATTATAGTTGCTGCTAATATCACCTGATTTTTACCTTTTCTTGAATGGAGTGCCCAGTTTATCATTAAATTTGACTGAAACTCAATTCCAGATGATATTTTGTGCTTTCAATTGATCCCGATAAACAAATGACGTCATTTTGAATGAAAAAACCACCTCTTACACGAACGAATTTGTTCCATTTTTGTTGTTTTAAAATCACTTAAATTACTCCTTTATCCGTCGATAGATTTTTCTCGACGTCGGTGAAAAGTTAGTAAATACATTTAACTATCGGATTCACAAGTGTTAACATACCCCCGAATTAATAGAATTTCCCCGCAACCAAAAAACTGTAATTGCTATATACTTAACTGTGTACATCCGGGACACTAATATACTTTTTAATTAAAATGGCGGCCCCCATAGTCGGACACAAATTTAAAAATTCGCATATTTTAATTCGATCTTACTGACTGTTCAATGTGTGATGATGAATATCTCATGATGCCATATATGTCCGTGTTGCCTCGGATGGCAATGTACATCACTAGCACTAGACTTGTGCTTCCTCACTAGATGTGCGCTTCCTCAATTGCCTGAAACTGTGACCCTCGGAACCTTGGTAGCAGATAAGACCCTGCTCTATAGTGTTGGGTCTGCGGTTGCATCTTGCTACGCTTGCAGCTCGGTACTGGTGCTATACATCACGTGGTATGAAGGTGAAGGGGTGAAATGTTTTGATGTGACCTTTCCTTGATGCAATTCAAATCAAACCAATGTGGTGAACCTTGGTAGCAGATAAGACCCTGCTCTATAGTGTTGGGTCTGCGGTTGCATCTTGCTACGCTTGCAGCTCGGTACTGGTGCTATACATCACGTGGTATGAAGGTGAAGGGGTGAAATGTTTTGATGTGACCTTTCCTTGATGCAATTCAAATCAAACCAATGTGGTGAACCTTGGTAGCAGATAAGACCCTGCTCTATAGTGTTGGGTCTGCGGTTGCATCTCGCTACGCTTGCAGCTCGGTACTGGTGCTATACATCACGTGGTATGAAGGTGAAGGGGTGAAATGTTTTGATGTGACCTTTCCTTGATGCAATTCAAATCAAACCAATGTGGTGAACCTTGGTAGCAGATAAGACCCTGCTCTATAGTGTTGGGTCTGCGGTTGCATCTCACTACGCTCGCAGCTCGGTACTGGTGCTATACACCACATGGTATGAGGGTGAAGGGGTGCAATGTTTTGGAACCCATGGCACGATGTGACATTTCCTTGATGCAATTCAAATCAAACCAATGTGCAGTTGTCAGGGAATTTTATGACAAACTAGCTCACTTCTTGAACAAGTTCTTTTTCCCAGTCCCTAAATTTGGTCTGCAATGTTTAAAGACATGGGACCCTGCCTCATATCACATTAACACTTTGTACATATTCCAAAATGGGGATGTAACACTTGTTTATTAGTATAGCGTAGTCTGATTTCAAAATGCTGATGCAATTATTAAGAGTACTACTTTTCCGAATGTTGGAATTGGGTCTTGTTCTCAATATTTGATATAAAAATCCAATTTGAAGGAGTTGGCTCTTGTAATAAATAATAATGAAAAGATCAAATCTTGCAGTCCACACGACAGATTTTTTGCTTTTTGGCAACATTACAATGATATCTGATGCCTAATAGATGCCCATCTCAAGTTTGTAATACTATTGTATATTGACATACTACTTCCTGATAGCAGAACTTCTTACAAAATGAGGTATGGAGTTACAAAATACGGGTATTATATTCTACTATAGTTTAATCAGTTCCAAATTGGCAAGAAATATTTGTTTTTTATCTCTCCGTGCGCTAAAGTAATCCAGGCATATGTGCGAGATTATGTCCACACGCACACGGTTCTGGGTGATGCGTCACGCATATGATGCACAATGCGCATGTTGACTTCATGCTCGCCGGCGTCCTTCTTTATTAATTCGCTGCTGTAAGAAGGCTTCGCCAATTTGGACCTGATCAAACTATATATTATTCTCTTCCCGTCTGCAAATCGTATGGCTTGCAATGCAAAGTGAACTCCTTGGACATACTTGGCTTACAATGGTTATTTTCTCTGAACTGAGGTCTTAACACTTCCCTCGTGACTATATTGGTTTTGCCATTCACAAAACAGAATTTTTTTCAGAAACCTTTCCTAACTTTATCTCAAGGATTACTGAACCAACACTAGGCATGTTTGTACTTATTTCAATGCATTCTCGTGGTGATTCCAAATATAGTAATACAATATAATGATCCTGACATTTTTGTACCATTTTGCGAAATTTTGGAATGTTGTCTGCAGACGCCAGCCGCATGTAAAGCGCTAACCATAATCTTCAAGTGTTAGGTCCATAATACCATATGATACACAATATATGTCAACAGGATGCTCCGATATTTAGGAAGTAAATTCAACAGCAAATCCTAACATAATTGTTGGGATTTGCTTCAAAACAAGATACTATATAATATATGTTTCATTTGATAGAATTGATAGTATTCCTCCATCATGCTCGTCCCTAGAGAAGCGGGAGATATTATAAACATTTGAACCCTATGCCTTTAGATGCATTTCTAATGCTACAATACCATTTGTGATGCGATCTGTGAAAACCTGTCGGATGTCGCAAAATGCGAACTAGGGATTATGGGTAAAATAAAAATGTAAACAAATAAAATAAAAACGTATTTTTTCTTGAATTTTTTTAAAAGAAAATTAAATTCCAATATTTTGTGTCATCTTTTATGAAATTTCACCTTCAAAAACTTACTTAAGTCACATTTATTATTAACCCTATAATGTTATTTATTCTATTGAATTATGTATCTTTTTTTGGCCTGTTTTCATGATTTCTTGTTTCTTAGCTTTTATGACATCACAATCATTATTCACTCATATCTTTTTTTGTAGTGATCGTAGAAAAAAATGATCGAAACGGTTCTGTAATCAGCACAGTTTCAGCTTTCTTATGATATAAATATCTCCAATACGAAAAACGCCACCATGTGGCGGGTTTTCACAGATCGCATCACATTTGTCCTCGTTAGCTCAGATCACAACACTGGGATTTGGCTTCAAACTTACTTACATGTAATGCTCAATTAATATACCTAAACTGGGTGTAAGATGTGAAAATTTATTATCTATTTTATACTTAAATTGATTCACTTACCTATTTTGTTAGAAGACGTCAGGGAAGATGGTGTGATGTTTCCATGTAACAGGATGAAATGAAAATGAAAAGAAAAACAAAACTTATTAACTTTATGCCGACATTCTTCATCAATATAACTGAAACAGATTAAATGCACTACTCTTCTCTCGTCTATGTGACGTATCCATTGCTAGTGATTATTTCGAAATTATAATGGCTCATGCAAATTTTGGATGTATTAAAGTGATCAAATTAATTTTTAAAATACCACTGAAACTGATTAACTATTGTGATGACTACTTGCAAAGTCTTTCCTTAAACCACTTGTTATGTAGCAGGCCCACAGCACGAGACAGAGGATTGTGCAAAATAAGTTAAAACGCTGAAAACGATGAAAATGATCCCCCAAATGAACTGAAAAATTAAGACGAATATCGAGAATAGATATTTGAACCTAATTCAACTAAGAACTTTTGGCCTCATTCACTTCCCTATATCCCATACACTTCAATAAATGAGGGACAGTCTGCGAGATATATATAGAGTTGTGGATTGTTAATCTTATTCAGTTGAGGACATTTAATTGGCCGGGTTCGTTTATCTGATATAGACCCATCAACCTTCTCTATCCGACACACATCAACAATATTGTAGCGGTGAGTCTGCCAGAAAAGCTAGGTTTGTGGATTAGTGATCAATTGATTGGAATTATTTCAGCTGATATTGTGGTAGATACTCATAAAATGTTTGTATCAGAAGCTCAACATTTAAGTTACTATCAACCAAATCACCTGGCTGTAGATTATGGGAGCTTCCTGAACTAAGGCCAAAAAAAGAGGAGTTGTGTTGCCCTCATCTGGCCAGGTCAAAATAACGAGAATTGTGGGCCGGTTGGTTTTTTTTAAAGATTTGTTTAAGATTTGTGTTTTTTTTAAAGATTTTTTTTTATATTTCAACATTATTTTTACCTATCTTCTGTTTGATAAATGTGTGCAAAAGCCAACGAAACCAAGAAAACCAAACAACAAGCTCAGGTTTGTACTCGTATATTGTTTTTTATTTAGTCTCATTCTCTCCATCGTTGTCTTTAATTTAGTATCTTACTATAAATCTGGAAACGGTGTATGTTTGTGTGTGTGTGTGTTTGTTATCCTTATTTCTCCGTTAGTGGTGATCAAAGTGACGCCTAATTTGCATGAAAGATAGAGGAAATAACGGGAAGGGTGTTAAAGTTTATTCCACTGAAATTGGTTAACAATTGGCTCCAAAAACAGCAAAAAACCTCTCAGATTTGGCTCATAAATGCCACAAGAATTGAACAACATTGTGCGTTGCGCGTACTACCGCGTAATCATACCGTGGTAACGCGTCGCGTGAATGTTTGCGCAAGGGCTCACTGCCGCGGCACACGCGCACTCCTACACATGGCGCAGAAGCCACACGGGAAATGGTCACAGGCCTGTTTGGTAGGGTGTTTTGTGTCATGTTGAGGGGGGGGGGGCGTCGGTGTACTAAACCACGGGATATGGTTTAGGATAGGCCTAGGGTTATAATGGTACAAGTAGCGTTTTGCGGGGTTAATAAAGCAACCTGATTTATTTACTTTAAGTTGGCATGCCAAACAATCTAAGGGACCGAGGGTTAATGAAGAAGCCACGGGAAATGGTTTAGGGAGGGTTGTGATTATTATAATCAACCTGGTTTGGGTGGGTGTATGGAGCCGGGGGGGGGGGGGGGGGGGGGTAAACCACAAGAAATGTTTTAGGATAGGGCTGGTTAAGAGTTAATAAAGTATAGCCACGAAAATAGTTAGGAGGGTTATGATTATAAATTCACCTGGATAGTGTAGTTGCAGTGGGGGTTGGGGGTTGTAGGGGTTTTTAAAAGTACGGAGGGTTGACTTGATGCGATTTGAGAGGTAGGGGTTAATGAAGTAGCCAAGGTAAATGGTTTAGGAGGGATATGGTTATAAATCAACCTAATTAGGGGGGGGGGGGGGAGGGTTGTAGGGGGTTTATAATGCCTTTAGGAGGGATATGGTTATAAATCAACCTGGTTGGGGGGGGTTTATGTGGTTTCAGAGGTGGGTATTGTGGCATAACCATCTAGCGGGGACCCGAGCGTAGCGAGGGTACGCCGCTAGTACAATATAATATGTGGATATTCCATACTTTCAAGCAGTTTCTGTTATAGAATCAAGGGTGAATATTTTTTCATGGATGTGTACAAATCCGGCCGGCCAACCTTCCTGGTTTTAGGCTTGTGAGGGCAACACAAACTCTTTTTTTTGTGGCCTAATCTAAGAATTGAATTGTAGGGAGAAAAGCAAGCTCCTACAATAGCTACCCTTGATTTCTATTTTTCATAAAACTTTACATAGGATATAATAATACTACATCTGGCAGCAATGAATTTCGTATCGAAGGCTATAAATACGAAAAGGTCATGTAGCAATTAAGCAAAAGGCCTGATAATGTCACAACCGGTTTCTGCATTATTTATCCATACACGTACAGGAGTAGAGGACTCTGGAGTAATGACTAGAATGGGTTGATGTTTTTTCGGAACTAGAGCTAGTTCAATCCTCAATATAATATGGACATACACTTCATTAGCTAAATCAAGGGAAGTTATAGATAAGTGGATAATATACGCTCTATAGAAAGATTTTAGTGGAATCTGCTGTAGAAGATCAGTCCACAGGTGGTCGGGTCAATGGACAGAAATAGTGATCTCTTTTGGATTTCTTGTATTTGTCTGTTTCACCATATGACAGTTATTTCTGGTGGCAAAGAATTCACTGGACATGGTGGTCAATGAGCATAACTCACTGGACATGGTGGTCAGAGAGCATAACTCACTGGACATGGTGGTCAGTGAGCATAACTCACTGGACATGGTGGTCAGTGAGCATAACTCACTGGACATGATGGTCAGTGAGCATAACTCCCTGGACATGGTGGTCAGTGAGCATAACTCACTGGACATAGTGGTCAGTGAGCATAACTCACTGGACAAAGTGGTCAATGAGCATAACTCACTGGACATAGTGGTCAGAGAGCATAACTCACTGGACATAGTGGTCAGTGAGCATAACTCACTGGACATAGTGGTCAGTGAGCATAACTCACTGGACATGGTGGTCAGTGAGCATAACTCACTGGACATAGTGGTCAGTGAGCATAACTCACTGGACATAGTGGTCAGTGAGCATAACTCACTGGACATGGTGGTCAGTGAGCATAACTCACTGGACATAGTGGTCAGTGAGCATAACTCACTGGACATAGTGGTCAGTGAGCATAACTCACTGGACATGATGGTCAGTGAGCATAACTCACTGGACATGGTGGTCAATGAGCATAACTCCCTGGACATGATGGTCAGTGAGCATAACTCACTGGACATGGTGGTCAGTGAGCATAACTCACTGGACATAGTGGACAGTGAGCATAACTCACTGGACATGATGGTCAGTGAGCATAACTCACTGGACAAAGTGGTCAATGAGCATAACTCACTGGACATAGTGGTCAGTGAGCATAACTCACTGGACATAGTGGTCAGTGAGCATAACTCACTGGACAAAGTGGTCAATGAGCATAACTCACTGGACATAGTGGTCAGTGAGCATAACTCACTGGACATGGTGGTCAGTGAGCATAACTCACTGGACATGGTGGTCAGTGAGCATAACTCACTGGACATGGTGGTCAGTGAGCATAACTCACTGGACATGGTGGTCAGTGAGCATAACTCACTGGACATGGTGGTCAGTGAGCATAACTCCCTGGACATAGTGGTCAGTGTGCATAACTCACTGGACATGGTGGTCAGTGAGCATAACTCACTGGACATAGTGGTCAGTGAGCATAACTCACTGGACATGGTGGTCAGTGTGCATAACTCACTGGACATGGTGGTCAGTGAGCATAACTCACTGGACATGGTGGTCAGTGTGCATAACTCACTGGACATTGGTGGTCAGTGAGCATAACTCACTGGACATGGTGGTCAGTGAGCATAACATACTGGACATAGTGGTCAGTGTGCATAACTCACTGGACATGGTGGTCAGTGAGCATAACTCACTGGACATAGTGGTCAGTGAGCATAACTCACTGGACATGGTGGTCAGTGTGCATAACTCACTGGACATTGGTGGTCAGTGAGCATAACTCTCTGGACATAGTGGTCAGTGAGCATAACTCTCTGGACATAGTGGTCAGTGAGCATACTCACTGGACATGGTGGTCAGTGAGCATAACTCACTGGACATGGTGGTCAGTGAGCATAACTCACTGGACATAGTGGTCAGTGAGCATAACTCACTGGACATAGTGGTCAGTGAGCATAACTCACTGGACAAAGTGGTCAATGAGCATAACTCACTGGACATGGTGGTCAGTGAGCATAACTCACTGGACATGGTGGTCAGTGAGCATAACTCACTGGACATGGTGGTCAGTGAGCATAACTCACTGGACATAGTGGTCAGTGAGCATAACTCACTAGACATGGTGGTCAGTGAGTATAACTCACTGGACATGGTGGTCAGTGAGCATAACTCACTGGACATGATGGTCAGTGAGCATAACTCACTGGACATGGTGGTCAGTGAGTATAACTCACTGGACATGATGGTCAGTGAGCATAACTCACTGGACATGATGGTCAGTGAGCATCAGTGAGCATAACTCACTGGACATGGTGGTCAGTGAGCATGACTCACTGGACATGGTGGTCAGTGAGCATGAGGAAAGTCAGTTGAGTGAAGTGATTGAAGACATAAGTCAAGTACGTAGAGGTGGATCGTTGGACAGGGTACCCAATGGACTTGAGTAATATCAATGGTGATGCTATGAGGTCTAGTTACAGAACTAAAAGTACACATGATCATAAGTTATAGATTCCCTATAACTGTCTGCCCCCATATCAGCATATAAATTGGATGATTGCAGCTAACAATTAACACCCTGAACGAAATTCTTCAATAAACCTTTTTAACAAATTAATGATTCAATCCATCTCATTTACCTCGCCGACATAACACTTCGATACAATCTCACAAATTGTGCCCACTACCATATTTATACTATTCTGAACAAACACAGAGTGATAACACCGCTACATGGCTTTACTTGATTACAGGTTGGGTTGATTGAATTAGCTATGCATAGTCTTCACGCGAGAACCTGGGGGCACTACGTTCAGTGTGGGTTTCTTGAAGGGCAAGTTATAAATAAAACAAACACAAAGTGAAGTTAAAACATTACGAGTGCGATGTGACAATGGTACAGCTGATTTGACACAAGACTCCAAGTCTCCAATGCATGCCGGCTCTTGATACGAAAGTCATCAATTTTATCAGATTGACTCCTCTGCTGTAGCGTTAAAAATAACTACAATTTGCAATCAGTGAAAGTGATTCATAATATAAGTTTAAGGAGAAACGGATGCTGTTCTGAGAACTTTTTACAACCTGTGAGCGAAACTACAATTCTGCTAACGGTAACATTTTTTTAATCCATTACGAAAAAGTGCACATATTTGGAATGGATCTTTTAGCAACGTATGGTGGATATTTTAATATGGATATTGAAATAAATCAATTGGTGAAACTTTCATGAAACCAAAACAATATTGCTTTTGCATCGAAAATTTAGCCTGGCAAGCCCAGGGCTCGTGGTGTGGTGGTTGTTTGACTTGCCTGTCACCCTACGACCCAGGTTCAATTCCCGGGGGGTGGCGGACATCATTTTTTGGTCCTCCCATTAAACCCCTCTTCTTGTTTTTTGATCCATCCCACTGCTATACTTCTAGGGTTAAGGTAATAGAATACCATTTGTATGATTTGAGCTGAAAAGTCACTAAATCAATAAATTCGAAGCCATGGAAATGAATCATTAGGATGATCGGACAGTTGACGGCGCACGGCACTGCAGAAAGAGAACTCTCGCTAATTTGGATCAAAACATAACATTTTTACAAGTCTACTACTAATAAAGAGCAATATATACCTATTATTTTCCATTTTCATCTACTAAGCTAATTAAAATGAGCTTCACAACTGTATTAGCCAACAGCTTGTATCTTCCTTTGCTTATTTAACAGCCTGGCAAATCATCCTTTACCATTGGGCCTTACATTTATTATAGATAATAAGTTGCTTAATAGGTAATCCAAATATCATAATAATAAAATTCAAATGACCCGAGAGACTAGAAATCATACAGCTTAGCTGATCAATATTGCATGTTGCCTGCATGGCTCGGCTTTACTTGTCTTGTCTGACGATGGCATAAATTTGGGACAAATTTGAAAAACGACCAACAATTCATAATGAAAATGACAAATAACAAATATTTAAAGGTTTAACAAGAATACTAATTTTTGTTAGTTATAGAAACTTGTGAACACATTCTAGTTTTGTGAAAAACATTAAACATTAGGCCAAACAAAGAAGATAGTCCGTCTCAGAAACATTGTGCAAAAAAGTTAAGTGCTGTGCGATTTTTTATTTTTTTTTTAAATAGAAAATAGGCTATGAGGTATGCGATTTTTTTTTTTTTTGCTTTTAAAAAAAAATGTATCCAAGCTTACAGAGAACTTTTTTAAACTTTTTTTTTAAAATAAAAATTAAATAAAATCAAAAAATCAAAACCAAAAAATAAAATCAAAAAAAAATCAAAAAAGAAGAAGTTTTTTAGCCCCAAGCGCATAGACCTACACGCCGTAGCTCATTTCACATACCAATGCGGGCGGGCTTCTGAGACAGACCTTCTTCTTTGTTTGGCCTTACTGTATTATCCCTATTTAGTACTGGATACAATCTGATAAAATTGATGACTTTCATATCGAGAGCCAGCATGTTTTCTGTCAAATCACAAATAATTACAGATATTATGTAACAAATAAACGAAGACCTAAAACAACTTAGCGCCAAAAGGATCATATGTGACACGATCGAGTGGAATGAGTCGTATGTCAGGAATATTGATTTTGAGTTATAGGTAAAAAGAAGGGACACATTCTTATGTTTTACTCTGTTTTCTCAGTTGCTGAATTGTTTGTAACTTAAAAACTAGACATTCAATTTCAGTAGGGTTTGGACCAAACTGTAGCGTTTTCCACCTGCTTTTAAATGATGGACAAATATCAAAATTGAAAACTGCCGACGAGTGACTCATTTCGCTTAATCACGTCACATATAATCATTTAAATTACACTAACCTGCATGATAAACATTCACACAAAAAAGAATGATCAAATATCTTAATTTTAACAATTTTTTCAAACCATTTCATGCAGACCTCGCAAATATATTACTGCTCTCTTGAAATATTAAGGGGAATATTAACATCAAAATTGATTTTGAATAAAATAAATCCATTTCAATCAATCATCCATGGGTCACTTGCAGGTGCTTCTTTCAACTATTCCCATTGAATGCTGTCATCACTAGATGAGATATCACCCTATATTAAAACATTCCTTGCGGCATTTGGTTGGGTACCATATGGACAATTTTCAGATTTTTGTTTCCAACTTTCAAAGCCTATCTTTATAATTACTGAGACAAAACTAGGCATGTTTGTACTTATGTTAATGTACTTCTCGTGGTGATTCCAAATATCACAATGAAATTTAATTATTTTGAAATTTTTGAAATTTTTTGTGAACTTATGCAACTGTCATCTGCAGTCGCCTGCCTGCCGTGTGGAAAGTGTTATGGACTAGTCTATCAAAACAGAGCAGAGGCCTATCACAATTCAATTCCCCATGTTATGTTTATATGTGTGTTAGGGCAAATATGACTTTGTCTCACATCTACTTGAAGTGTTCCCAGAAGCTTCCTTGTGTACCTATTAGAAGTACCTGCACTTCCTCTTCTTCTTTCGTATGGCTCCGTCTAGCTACAACCATGAAATGAAATAGTTACCCACCCCCCCCCCCCCCCCCCCACCCATCTATCAATGTTGGGGGAACTACCAAGGCTTCTGATAACATGATTTGGATCAGCATTGCCTCGGGGGAGAGTGGGTGCTTTTTCCCTTAATTTGGACAAAGTGAGTCAACCTTTTTTTCCTTGATTGTAGAAATGTGTGTCCCACGTCGTCGGTAAAATATAGTGATTTATGCTTAGAGTGCTGAAATGATTTCTTCACAAGTATTGGGTGTAGTCAAAGTACATAGAATTTTAGCACAATGCACGTAAGCCTAATAGTAAATAGTTGCAGCAGCCATGTGAATTTTCTGTGAAACCCGTCTCCTGAAGTCCTTTCCGATAATTCATCACAATTTGTAGCTTATACCCATCCAATGGCAAGTATCATCTATCCAAGGGGGAGGTTGATTTGCCCGTGCCTGTTGTCTACCAAAGCAAATATGCATGTATTAATTAATTTGATGAGAAAGAGAAATATTTCTTTTTATCAAATGAAAACCAAAAATAAAATTTGAACATTCCTGACATTACTTCATCACTACAGCCACCTGTGCTTCTCCTTTCCATGAAGCAAAATAGATTATCAAAATGAAGCCCCAAAATAAAACCTGAACATTCCTTACATTACTTTGTCACTAAAGCCACCCGCACTTCTCCTTTCCACGAATCACATTCGATAACATTTTTTGATGAGCAAGCTGACACATATCCAATGAAACACATACAAGAGTATATTTTGCATTAACCCTCAGATGCCACAAATGGCCGCAGCAAATAGCTGCAATACTGCATGCTCTACAGGTCTATCTCGTGGCACGATCTGGCAAGCTATCAAATGGTCTAGAAAAAGTTATCCATTCTGCGTTCCCCTGTTAGCGTAACCAGTTAGGTGTCCGCCTTCCATGCTGGCGGCCCGGGTTTGATCCTTGGCGGGCGAAGAGTCAAGTCAATTCAAGCAAGACTTTCTGTCCCCAGCTTATATGCAAACTATCTTCAAACTACCAAGGTAACTCCAGTGGTTGAATCATAATATTTCATAATCTTGGAGGAGTAACAAATCATCATCTAAAGAAACCATATTTATATTGCTATCTACTAAAGATAGTAATCTATTATTCAGTACAAATAATAACAAATAGGTTAAATATCAGCTACAGTAACACCGACTGCCACTGCTAATAATAGCATTCATTGCTGATAGTTAAGTGTGTATCTACTGAATAACTAATAGGCACTTTTTCCTACCGTGATGATACTAATAGCGATTAAATGTTTAAACAATGCATAATGGATGGATTCTCTAATACGCCTGATATTCTCTCTGGCAATATCGTTTGATGATAAGTATGCATTTATATAAGCAGCAAGGCTAATCAATTATGGTCCCTTGACAGGCCTATGCAAATTCAGTTCATGGTGACAGAATATAGAACAGTCATAAGTCACAATTGAGTTACTGGGGTCCACCGCCTCCCCACCCTCCTTCCCACAACAACTGTACTCCAAATATTTTCAGAATTATCACAGACATGGATTCTTAGTGCAACAGAAGTCAAATGACAGTTGTGTCTAGAGGAAAAAAATGGATTGTCAATACTTGCCAATTGCCACCAAAATTGCTATCTTCAGTAGATAGCAGATGCTTATTTCACAATTTACTGTTTCGTGCATCACTATGAAACCATTCAGTAATAATATGAATAAACAGTTTAGAATGAAAGTCATTCAGTCTATAAATCCAGTGATGATTGAAGGGATGATCCCCTCGAAGTGGGGTTTCCACACCCACCCCTCTGCGGGGATTTTAAATGATCAACGCAGACGGATCCAAATTGTCCGATAGATATCCCTGTCCTTTCCCTCAATAGGATGGTGGTTGGGGTTGACGGTGGTTGACATTACCTTCCGAGCAATAAGGCGAGAGGGGAAACTACCAGATGAACCTGTTGCAATGTGGGATATCCCCACCGACATCATGATGATGGATAGATGATTTCTCGTGTCTACAAAATACATCGCATGGGCTTGCAATGTCATGTAAAAGATCTGTTAATGCAGGCATCAATGTGCAGTTTGAACTTACCCTCCTCAAGCTTTCACCCGTATTCACCTTCCTTCAGGATAAACTAGGTCAAGATTAGATCTTTCCGGTAATTTTTTGGGGTGAAGATTCACCTCAGTGCACTATGTTTGTTCTACAGTAATATATTTGAGAAGTTGAAATATAGGTGAGATTCACCAGTCCAAAACATTAATTAGTTCAAGATTCACAATTTCAAAAATATAGCTAGGCAAAGATTAGGCGTCAAGAATAGGCGTTTAAAGGTTGATGAAAGGTGAATAATATAGTTTGAGAATGAAGTTCAAGCGAGGGCGCTTGTGCCTGAAGCCTTGTAAAAATTATTTTGACCAGAGCTGTGATGTATGCTAAGGCTAATGAAAGTGAATTGTTAGTTTCCCGTTACCCGACCGACTCACATTTTGGTCCCCGCGTGAATATTTCATTATTTGGTAAATATTTCATTATTTGGTAAATATTTCATTATTTGTTTGTTTAGAAAAAATAAGCCAAGTTTGACTACAATTATATCGTATTTCATCAATAAATAAGTACAAATACGATGTAAATCGAACACTCGACATACCAACCCGTCCATATGACAATCTTTTTTCATTTTTAGCGATTTCGAGGCACTTTTCGAAGCCATAATCGTATCATTATGATTTGAACTTCTGAGTTTGTTAAGATGGGTGGTGGGTATGTGTGTGTTATGAAAAATCTTCTGAAAAGCATTAAGAGAACGACAGTTTTAAAATAAACAAGACTTTGTATGCAAAATGGTCTGGAATTCATTTATTTATTGTAGTAAGGACATATTTATGCCCCTATTCACAATTATACACTCTTGGTTCTATACGCTACACGTATTTGGGCACATATTATAAAAATAATGAATGTTTTAAAAATAATGAATAATGAATACTGAAATAGTCGCCTACTCACTGACCGCAAAAATGTAACGGGAAACTAACAATTCACTTTCATTAGCCTAATATCATTTAAATATTTACGTCATTTTTTATATTCACCGGTCATGCTGATTCGTTCTTGTTTGACTATTACTCATATATAATATTAGGGGGTGAAGAAAAAAATCTTGGCTTTTTCCTACCCCTATATAACATATACAGTTAAGCCCACAATTATTCATACCCCTTTGAAAATATGAGTTTTTTGCGTTTTTCTCATATCTATACCAGCAGGAGTGGTGGAACTTTCGCTTTACACTAAAGACAATTAGTTTGCAAGTACAAATCAATATATTTGGGCTCAACATTTTTTGAATAACAATAGAATTGTACAAGAATTGTGTTTTTATGCCTGTCCAAAATTATTCATACCCCATACCAACTCTCAGGATTGAGGCCACTTTTTGTGATAATACACATGTTTTTGACATTCCAAACATTCTTTATATTGTGTGATAGGCTTTTATATTGTTATTTAATTATTCCATGAAGTGTGCATATAATGTGGATGCATTACAAATGTGTCCTATTGAATGTACAGTGAGGGATATTATAGGACAACACTTTAGCTCATTGACAGCATGGCAAAGAAGATCAAATAACTTTTTTGTGCATATTGTGAATGCTCACAGAGAGGGGAAAGGCTACAGAGCTATTTCGAAACAATTCCAAGTGCAAGAATCCACCATACAAAGCATAATTAGGAAGAACAAGACGTTCAACTCACTAAAAAAACATTGAAAGATGCAGTCGGAAGCCAGCGGTGTCCCCTTGTTTGGCAAGAAAAGTATTGTGAAAGGCCAACAACAATCCACAGATCACCATCAATGCTCTCCTGAACAACCTTGGCAATTATTGGACCAAGATATCATGGCAGACACTCCAGCATATATGGCACATGAGAGGTCTCCATGGAGGCCGACCAAGGAAGACTCTACTCCTTAAAAGAGACACAGAGAAATTTGTCTTGCATCTTAAACAACCCCAACACTGAAGACCAAAAACTTGGATCTTTGTCCAGAAGTGCTCTTGCAAATGCTAGATGAGTTTCTCATTGTCTCTTTTCAGGAGTAGAGTCTTTCTTGGTCGGAGTCCATGGAGAACTGTGTACTATGTCTGCTGGAGTGTCTGCCTTAATATCTTGGTCCAAGACTCACCAAGGTTGTTCAGGAGATCATTGACGGTGATATGTGGATTGTTGTTGGCCTTTCACCATACTTTCCTTGTGAAACAAGGGGACACTGTTGGCTTCCGACCGTGTTCTTCAGGGTTTTTAACTGATTTTAACTGATTTTAACTGTCTTGTTATTCCTAATTATGCTTTCTATGGTGGAATTTGGCACTTGAAATTACTTCGAAATAGCTTTACAGCCTTTCCCTTCTTTGTGAGCATTCACAATGCACAAAAAAGGTCCTCACTGAGTTATTTGATCTCCTTCGCCATGCTGTCAAAGAGCTAGAGTGTTGTCCTATAATATCCCTCAATGTACATTCAGTAGGACACATTTTTAATGCATCCACATTGTATGCACACATCATGGAATAATTACATAACAATATAAAAGCCTATCACACAATATAAAGAATGTTTGGAATGTCAAAAACATGTGCATTATCACAAAACGTGGCCTCAATCCTGAGAGTTGGTATGGGGTATGAATAATTTTGGACAGGCATAAAAACACAATGCTTGTACAATTCTATTGTTATGCAAAAAATGTTGAGCCCAAATATATTGATTTGTACTTGCAAACTAATTGTCTTTAGTGTAAAGCGAAAGTTCCACCACTCCAGCTGGTATAGATATGAGAAAAACGCAAAAAAACTCATATTTTCCAAGGGGTATGAATAATTGTGGGCTTAACCGTAGGTACCCCTGTATAACATATAACAAAAAATGCAGTCTCATTTCCTCCTACCCCTAGCTATGTGGCAAGTTGTACATGTACTAGTTGATGTACCATTGAATTCAAAGGCAGACAGACAGATATGTTGTTTGATCAGAAAGAACCAATCATGGAATATATTCAACAGTGCGGTCATATTCAATGCTCTGCTTTCTCCCATCTCAATTAGAATCAGTACACATGAACACAACTTGAATTAACCCAGAAACATCAATATGACTATTACTCATGCAGGCAATTGAATGTGTAACTATTATACCAAAATAACAAATTCAAGTTGTTTGGTTTTCCACCATGACCAGCATTGAATTTTGAATTAAGAAAACTGTTTGTTGGGTATTTCATTTTGCATTCATCATTTTGCATTCATTATTTCGCATTTATTACACCTGTCTCAGATTATACAAAGAACACCTGTTTTATTTTTCCACAATTTTAATTTGTTAATTACAGGGCAGAGAAAACCTTTCTTTTTCTGGAAAAAAGAAGCATTTTTACACTATTTGCACAATTTTGTCCAAATCAAGTAACCATGAATGTCAGTTAGGCAACCATTGATGATCATTATCAAGGTGAGGTTTTTTGCAATAATTGGTTGGTAATAATCCAATGAGCTTTCTTGTTTGCTGGTAATAAGGCTAAATTTAAAAAAATCATTTGTCTCAAAGTTTATTGATGTGCATTAGAAAAACGAAAATCTTAAAAAAAAATTTAAAAAATTTTTTTTTCTCCTTTCAAACAAATCCCCTAAAATCCCAAAATTTCACAGATTTTCATTGATCACATCATTTTAAATACAAAAAGTCACTTTTACAAGGATTTCAATATTTTATATTTAAAAAAAAAAAAAAAACTTTATAAAAAACGCATTCCGCATTAGGTTTTGAAGAAAAAAAGAGCTTTGAGACAAAAGATTTTTTTAAATTTAGCCTAACATGCTGGCACTACCCCCAACCCCATTGCACCCAATACCTAACCTACCCCTCACACACAAGCATTGTAAATATATGATATCAGTCATATTACCCTTACTCCTTAACACTTTCCACATGGCTGTAGTCTGCAGACTAGAGCTTCAAAATTAAACAAAATGTTTCAAAAATGTCAAGATTATTGAATTTCATCATCATATTTGGAATCACCATGAGAAATGCATTGAAATAAGTACAAACATGCCTAGTATTGGCTCGGTAATTCATGAAATAAGACTTTGACAATTGAAACAGTTTTCAAAAAAATCTTGTTTTGTATATGGTTAAACAAACAGCCGTGTGAAAAGTGTTAAACCATTATTACTTCCATACACCTACTCTCCCACTGCAATGCCACAAATGCATACAGCCCATATTACCACTCGCATGCATAACAAACATTATTAGCTTTTTTTATGATAAACCATACAGCCCACATTCCCACTCACATCCATAACAAACATTATTAGCTTTTTTATGATAAACGATACAGCCCACATTCCCACTCACATCCATAACAAACATTATTAGCTTTTTTTATGATAAACCATACAGCCCACATTCCCACTCACATCCATAACAAACATTATTAGCTTTTTTCATGATAAACCATACAGCCCACATTCCCACTCGCATCCATAACAAACATTATTAGCTTTTTTTTATGATAAACCATACAGCCCACATTCCCACTCACATCCATAACAAAAATTATTAGCTTTTTTTATGTTAAACCATACAGCCCACATTCCCACTCACATCCATAACAAACATTATTAGCTTTTTTATGATAAACCATACAGCCCACATTCCCACTCACATCCATAGCAAACATTATTAGCTTTTTATATGATAAACCATACAGCCCACATTCCCACTCACATCCATAACAAACATTATTAGCCTTTTTTATGATAAAAACCATACACCACATCACGTCACGTACGCGGGGATCAATAACGCAATCCTAGACCTTGACCTGTCAGTCAATCCGTAGCTGTCAAGTGGCTACATACGGGGCTAATTAACGGTTAAGCCAGACAGTGGAAAAAACCCATTCGATATCATAAAAGCTTTCAACCGATCTACCATTACGCTAATCATATTGTAACTGGAGCTGCGGTGTGAGGTAATTGCACGGTTTTATTTGTAAATACATGTAGTCAGGTTTCGGATGGACCTCAGTAGTATGGACAGAACGAGGGGTTTGGGAGAGCTTTGACAGCATTCAGGCAAAACAGTTTGTTATCGTGCATGTACAATTTTAAACATACTTTATCATATGATGTTAGACTAAAACAATCAGAAATTTAATTATTCCATTTCATTTATCATATTATAATCATTGATGGCGACGGAAAAACCTGACCGGACTGACCGTCACATTTTTTTTTTTTTTAATTTAAGAATTTGTTGACAATTTGTTGACAATTTTTTTTTTAAATACATTTTTGATAATACTTGAAGAAGACAGCAAATTTGGAGGGGAAAAAACACCCAAAACCGACAGACCCTACCTGAGGTCAGTCAACAGTAATCCCTTCAAATTATAATATTGTTTAATATTTCAAATAATTTAAGCATCCATTTTATTTTTATCTATTTTTTAATGCTTTTTTAATGCTTATTAATTTCAAAAATGTTGAAATTCACCAAGATATTTATGAAAAATATTGGAAAAACAAAACAAAAACACAAACAAACGCCCAACCAACCTATCCAACCAGAGAGGTGCATTTGCCCGTAGAATTAGGTGGTTTTGCTGCCTGACACCATAACATTTATATATATGATAAGAGGGCATATAAATTTGTGAAAGGAGAAAAAGATAATGAATTCAACGAGTGGCGACATAGTGGCTAAAGGTATAGTCCTCGAGGATGTGTGAGTATCTACGGTTTGTTCTTTATATCGTTTGAAACAACTAAAATGCCGACCTATTGGATGGACCCATAGGCAATTTGGTGTGAAGGCTATGATTACTAGGGGAATTACAGTTGGCACATTAACACTTTTCAAGTGGCAATCAACTGCAGACGACAGTTCCACAATTTTTCAAAATGTTTTAAGATGTCAAAAGTATTGAATTTCATCAACATATTTGGATTCACCATAAAGAAAGCATTAAAATAAGTACACAAATCATGTGTGCTCCCCAGCTATAGACTAATTTGTGAGTGCTTACATGAACCTTGATATCACTGTAACACAAATCCTTTTAGTCAAAGTCCTTTCAAACATTCACATACATTCTATAAAGCCTGTATTCCCGTATCTGCAGGCTACTACATTTCAATTCACTCCAATCCTCAAAATCAACAAAGGTAGTCAAAAGCCATTAAATCACATATAAGACAAAGTCAATGTCAATTCCCCATAATTTAATCCTGAGACGAGATGCCAATGGAAACTATCATCATCAATATATGTGACGTGATCAAGCGAAGCGAGTCACATGTCGGCAGTTTTCAATTTTGGTGTTTGTCCGTCATTTACAAGCAGGTAGAAAATGCTACATTAGGGTCCAAACCCCACTCAAATTGACTTCTAGTTTTTGAATTACGAACAATTTATCAACTGAAAAAACAAAGTAAAACATAAAAATGTGTCACATCTTTTTATCTATAAGTATAACTCAAAATCAATATTCCCGTCATCCGACAATCTTTATCATGGATACAAATATTCTATGAATGTCTCTGATTGGTGCCACAAATTATATAGCCATCTATCTAACCAAATCAGCAGGTAGTTCTCAAAGGGTTAAGGAACATAGAGACCTGTGCAGGGTCAACCGCACTTTTGTACAGATCTCAATTCTGAAATATGATCCAATGAGAAAGGTGCACTTCAGCTAACCATGGCTATAGGGCAACATGAATGGTTAATATATGTGATGCAGCACATCAAAAGGGGAGACTTTGCAGGTGAAGTCAATTTTGAGTTTATTATGTCTGCTCTCAGAGCATTTTCTAAGCTTTAAAATGACACAAACTTTATCAAAATTGATCAAGGCATTCAGATTTTACGAGTGAAAATTACTCCTAAATTCTTATTGTTATTATTATTTTTTCTGTTCGTTTCCATCTATATCTTGACAAACATACAGCCGCAAAGTCCCCCTTTTGACGTGCTGCATCACATAATGTCAAGGCTAGGGCCGTTTTCCATGCGATAATTACATCACAATGTGAGCGATTGGGTTTGAGTGTTTACACATGCGTGAAATGCGAATAGCAGCTACACCTGTTACCCCCTATTATAAGTCTGACCGTGACGCACAACATTTCTTTAAACCACTTGTAGCTAACGGGCTTTAAAAAAATGCCGTTTTGAGGTTCAGATACTAGCGGGGATCACAGGTAAAAATCAACAATTGTTTTGATGATTAGCGTGATTGACAACAGCATTGTACAGGTTGTCAAATAAGAAGTTTACTATATAGATCATTTTGTAAAGGAAATGTCTAGGCACACTAATATTGCTATCTACTGAAGATAGCACTTTTCAACACTGACTTGTCAAACATGAATTATAGTTATTAACAATTGGCAGGCGTTTGCACACTTGGCAGGCATCTACTGAAGAATGCACTTTTCAACACTGATTTGTCAAAAATGTATTATTATTATTATTAACATTTGGCAGGCATTTGCAGACGACATTCCAAAATTTCACAAAATGTTTTCTAAAATGTCAAAATTATTAAATTTCATCACTATATTTGGAATCACCATGAGAAATGAATTCGAATAAGTACAAACATGCCTAGTATTGATTGGTTCAGTAATCCTTGAAATAGACTTTGAAAATTGGGAAAGGTTTCTGAAAAATTTGTTTTGTATATGGTAAAACTCATAGCTGCGTGGAAAGTGGTAAGTTGAAAGAAGTACACATTTTCCTTAATATTCTCCAAAGAAATAACAAGTAATGAAAACCTAAAAACACTCAAGTTGGTATTTAGAATGATTTTCATTCAAAACAACACAAAACAGGTTCATATATTAGCAAAATACACACAAAATGTGGAAATGCAATTAATATAGCTATCCACACGCATTGCATGTGTGAGAAGCACTCTACGTTATAAGTAGTCAAAAGAAGCCTATACTTTATATTTTATTTTATATTTCCTACAGCACTTTGCATTGCTATTTGCCTATACTCAAGAATACAGATAAGCACCTTCATATCTGTACCCATAACAGGAAGGCTATTTGCCGTAATTTTATTGGCTACTTTTTAAAACCTTTCACGTTCCTTGCCGTGTCAGATTTCTAACCGTTTTAAGACTAACTAAATCAGTCCGTGTTTCTATTTACTATAATCATATTTTTACTATTTTCACAATTATTTTAGACATCAACAAGGTTTTATAATGTATGACATCGATTCCAAATTCTATATATGCCAAGGTTTATAAGAGAGTTTTACAATTATTGATAAGTGAAAAATCATACGGCACAAAAAATAGTCTACGACTTAGTCTAGTGGAATGGCTGCTATCCATGGGCCTTGGGGTACGAAGCAATCCAATTGGACCACACGTTTCACTATGCATAGCGCAGCATAGGTGAAGCACCTTATGTTAGATAACACAATGTCATGTGAACGTGAAAAAATGATCATTTGATACAAACCACATTTATTTGTGATGATGTAAAATGGATGAAAAATAAGGCAACTGGAAAAAATTCCCTGTTCTACAGGCAAACGGACCTCTCAGGTAGGGTTGGTCAGGCGGTTTAATTTGGGTTTTTTCCAAAAAAGTCTGAACATTTTATCAAATTTAGAAATTTTCAAAATTTTCAAAAAACAGTCAAGAATTTAAAAATAAAAAAAATCCTAAAAAAAGGATGAAGAAAATGAAAATTCAAGAACAAATATGGGTTGGTCAGGCCCGTAAAACAGGGTGGTTTTTTCCGTTGCCTTAACAAAGGAATTATTAGCTATTTATTGCATCCACTTCAATGGATACTTTATTTCCCAGTAACTTCTATGTATTGTCTTTATAGGATTTTTTCAATTGATTACTCAGACATGTAGCGCTATTAATATACAGACCACATCTGTAGATTAAAGTTTTTGAAAGTGCAGCGTTAAGACAAAATCAGCTATAGAATTAGCATTTCAAAATTCCATCTAAAAATCCACTTTCTGTAGTTTTATTGATTTTTTTGTTAACTTAACCTCCCGTATAATCAATGATTTCTGCCTGAAGTGACATACATTCAGCATCTTGGCTAATGGTACATGACCCGTAGGTTCTTGGTTAATAGATAACCTACAATCGTAGTGGGTATGAAGAGGTGTAGGGGCACTCCACAGCAGGTTAACTGCGTTGCATTCATGAAAGAAACATTGACTTTTGGTCAGGCAATCATATGACTCTAATACATGACCCCAGTTTGAGACCTGTAGGCTTTAAGTTAATAGGTTAACTGTTGGTGGTTTGACAAGGCATAGGGGCCCTTCACAGCATGTTGACTGTGTTGCATTCATGGTAAAAACCATTGAATTTTGGTCGGGCCATCTTATGACTCTCATGAGACCTGTAGGTTTTAAATTAATAGTAAGATGATTGTAAATAAAGTGCCACAATGCATTGCATTTTTGCAAAACGTCGTAAATCTGGTCCCGATTCATCTTGTTTCCCATAGACATATGCACAAAATCATGACTTCATAGCTCCATCATCGTACCAGGTCTTAGATTCTTGTTTACATCAATAAATAAATTGGTTTTAGTGTTCTTTTTTCTTATTTCTAAAACCTAAGAGCTCGACTAGTGAACAACTTACTCACAGTTATTGGAAAACCAAAAAGAAAGGGCGAACCATAGATTTTCCAATATGTGTTATGAGTGACAGAAAACCACGATATCGATATCTTGGGGTTCAAAGGTCACTGATATATCGATCATATTTATACGAGTATCAATAAGGGGAAATCCAAATGCATCATGGAATAAAATCTTGATTTGGCACAATGCATTGTGGCTGCGACGTTAACATCTTCTTTGAATTAATAGGTTACCTATTATAACTGTGGGTGGTTTCAGAAGGCATAGGGGCCCTTCACAGCATATTGACTGTGTAGCATTTATGATAGGGGCGTAAGGAAACCACATATTGTCGATGTTCTGTCAAAATCTTGTCTATTTTTCAGGCCCTTCAGCATGTATAAAGTAACACTGTCTATAAATTGAATGTGTTGCTTTATACATGTTCAGAGGCAAGAGCACTTACAAGATTTTGATGGACGCGCCTTTGGCCCTTGAACATGTTTAGAGCATACTGACCAAAGGTTATATATAAGAAGTATTACTGTATACATGCTGAAGGGCCAGATGGAGATATAAGGTTTTGACAGAACAGCAACGATATGCCCCTTATTAAGGATGGACCCATACGTGGAATTACAATACCTGTTGCCAATTTATAAGCTCTGATGTCTATTGATGGTCTGGTAAAGTATAACCTTATTGCGATTGTCCAGGCATGTCAGGACAGATCAAACCCCGAGTTTAGGTGTCCGTCTCTAATTGGATCATGTGTGCTAATAAGCTCTGTGACTGGATGCATACAAGACCTGTTGCCTAGAGGTTATTGCATCGTGAAAGTGACACTATTCGCTGATAATCACCTTGCATTTGCTATAGAGTAACATTACCAGCTATACAGTCATCAAAAAAGTAACTATACAGGTAATGCATGGACTTTTAACTCTAAATATATATATCCTACCTAAAAATATTAAATCATAAAGTTGTTGAGAAATTTATCTTCTTTAATATGAGATATTGCACGCTAGGATCGGTTGAATATTGAAGGAGTGACAATAAAAAATGTAAGGTAAAGTCACAATTTCATTTTCACATTTTACATTTCAACACGGGGGAGAGTATGACAGGTAGCGTGTGTGTGGCGTATTGATCCATATGAACAATACGGTCAACTGTCTAACCTGCGCATGCATCCCCCACTTGCACTACCGGTTATCGATGAGGTACCCGTAGATTGGTCCGCGTGTAGAAAATAAAAATGTGAAAATGAAAATCGGACTACACCTTATATTTGGGAGTGTAATTTCCTTAATAATCACTCGATCCTAGTGTGCAATATCTCATATTAAAGAAGATGAATTTTTCAACAACTTTATAATTTAACATTTTTAAGTAGGATATTTTTAGAGTAAGAAGCCCATTTATTACCTGTATAGTTACTTTTTTTTATGACTGTATACAGAGTGTTCCAGAATTATTTAGACAAGGAAATATGCATTTATTATTCTATTGGTCATAAGTGCTTATGTTAGAATAACTATAAGCACTTATGATAGGAGCTTTATGATTAGGAGCTTATGATAGGAGCTTATGATAGGAGCTTATGATTTGTGAGTATGATTATATTTAGTAGCCTGGGAAGCCCTCCCCAACTTGGCTTGGTGGTGATGTACAGTGCCTGTCACGCTGGTAGCCCAGGTTCAATTCCTGGGGTCGACGGACATGATTTTTAAACTTTTCTATTTAACCCCCTGTTCTTCGTTCCATCACCAGTACCATGTTTCTATAGGGTTAGGGTTAAAGATATCTTGAATGGAATCGATACTTTAAGAAGAGTAACATTTAATCATTAAATTACACACATTAAATAAAGAAACACTGTTGTTTTAATATTTACAAACATGGTATAAATTATTCTGAGACACCATGTAGATCGATCACAAAACCTTACGTGTCACGAAGTTGTTGGATTGCGATTCCATGGGTTCTGGTCATATGTATTGCATAATTACTTTTGATCTAATACATTTGAATCACAAATCTGTTTCACATATAACAGAATACAAGAAACTATTATATGTCCCAATTTAGCAAAGTACATTTTTACTGCTGTAGGTCCGCCAGTCTCAAAGAGTCACTCGGTATGAACAAATTCTTCAACAAAAGTTCAAAATACTCAGGATACAGTTACTTGCATAGCATTTGAAGCACTCAGCTTGAAACCCCAGCAATTCTAATCGAATTCCACGGAAGAAGAAAAGAGAGGAAAAGTCGAAAAAGCTAGCGCTTCATTTACAGTCCCCTGTTGCTTCTATCTATGCAACCGTCGCTTTCAAAATGCCACAATACTGTGTGTGTACATAAAGAGTTTTCAGTTTCACATGGATTTTTTTTTACTGCTCGTATGTGAATTTCATTGTGAGTATGGTTATATTTAGTAGCATTACAGGAGCATTCATTCATTCATTCATCCATGCATATGTAGGGCATAGTTTACCAGACTAAATGTAACTGTAAGTAAGACGTGTTCTGTTTGGGCGTGCATTCAATATTGACAAAGTGCATTATGTAGTAGCACAGGACATGTATGACTTAATTTTTACACATTGCACACACCATGCAATGTTTCTTCTGTACGAGAAAAGATATTACAGGGATATCTTCGGTAGAGTGATATGGTATTATGCATCAATTATCTTGGCCCCGGGGGACCTGGGACTAGCAGGGATTTGGGCCGTGACGTACATGTCCCGGGCCGGGGTTGCAATTGATAAGTGCATTACACAATGGCAAAAGGATGCTTTACATCAAATGGTACATCATCTTCTGAAAGAACATAATGCAATCAAGTTATTCACTGATACTTAAATTCTGAAAATTGAAGTTATTCTTTTAAAAGTATGATGGGTAACAGTATGTGCGTCTTATCATGCAAGTTTGACTAAATAAACCTTGGTAAGCAATTGCAACTCTGAAATGAAACATTTCGATTGGCCTCTCAGAAAATTATATTCAATCAACCAAACAGGGGCAAGTGTCAGTCATAATATAAGAAGTTATACCATTCGTAACTTAATCTTTCAAAAACACTTAAACACTCTTAGTACCTTACACCTAGATGCAAGTTTAAATGTTTGTTGAGCAGGATGAGTGCAGGATTATACATAGCATCTTGAAGCAGAGGCTGCAGGGTTTTGAGACATAGCACCTTATAAGAAGAAGGGCCACAGAGGTTAGTTAAACATTAGGGTCTCAAAGCAGAGGCTGCAGGGGATTGAGATATAGCATCTTATAAGAAGAAGGGCCTCAGAGGTTAGAAAACATTAGGGTCTCAAAGCAGAGGCTGCAGGGTGCAGGGTCTTGAGATATAGCACCTTATGAGAAGAAGGGCCTCAGAGGTTAGAAAACATCAGGGTCTCAAAGCAGAGGCTGCAGGGGATTGAGATATAGCACCTTATAAGAAGAAGGGCACCAGAGGTTAGAAAAACATCAGGTGAAATTCACAGCCAGAATAGTGTGAGAATAGTCTGACTGAAGCAGTGCAATGTGAAGCGATGCAATATTTATTGACTTAATTAAGTCCAAGCAGGGGGAACAAGATTTGCACTTCCTTCAAGAGGGAGGTATGACGACTGGAAAAAAACACTGGCCCGACCGACCCATTTCAAAAAGAAATTGGCGAAAAATATGAATACCGACTCATATTTCAGATATTTTGAGATGATTTTTTTTAGTTTTTAGTTTTGTCCAAACTTGGCAAAATATTTACAGATTTTTTGCGTTATTTTGAAGGGGATGAAAGCCAGACCGACTGACCCTTCCTGACATGTCCGCCGGCCCTGCATTTTTTCCTTTTCCTTTTCTTTTCTGCAATTCATCATTAACAATATTTGATTTTGTGATTCCAAAGGTGCTTGAGACGTAGGACAAATAACAATCTTCATGGTGCAAAATAAACCACAGCCAATGCGCAAGTATACCCTGTCAAAAATAAGTTTAAATGTTAAGAATAGCCTCACAAATTTAGCCTATTTTGGTACTGATGAACAAAAAGGTTAGCTTAGTTCAAGCATGATGGGGGTGAGGGGAGTATGTGTACTTTTGATTCCTAAATGGAACATTTCTGGCCCCTAAGATTTACGGACATAATGAGAAAAATATGGGGATTCTTCTGATATCAAAATAGCTTGATGTGAAGGAAAAAAACACAGCCAACAAAAAGTGATCAGAATTAGTTTTGCCTTTATACAAAATATAGATTTGTCAGAAACATTTTCCATCTTTTAAGGCCTATCTCAAGGATTACTGAACCAATACTAGGCATGATTGTACTTATCAATGCATTTCTGATGGCGATTCCAAATATGGTAATGAAATTCAATAATTTTGACATTTTTGAAATATTTTTTGAACTTTTGTTAAGAATAGCCTCACAAATTTGGCCTATTTAGGTACTGATGAACAAAAAGGTTAGCTTAGTTAAAGCATAATGGGGGTGAGGGGAGTATGTGTACTTTTGACCTATATATGTCATAGATATTCCTTTAGATACAGTGTCCATCGTGTCACTGCATTAATTGTGCATCTCTAGATCGGACGCTTCATGAATACGATAAATGCAACGAGTCAAAACAAAAACAGCACCTTATATGCATAAATACAGAGTATGGTTTCATTTAAGGCGAAAAAACAACACACAAAGCATGCGGCACATTACAGCCGAGCTCGACTCTTGTACGACACTTAAAGGCAATACAATGTCATGAATATATTATGAACTGTTTTGTCAAAAAGTCTAGATTCTGAGTGAGCTGTTATATCTTTGGGTAAATGCCATCGAGGCTAAAATCAAATTGGAAAATCTATTTATGGTACGGCATGAAATTGGTTGGATTAGGCTTATATGTATAAATGAAGCTTTTGTGATGGTATATTAGCTTAAAGGTGGATGTTTTGATTGCTGGCCCGAATTTCAACTTGATGTTTTTCGATTTTACACGAAAAGTCATCCTTAAAATTGTTGCATGCCAAATTTTGAGTTGTATAACTCCAATGGTTCTTATTTTAGAAGCACACAGTCACAAGAAATTTGCCCATTGAGAAGTACACAAACTTTTGCAGTAATACACCACAGTTTAGCCTATGATTTATAAATGGAACATTTCTGGCCGGCCCCAAAGATTTTACAGACAAAATGAGAAAAATATGAGAATTCTTCTGAATTCAAAATATCTTGATGTGAAGAAAAAAATCATAGCCAACAAAAAGTGATCAGAATTAGTTTTGCCTTTATACAAAATATAGATATGTCAGAAACATTTTCAATCTTTCAAGGCCTATCTTAAGGATTACTGAACCAATAATACTAGGCATGTTTGTACTTATCTCAATGCATTTCTGATGGCGATTCCAAATATGGTAATGAAATTCAATAATTTTGACATTTTTGAAACATTTTGTGAACTTTCGGAATGTCATCTGCAGACGCCTGCCGCGTGGAAAGTGTTAATACTTGTCATGGGCGACTATTGGTTTTACCATATACACAACAGATTTTCAGAAACCTTTCCCAACTTTCAGGACCTATCTCAAGGATTACTGAACCAATATCAGTCATGCTTGTACTTAACTCAATGCATTTCTCATTTTGATTCCAAATATGGTAATGAAATTCAATAATTTTGACATGTTTGAAACATTGTCTGAAATTTTGGAATGTCGTCTGCAGACGCCTGTCGCGTGGAAAGTGTTAACATATTTCATGGGTGACTATTGGTTTTACCGTATACAAAACAGATTTTTCAGAAACCTTTTCCAACTTTCAAGGCCTATCTCAAGGATTACTGAGCCAATACCAGGCATGTTTGTACTTATCTCAATGCATTTCTAATGGCGATTCCAAATATGGTAATGAAATTCAATAATTTTGACATTTATGAAACATTTTGTGAACTTTTGGAATGTCATCTGCAGACGCCTGCCGCGTGGAAAGTGTTAACACTTTTCATGGGTGACTATTGGTTTTACCATATACAAAACAGATTTTCCAGAAACCTTTCCCAACTTTCAAGGCCTGTCTGTCTCAAGGAATACTGAGCCAATACCAGGCATGTTTGTACTTATCTCAATGCATTTCTGATGGCGATTCCAAATATGGTAATGAAATTCAATAATTTTGACATTTTTTAAACATTTTGTGAACTTTTGGAATGTCACCTGCAGACGCTTGCTGCATGGTAAGTGTTAAAAGCAAAATACGATATTACAAAAATAATATTTAAAAAAAGGAGTACAGGGGAGAGCTTACAAAATTTCTTGTCCCTATTGATGTTACCTTCAAGTTCAATGTTCACAGTAAACCATTGATGCTGAAGTCCATCAGCAGCCATAGCCTGGTTAGAGCATGCTTTTGTATAATATGCATTTACTCATTTCCATCACTAAAATGGTAGCACGGAATGTGTGAACCATTTTAAAAAGTTGTAATCAGAGCTCCCTACCTTAAATGACAAAGTTCACCTATTCCAAATCAACGACGCGCTTTGAGGGGAACGCAGAAGGGCTGTTTAATATAAACACAATTTAGAAAACCGAGGGGCATTGCTTGCTGTATTATAGACAAGGTATTAACACAATGGGAATGCGCTTTAGCCTGGTGAATGAGGTGATCTCAATAACGCATACCTGCACAAGTGTCATTCTATCACTGGTTATAAAGATTCCACAATTTAGATGATTGTGTGTGATGCTTGGTGAACGATGCAAGATTACCTTTTTTTGCAGAAATTACAGGAAATTCAAGAATTTAAATGTAACATTTAAAAGTTTCTACTTTTAAGAAAAAATGGAATCATCACATAGGTGCCCTTTTGGAATAATTGTATACGCTACTTGCACGCAATCGCCATTTTAGAATGAAAACGAGGCTCTCCCCTCATCGCGCGAGCGCCAAACCTCGTCACGCGATGCACAGACCTGCGTAAAACTACGACGCAGTGTGGCGTGATAATGCATGATAGTGCTTGGTGAGGGGAGAGCCTCGCTTTCAATGGTTCTATCTGTACCGTGCAAGTAGTGTATAGTAGTCTACAAAGCTGGCAATTTTTCATGACATAAAGATCACAAGGACATCATATGCTTGCTCCGTATATTCTCGTTTGAGACCTAATAATCATTGATTACACATGATTGCTATTCCACCATTTCTGATAACTTTGCGCTTAGGCATGGAAGAAACACCCCCCTGTATTACGGGTTCTATCGACCCAACTTTTTTCAAGATTTGTTTAGATTGAAAATCTGTCCACATTTTTTTTCCACAAATTAAAAAAAAAATCCCAATTTTTGCAGATTTTGGTGACATTTTAGGTCAATTTTTTTAATTAATTTTTTTAAACCCGACTGATACTTTAAATAGGGTGGTGTTTTTTCGTCGCCCTTCGGGTTTAAATTTCATAAAATAACCAAAATGATTAAAAATGAGGTATCCGTTTTCCCTCCCTTTCACACATCTGCCTACCTACTCCACTGTTATCTCCTCGCACCCCCCCCCCCCCCCTCTCAGTGCTACTGTCACAATTGCTCGCATCACCATTGATCCAAACTAAATCAATAGAAAAGCATTTCACTAATGTCAAATGCATAGTTACCTAGCAATTTATAGTAGTTACGTATGAAATCCACATTTAGTCGTAAAAAGCTCACCCCAAGCGTTTAAACATGCTTGGATACAAACCACGCTATGCCCCGATGTCAACCAAAAATGCAGTCGTTATTAGCTTGGTAGTACCTCGCACTGGATTTGTACCTGCCTCCACCACCCAGGTGGCATATATGAGGTGCATGTACATGTACTAGGTAGTACTATTCTTATTATATGACTATTTATTGTAGCAGTAGGCTAACAGGTGGATACAGTACCAGTAATTCAGATATTTTGACGTAATGAATCGATGCTTGCGTTAAATTTTGGGAAGAAAAAGTTTGTTTTAAAAAACACCTGCATGGACTGCTTTGTGCAAGCAGATTTTTCCAAGCCAGATGCAACACTTTTTTAATGGTAGATGTTCCGATTTCTGGCCTGATTTTCAACTTGATGTTTTCTATTCTACATGAAAGTTCATCCTTAAAATAGTCATATTCCAAATTTTCAGTTGCATAACTGCAATGGTTCTTATTGTAGAAGCACAAGGTGAAATGAAATTTGCCTGTTGAGTAATACACAAACTAGCCTGGTGGTTAACCACCTTCGGTGGAAATTCACTGCACCTATAATTGGCCTATAATGTCTAAATGGAACATATCTTGCGCTTAAGATTTTACAAAAATAATGAACAAAATATGGGTTTTCTTTTGATATCAAAATATCTTGATGTGAATCAAATCATCAAAGAAGTTTCAAAATGTCTTGAATATTACAGCTAGATTTCAACCAATCTGTAATATACGTTCACACCTATGAGTTTACGAGTTTATTAACCTCAAAACAAGCATGACACATCTCATCATAAGGTATCTTGTCAGCCAGGCTTATTTTGAGATAAAGAGTGAAATAGCTTGCAAAATGTATCTTTAATATCCAAATTATTGCATCAGTTTTTACAAATTTGGTATAACTTAAGCTTGCTTAAAATAAAATTAATGTTTACCATATTATCCCTATTAAGCGCCCATGCCCTAATAAGCGCCCACCCCTTTTTCTCAGGTGACTTTAAAAATATATACTAATTAACCCCCCACCCAAAAAAATAAGCTTACTTAAAAGTTACTCACATCACACTAAGTCTAGGACTACAAATTGCTTGAAAATAAAGAGGAAATTGTGGTTAATTTAACTTCAGACATACTTGAAATAATTGTTTGTGATCCAAAAGTGAACTTAAACCATGTGTTATGCCTTCAAACAGCAACAGAAACCATCCGAAATACGCATGTTTCGTGTTTATTGTCATTCATGGAGGCCGCCATCTTGAATTGCAAAACATCGAATTTTGCAGTCTTGGGACGTAAAGGTTGTTGAATTTTGCAACCTTGATGGTCAACAACTTTGTAAATCAGTATACAAATAAGCGCCCACCCAAAATGACTTAGTTAACCACCCTGGGCGCTTAATAGGGATAATACGGTACATTAATTTGATTTGTGTGGATCATGAAGCGAAATGGTGCCCTAATATAATCAGTTAGGCAGCGCTCTGCCATTTCGATGCGGTCTTCTCTTGTATAATATCTGGACAATTACGGTGCAACATTAGCCGTTCAAAGTATAACCTTGATGAGCCATCAGGAGTTATTACTATAATCTACACTATTAACATTGTCAAGATATTGTTAAATCTCAGATGTTTTCATATTTTGTAAGACCAGATGTACCTTTTGATGTGATGTATCACATCTTTATTCCACTAACACTTTCCACGCGGCAGGCGTCTGCAGACGACAGTTCCAAAATTTCACAAAATGTTTCAAAAATGTCAACATTAATACACAGACATTTATCAGCACAGTTCTAAATTGAATGTAATTTTTGGAAAAATTCATTATTGAATTTCATGACTATATTTGGAATCAGCATAAGAAATGCATTAAAATAAGTACAAATTGCCTATTATTTGTTCAGTATTTCTTGAGAAAAGTTAGGAAAGACTTTTAAAACATCTGTTTTGTATTTAGTAAAACTATAGCTGCGTGGAAAGTGTTAAGCTAGTACTTTATAAAATGTAAGATATTATTCAAGCTGAAATTTAAACACTCTATCAACTTACAGGGTGAGTCAAAAAGACTGCAATAGTGGAAAGAAGCCATTTTGTTTTCAAAACCAAAACGAATTTTAGAACTTTTTAAACGTTGCAAGAATGATGTATTTAATCCTAACTTTGTGTGAAAAAAATGAAGTCAATATCATTTTCCGTTTGCCTTTGGTGAACCTTTTGACCAGTGCACCCATTTCACACGTTTGTCCACGAGATACCCAAAATATGCATCAGATCGCAAAATATGTCTCTCATTCAAATTTGGCAACTTGAGTTAATTTGTGATGATATTGGAATTTGATGCATCCTTTCGTGTTTACATGTGAGTTAGCATAATCAATTATAATCAAACCCATGCTATGAAAGCGTATAATGTTCTAAATGTTAATAAAAACTGACATTTTCCTTTTTGTTGGCGGGATATTCAAATATGAAAATGTAATGTGTGCCATTTCAAATGAAAATCACTGTGCTCGTGGACAAACAGGTAAATTTGGTTGTGCAGCAAAGAGGGTCACCAAAGACAAACGAAAAATGCCATCGACTTCATTTTTTCACACAAAGTTAGGATCAAATACATCATTCTTGCAACGTTTAAAAAGTTTTAAAATTCATTTTGGTTTTGAAAACAAAATGGCTTCTTTCCACTATTGCAGTCTTTTTGACTCACCCTGTATATGGATATGAAACCTGGTGGTTACACACTATATGCATGCCCCTTAGTACCAAATGAAATTCATACATACATAATTGACAAACTCGAGTAACGAGCTGCCAGAGTGTCAGAGAAAAGGTTCTGTTTATCAAATACTCAAAATGCTTACTTAGTAAATATTTTCATGTTTTCCAAAAATTACATTCAATTTTTAACTGTGCTGATAAATGTCTGTGTATTTATTTGTTATTTAAATCAAATTAGTATTCAAATTTTGGTTAAAGCAGGGTTCTAAAGCTTGGTTGTTCTCGTTTAGAATTAAAAACAAATATTGATGCCGCTACCGAAAGAAATGTTCCTATTGATCAACTTGAAGGAAAACAATGAAGAGCTTGGTTACAACAAGCAAAACATCGCATTGTTATAAATAGATAGTAATGGCATGAACAGCCTTCACAAAAATCGCAGAATGAGACATTTAAACAGTTGGTCACTTCTCTGCAATTATACCACCGATTTGAACGAAATAAAGTTTATTTGAAAGCTGAAGACATTTCCTTTGCAAACAAAGAACCCTTGAAACAAAAATGACATTAGAAATATTTTTATAATATTTCAAAAATTGTAAGACTTTTTTTTGTTACACCCTTTATTTATGTGTCAATTTCGTAATTTGTTTTTAAAAAAAACCCTCCCTCATCACTTTTCTAATCTAATAATTCATTTTTAAGTGGCCTTAAACAACGTACATTCCATTACAAGCAAACAATCCAAATATGTAATTATCATCCCGTTATGCATTCTTTAAAAATTAAAACTCAAGTTTTAATGTGATTATCATGCATCCATCATGCATTTTTAAAACCTCGTCATGTTAAGCCAGAGATAAAACCCAACCCTTCATTACCTCAGTAATGTTCATCAATTATGCACAGTTCATTCAACATTGTAATTTAGTCCATGGCATCATGTATTGAGTATGTGAACACATCCATTATGCATGATGTTGCTAATTTGAGGCATCAGCAGGGGATAGATAGTGGCCGTGTCATAAAGGGTTTTTATCGTATGTATCTAACACTGCTACTGGATAACTGCTTCACTTTTTTTAAGCATCAGCTATCGCGTTTGACCTAATTGTATCTTCCCTAGTGCTTAAAATGTCATTTAAAGAGATGAGTTTTTTATTAGAGTCAAAATATTAAGGGAGTAACAAAGCTTTTCACAGGAAAAAATGATTGATGTGTTTTAAATTATAAATCGACATGAATTTCAGCGAGGCAGACAAACGCGGATACAAATAATGACAAGCAAAATGTTATGATGTCTTGTTATCAAAATAGCTTTGCCATGTATAGTTCATAGGATTAACCCAAATATTTGAAACATGAAAAATTACTCAAATACATTTAATTTTTTCATCTGTAAAAGCTGACATTTTCGCGACGGTTTAATTTTCGCGCTTTTTCGCACAAAATATTTTTCAACAAAAATTATAACATGCGAAAATATTGTTTTTCAACATTCATGCAATGCATCCAGAAGGTCGCCTGCGGGAAAAAAAAATCGCGAAATGTTTATGATATCAAAATACGCAAATATATCTTTACGCGAAAATATTGGCTTTTACAGTATATGGTTGTGTTCCTGTTTTTTCTTTACATCTTGGTCTAGTTCTGTGCGTGAGTGAGGTTCAATTCATAATTTTGAAGGCTTAAAGGCAAGACATACCTACGTCCATCTAAGTTGAATATGTTACATGGAATACATTATGAAAATGAAATGTTGAATATAAATTCAATGTATTGTTTCTGTATTTTTTTATAGTGCTTTGATCTTTCATATTAATTATGCATGTATGTATGAAATCTTTTTAAACCATTTATAAAACAACATCTGTATTATTTTTCAGGCCTGAAAAGTCTGTAAAAAATACCACCATTAACTTAAACTTGACATACATGACCGTATGTAATTCTTATGGGTTTCTAAGGGTTTGATCCTATTAGAAAATCTAACATCTTGTTCTTGATTTATGATAGCAAGATTAAATAAACAATTCATGTTCAAGCATCCACTGAAAGTCTGAAATGTATCATGTAGAAGGTTTGTATTCATAATTGCTAGTAGCTTTTATAAACATAATTAACTTGGCTTTGAATCAACTTCAATGAAAATACAAGATGACCTAAAATATGATTATGGAATTGAATATCAAATTTATACAGAAACTTATGAAATCAATATGCGGGATATAAAATGATTGAAACCGTATCAAGGTATAACCGCAAATGAAGCATATTAACCCCGACCTTACTGGATCTGATATTTATTCAAACTATGGTGAGGAACTAATCAAGGAAAGGGAGAAAGGTGGGACAAACAAAGTCATACTGGGACAAGGCAGGGCTTGAACCCAGGACTTCTGTGTGAAAGCACTAAAATGATGGAAATTGTATCAAGGTATGACCGCAAATGAAGCATATTAACCCCAACCTTGCTGGATCTGATTTTCATTCAAACTATCGGTAGGAAGCAATCGAGGAAAGGGAGAAAGGTGGGACAAGGTAAGTAGTATTGGGAAAAGCCGGGGCTTGAACCCAGGACTTCTGTGCGGAGACACTTAAATGATTGAAATCGTATCAAGGTATGATCGCAAATGAAGCTTATTAACCCCAACCTTGCTGGATCTGATGTTTATTCAAACTATAGGGAGGAAGCAGACGGGGGAAAGAAGGGTGTTGCACTTGGCCGAGCTGGGGCTTGAACCTAGGACTTTTGCATGGAAGCAAGTGATATAACTGCAATACCACCGAGGCTGGCATGAAATATTTTCAAAGTTATTTTATTGCCATGTACATACCACCATGTATACCACCAGTCCATGATGACACAATGACACTCCGGAAGACCAGACTTGAAGCACAACGCCATGCTACTTTTGTGGTGTATGGGTGGATTAGGGTTAGAGTACTGTAAAAGTGGGGTTTTTTTTGTGCGATTAAATTTTCGTACTTAATTCTATAAAATCTTAAAAAACAAAATGCGACCCTATTTTTTTAGATTTAAGAGCCGGTCACTAAGGGCAACGCAACAAATTTGTGTCGCCCAATAGTGACTAGATATAGATGAATAAATGAATGCAGAAAGTCTCGCAGCTATAATCAATAGCCTTGGATATGGTTAATTTCTTATTACCATAATTTCCATTTTACCCTAAAAGTTGAACTGGTAATTAATATCATCATCAACCAATTGCAATTAATAGTTGCAATGTTCAATGTGAGCATGACGCAAGTACTGCAAAAGTGGAAATTTTCGCGCTACATATATTTTCGGGCTCAATACTTTTTACGCTCGTATACGCTACCGCAAAAATAATAACACATAAAAATGTATTTCTTTTTCATATCGGTCTATGTGATAAAGCTACAAATCGCAAATTTGAAAACACACACACAAATCGGTTACAAATCTGCTAAGCGCGAAAAATTAATCTCGCGAAAATTACCACTTTTACAGTATGAACGTACAAGGACAACGGTAGAGAATGTCTTGTAATTAAATGATGGCAGAGAGGTGAGTGGAAGCAAACCAACACTTGATGACATCAAAATAATGTGTCCTTCATATTATTAAAAAAATGTCAATTTTTCAAACATGGATCTTATTTTTGTTATTAGTTTCCTTTAAAATGTGTTTATTCCACAATAGAGGGTGAGTCAAAAAAAGTGTACTCAAAGTAAAATAGATACTTAAAATATTTCTAACCAACATATGAAGACAATCAATGCTTGAATCAATAGCTGCATTTGTTTACTGTTATCAGCAAAGAGAATCACAACATTTCATGGTAACGTTATCCAGTTATGACTATATTGGTAAAGTTAATGCATTTTGAAACTGAACAAAATATTTAGTATTGCACTCAATGACGCATGATACTTATGATTATGGCTACAGCCGCTACATGCATGAGACACAATAGCTAATTTTAATAAGACAAAACAAACGTGCTCAGATAATATTTTCATACATAAAATGCAAAATAATGACAAAACAATGTCATTATTTCGTGAATACAGCAGAGCAAAGATAAAATCAGGCTTTTGTGATGATCGGATTTGAGTGTGATGCGCCATTATTCAATAGTGAAATTCAAAAGAGCTTGATAGAGAAATATCACAAATCTTGTTTTTGGTTTTTAAAATGTACACTTTTATCTAAATGGGCATAAAAATGCTTTCCTCAACCAATTTTAACCAACTAAAATTCTTTTGAAAGCTATTGAGGCAGACTTTCTGCCAGAATAAATAATTTGAGAAACTTTTGCACAGAATTTTATAAATAACATTTCAAAGTTGAGTACACCTTTTTGGTGTTCCGCGACCTTATTGACATGTGAAAAAGTGTCACATTTTCATGTATGTAGTAAATATTTCCTGAAATGACATGACATTTTTTGTCAACAGTTTATTTTGGAAACATGTCTCGCGAATAAATGATTGAGACTGCTATTTTTGTTTGACAACACGAACTTATTATTGGCGAGGATATCAACCATACCTTGCAACACAATCAATAAAACCAACTACATCAGATGTTACTTGATTTGACAATCTGCTCAATGCTTACATTGTCAACATTTTGTTCGACACCGATTTCGTCAAGGTAGTTAACATGTTATTTTCCCCCTTTCTTAAAATAACACAAGTTTTGTTTTGAGAGTGTGAAGTAAACAAGGGCTAATAAATGTAAAGTGTGACCTTTAGTTTTCAGAAGATGAAATGATAACCAAATACGTCTTCATACATATAATGTGACGTGCTCAAGCAAAATGAGTCGTAAGTCGGGAATACTGATTTTGGATTCCAGTAATTTGTATCGTTTTGAAAACTCTTAAATCGCTCATATCTTTGGAATTCAGTTTGCATTTGTGATGGGGTTTTCTCCATAATGTAACCTGGTAAAAACCCAATACAATCAATAAGAAAACTAAAAATGCAAATTTTGTGACTCCAAGACTCATTTTGCTGGATCGCATCACGCAATATAGTTGATCTATGCATTTTCACCTTGTCTTTTCACTTCATTTCGTGGTGTGGGGGAGGGGTGGGGGTAATATAAAGGTGGCCATCATATTTGTAAAAACAAATGACAAATCTTTGAAGAAAAAAAATGAAGAAAAATTATGGCAAAGGGTAGGTAGTTTTCAAGAAGATCCAATGTATACGCTTTAATTACTTTGTTAAAACATCAAAAAATGGGGAAAGTCAACACTTTTTGATAAAAACAGGGTTGAAAGTGTACTTAAAATTGGAGGAAATAATTAGCCTTTTTGAAGAATAGTGGACACAATACGAGGGCAGTATTTGGAATTGGAATATTCAATAGGAGAGGGTGTACTTCTGTATTGGTAAAACCCTTGAAGTACAAAAAATGTGCAGTCGGATATGCAAAGTGCACCATACATCTTAAAGGCTTATTGGTGCAAAGTAGGGAATCTGTAGTTCATGAAATAAAATAGTGTTATGCACATGCGTAATTTATAGCTTTGTACAAATACACAATTCCCCTCCCTCCCTCCTCCGGACTTCTTTACAACTTAAAAATATTTTGAGAGAGAAAAGCTCGCTTCATATTTGTGACGCGATCAAGAGGAATGAGTCGGATGTCGACCCTGGTCGAAAATGAGTTTTTAATACAGTTTTAAAGAAGACACCTAGAGCTTTCAGAAACTGATAACCCCATGTCGATACAACGTTTTGTTCCAAAGTTATGTCAAATTGTATACATGAATTTCCATCAAAACTTATGTAAGCTGCCATTTTGAATTGGCCATATCTCAATTTGGGATTCCCCGACATCCGACTCATTCCTCTTGATCGCGTCACATTTAATGAATCAATTCTGTCTACCTCATCATAATGAATCTATAGAATTCACAAAATATGTCAGGCTAAGAATAGAAACACATTATCAAAATGAGAAATGTTTATAGTAAGGCGACAAAAAGAAGAAAAAAAACATGTTCTATGGGCCTGCACCGACCCCCGGGGAAGGGGGAGGGGGGTACTCGCCTAATACGGTATACAGGGATGTGCCGCTCTAATTGGTCGCTTTTTTGCAAAAAATCCCTAAGCATGGGGTATGATTTTTTGCTGGAAATCCCTAATAATGGGGTCACTTTTTACAAATGGGTCTATTTTCGCGAAAATTTGCCCGATAATTTGGTCTATAATGAGCCAAAATCCTTAGAAATGGGTACCATTTTTTCCAAAATCACCCTTAGAAATGGGTAGGGGTTTTGAATCTCCAGCTGCACACCCCGACTAAACCAAATCTGAGTACACCCCCACCCCCCCCCCCCCCCCTGGGGGGACCGACTCATTTGATTCTTTTTTGAATTTTTAAATTGTTGAAATTCACCAAAACGTTCATGACAATTTATTTTGATAGGGAAAAAAACCAAAAAAAAACGCCTACCCGACCGACCCTACCTGAGAGGTCTGTTTGCCCTAAAATATAATGACAGTTTGGCTAAAACCAAAATGTATGCCTGAGGTGACAGTGAAATTGCAATTTATTTCCATTAGCGTTAATGTGATCCATTCAGGTCTATACTTGCTATCGATATCATTAAAGGTGAACGATCGATTCATTTTTGACCATCAAAATTAAGATTTTCATATCAGACGAAAGCCCATAAGGTAATATATTGTGTATAGTGCAATGTCAAAAGAAATGCATAAAATTGCAAATTAACTTTGACTTTAATTGAATTAAATTAAACTTTGACTGGGAGCAAAAATACCGACTATACAGCATTTTTTTTAAATGCATATGTGATGCAGCACATCAAAAGGGTGACTTTGCGGCTTTTCAAGATATAGATGAAAACGGACAGAAAAAATTAAGAAAATAATAAGAATTTAGCAGTCATTTTCACTTGTAAAATCTGAATGCCTTGATCAATTTTGATCAATTTGGTGTCATCTTAAAGCTTAGAAAATGCTCTCAGAGCACACATAATAAACTCAAAATTGAAAAAAATCTGCAAAGTCCCCCCTTTTGATGTGCTGCATCATATATGTGATTGGAAATTTGTACTTGGTCGCCTTCAAAAAGGATATTTTCCCCATTGCTTATGCCCGTATGTACTATACAGACTTGCCGACCAATGGTTCTTGGACGACTTGTCTCTACATATATTAGCTTTGCGTGCTAGATATTGATGATACTTAATCAAGCATGATTATTGCACAGACCAAAATAAGTGGGGAAATGTCATACACTTTCAGTGGCATAGCCAGAGGGGGGGGGATGATTTCCCCCCACCCCCCAATTTGTAAGTCGTGTTGGTCGAGATTGGCACTGTCAGTTTTCGAGAGCTTGGCAGATTCAAAGTGGCCCATAAACCCATACTCATGCTAACTAAAGTATCTTTTAATTTGAAGTTTAACTTTCGATCTCAACACAAGAAATAATTACCAGGAATTTTCAGGTGTTTCTACACCTTTCATCAGCAATGACTCGACTTGACCTTTTGGAGGTGTGACGTCAGAATCTATGAACCGATCTATGACCCCAGTGCGTAAACCTGGAAATGCGTACCGGACGCTTTAAAAAATGACCGCGAGACCTGATTGGTCAATTGTAAAATCGTCACACGCATGCACGCATAGTTGTTTGCACATTTCATGCATCTGGACGCAGTTTCGTAAACAACAACAAACACCCTCGTGTGAAATATCTTGAATTTCGTCCATAGCTTATGACAGTGACTATACCTGGTACAAACTCCCTTGTTTATAAACATGTGTGAGGTAAATATTGCACCTGTACTCGATACGACTACATAGTATAGCCTGCTGTATACCTATCAAGCAATAAGCACTGTTTATATATTACCACCGTACCTTACAAGAAGCTGGATGACAGATGACACAAGCAAAGATGAGTCGTATTATTCCACCTGTACGAGTTGACGTTTATGAGCACATAGATATTCACTGAGTTACTTTTACTCCTTGGCGAGAAATAGCAAGCAGTGTACACACACTAGCTAGGCTACCATATCCAAGACAGACGGTCGGTTAGTCTACATAAACCATGCAGAATTCTCCTCTCCCCTCTCTCTCTCTCTTTCTGCGCCGTGCACACAGAGAGATAATTAAATTCTCAAGTAATCATCCATAGCTTATACACAAGATCGCTGGGTAAAGCTGCAGCAGTACGAACACAAGTGTACTACACACAACCTCCTTATCACATGTGGCAGTTCGGTCTTAATGTTGTCCTCCGCAAAAAAACCGCATGCATAGGTACGTATGTACGTCGTACAGAGAGGAGGCAGCAGTCGGCCGTGACGATGCGGGGTTTGACCTCGTGGGTCAAGACGGTTGAAAGATACATCAATATTTTATTGGAACGTACCACTTAGAAGACGGGTGAATGAGACAGTGGCGGTCGGTGGTGGTATCACACACTTGATCGCTATGATGATACCAGATATTGGTCATATTTCATCATAATACTAAAGTTGTGTGTCTGTTGTACACATGTGTGCGCTGTGCATCATAGCAAGCAGGGAGGACGATATTGAAGATGCGGTGGGCATGGCGATAATGGATGAGGCAGATTAAGGTTGTCATAGCTATGCACGGCGACTGTACAATAATAATGCCTGCCCATTGTAAGGGGACTAATTGGATTCAGATATTAGGTTGGTGGAGCAGAAACAATGGAAGTGCATTATAATCAGAGATTAATTAAGACAATTTCATGACAATATTAAAATTGCAATTTTTAACCACAGATATTACCGTCTTCTTTAAGCGATCATTAGCAATGGACACATAGATAAAGGTGGCAAAATATGTAAAAAGCAATAATATACAAATTAGAAGAAATGGTTTAGTGGCATATAAACATGCCATATTATGAGGCAGTTAATTAATGGGGCAATAAAATGATCGTTTCTGAAAATAAGTGAATGGTAATGAATTCATAATACAATGGAATAACAGATCTACAAATAAAAGCCTATTTGACAACAAAATAAATTGAGTAGGCTTAACAGATTTGTTATGTCTGGAGACATACAATTTTAATGACTAATATGGGTTGCGATCAGGCGTTGCATGAAAACATGAAATAACCCATGATGCATTCCTTACACAGAGAGGTTCTTTATTTCAAACCTGTCTTTCTTGAAATAGACCAAATAAACTCAATATTTTTGTGCTACAGGCAAACTACATATGAAATGTTCTTCTCTATAAATATTTACTCTCAGGAATAAATCTCTGATAATACCTTTGGATACATATTACTCTCATAACATTTCTGGCCCCAACCAAAACATTTACTGTCAAAGTGGAAATGTTCGCGCTACATTCATTTTCGCGCTTTTCGGGCTCCAAGCAGCTACCCCGAAAATAAAAACGCACAAATATATTCATTTTGTGTATACATCTATGTAATAAGCTTTCAAAATCGTGAATTTTAAAACAAGCAAAATGGCTGAAAATCAACAAAGCTTGAAAATGTAATCGCACGAAAATTAGCACTTCTACAGTGCCTGGAAAGAAGCTAATAGCAATGGAGGGATTCTCTAATTTAGTCTAAAATATCAAGATTGTAATCCTTGTTCATAGTAAATTTGAATGACCTTTTGTAGATTGAGTTGGCATATTTTAAAGTCAATGTCATGATCAGAATTCCATGGAACAGACTATAGTTTACCAAAAGATGGCATAATTTGCACACATACAAAGGCATTTGCAATAAGATTAAGCTGGCTACATCAAACAAGAGCGCAATTTCCAGTAAAAAAATGTCAAGATGTTGTAATTTGTACACAGTACTATTGAATTATGACCTTCATAAATGTGCATTGAGTTTACATTGTCAAATGTTGGGGTAATGATACAAACGCTTATTGAATATACTTCACTTCATCATAGGGCTGAATAAGGCTTGCTCTAGTAAAAAAACACGCATTGAGTTTGTATTGTTAAAGTTGAGGTCATGATCCAAGTTGCACTGAATGTAGGATACTGTAAAACACTTAAAATGTACAGGTAATTTATTTAGAGAATTACCGCAAGCCAACATTTTTCATGAGGATTTAATTTTGCGATTCCAGAATTCAACTTCAATTTTAAGCATTTACCATGGTTTATTTCGCGGGTATCTAATTTCACGAATTTAAGGGGCCTCATGAAATTCGCGAAATTAAATACCGTGCGGAATTAAGCGGTTTTACAGTAGTCCCATGAAATGTGAAATACAACATTATGTTTCAAGATGGATGTATAGTCATGTTGGCACTTGGCAGAGTCTGGGTGGGTGGGGAATACTGTATGTTGTCTTTATATGAAGAACAAATAAATTGAGGGTTGAGTGCAACAAAGTCCCATCTGCAATGGCTGCCATTTATTAGATTGTGTTTTCAGAAGGGCATATCTTTAAGCACCCTTAATATATAACAGGTGGCAGCTATTGTAGATATGGCCTTTTCACATAACTGAGATGTAAGTGGGAAATATCTTATCTGCTATGGCTGCCCTGTGTTACTTATAGTTTATATCAAGAAGTCTGCTATTGGCTACCACATATGATAACATCTGGCAGCTTATTGCAGATGGACCCTTGTTGCACTAAACCCTCGAAATGTTCATGTCAGTTATCTTATAAAATGCGTGTGCCATTTTCGTTCAATTTATGTATAGAAATGTCACTGTGTAAAAATCTCAAGGTTAAAAAATAAAATACAAATGAAGATATAAAGTCATGATATAGTCTGATTAATAATTGAATGAACAAGTTTCTACTAACGTATGCGCAACTACGATACACGACTGATGTAGCCCTAGCGCAGGGGCTGTGCGTATTTTCGGCTCGTTGCAGTATACAGAGCAACTGTGTATGTAATACGCAGCACATGCTGCTTGTATTTGTTTACGCAGTACGCTATTCCTCAATTGCTCGCTCAATTATTAATTCACAATACCATTCACTCTTTAGTAATATTTTGAAAAAGGCAAATTTTCAAAGATGTCAGGCTTTACTTTGTTAATATTGATGACATTTGTTAATATTGTTCTAATTATAAGCATGATATCTTGCACCATGATCACAATAATCAAGTATCAAGATTAGTGTCTCCAAAAATAAATTAGACAATATTTTTACTATAACATCACTTGCATAAAAAACATCTCAAATACTTGCAAATGATAAAGAAAAAACTAATCATATTTCAATTACCTAAAGATATTTGAATACATCAATCATGAATCCTACTTTTGCATGAATCTTGGCGAAGCCTCCTTACAGCACCGAATGAATACAGTGAGCATGCATGAAGGCAACAAGCGAACTACTATTATGCATCATATGCTTGACGTACACGCATACGCTTGGATCAATTTTTCGTTGCAGAGAGACGAAAACCAAACATTTCTTGCCAATTTGGATCTGATTAAACTATAGACATCTTAGCCTCTCTATAATATAAAGAGCTGCCTGCTGCTAGGCATGTGTACAGATTTCCTCACTCTTTTCTTAAAGTTCAGTCAGCAAGATTTACGAGTACATATCTGTTTTTTTGTGTTCATATCTTGATTAATTGGAGTAACAAAAAAAAAAGTTTTCTTCAAAGTTGTAATAAATCAATTCATTTTGTAACAGAGTTGAGTCAATTATGGGTTTGAGTAGAGTTATTTACCATTTTCAGTAAAAGGCCCCTAATTCTATCTAAGCACTATTTTACTATTTTTCACAATAACACCAAGATCCTGTAGTTGTGATATATCTCGTTAAATACCTCTCCTCAATTTTATGTGAAGAAAAAAAACTTAATTTTCCATACTGTGGTGATTCCTTAATGTGTTGCTTATTGCTATGGTAACAAATAGCTAAGCTTATGAATACAGGTAACAGCAATGTGATATCACCAGACTTCTATATTATCTTATATCCCTTTTCTAGCAACGGACAGGTGCATTGGCTAATTTTACACATAACATCTTAAGCTTGTTTGATCCTATTAACGATTTGCTGTCTACTGAAGATAGCAATGGATTATATGTACAACAGATATGAAGTTGAATGATTTAAGAGACCATGGTGTGTTTATTGTCTACTGAATATAGCAATGAATTAGGTATATATTACAACAATTTGCAGTCTACTGAAGATAGCAATGGACTTCATGTATAATTGATTAATTGACATACGGCTGAATGATTAAAGACCATGTTTGCTGTCTAGTGAAGATCGCAATGGACTATGTGTATACTTGACATACAGTTGAATGATTCAAGACCATGTTTGCTGTCTAGTGAAGATCGCAATGGACTATGTGTATACTTGACATACGGCTGAATGATTCAAGACCATGTTTGCTGTCTACTGAATATAGCAATGAACTATGTGTATAATTGACATACAGCTGAATGATTCAAGACCATGTTTGCTGTCTACTGAAGATAGCAATGGACTACGCATATAATTGACATACAGTTAAATGATTCAACTGAAGATAGCAATGAACTACACATATAATTGACATACAGGTGAATGATTCAAGACCATGTTTGCTGTCTACTGAAGATCTGAATGGACTATGTGTATACTTGGCATACAGTTGAATGATTCAAGACCATGTTTGCTGTCTACTGAAGATAGCAATGGACTATGTGTATACTTGGCATACAGTTGACTGATTCAAGACCATGTTTGCTGTCTACTGAAGATAGCAATAGACTATGTGTATAATTGACATACGGTTGAATGATTCAAGACCATGTCTGCTGTCTAGTGAAGATCGCAATGGACTATGTGTATACTTGACATACAGTTGAATGATTCAAGACCATGTTTGCTGTCTACTGAAGATCGCAATGGACTATGTGTATAATTGACATACAGTTGAATGATTCAAGACCATGTTTGCTGTCTACTGAAGATAGCAATGGACTATGTGTATAATTGATATACAGTTAGTTGGATGATTCAAGACCATGATTGCTGTGTACTGAAGATAGCAATGGACTGTGTGTATAATTGACATACAGTTGACTGATTCAACACCATGTTTGCAATTTTGAGCTTCCTTACATAGAATATATTTGTGCATTTTTATTGTCATGCTTGCTGATTTTAATGTAAAAATGTCCACTTTTACAGTAATTCAAGACCATGAGGTCCCAAATTCCCAAATTTCATATCTGTGTACAAAATTAACTTCATCAAGATTAATAGGGGGTTTTTTGCCATTAGATTTCCCGCCGGATCGTGGCACGAGATAGACAGGGCCAGCATGCGGTACCATTTGCTAGCAGCGTCTGGATTTGTAGTGTGTAGGATAGTAAGGGTAAAGACTTAAATAATATTACCTATGTTCTTACAATAATGTGGCAAAGTAGGATCCTAGCAGTACAAGACACTCACAATCTGTCTGAATTGCCGGACATTTGTGGAGTCTGAAGCTGTTTAACACTTTCCACGCGGCTGGCGTCTGCAGACGACATTCCAAAATGTCACAAAATGTTTCAAAAATGTCAAAATTATTGAATTTCATTACCATATTTGGAATCACCATGAGAAATGCATTAACATAAGTACAAACATGCCAAGCATTGGTTCAGTTATCCTTGAGATAGACTTTGAAAATTGGGAAAGGTTTCTAAAAATCTTGTTTTTTATATGGTAAAACTAATAACCGCACGGAAAGTGTTAACAATCTGTATCATGTGTAAACATGTGGTACCTGAAAATGAATGTCTTAGCAAAACAGTTAACAGAGGCACAAGTTTTGTTAATGTAAAATACAACCCTGAAGGGTCTTTTGATGGGTAAATAGGCAACAAAAAAAGAGTTGTGTTGCCCTCAGCGACTGACCTTAAAATCGTAAAAACTAGGGTCACATTTTTTTTTAAATTTAAATTTGATTAAAAGTGTCTAAATGTTACTATTTCTTGCTTGAAATGAATAGGTAAGCTTAAATAAATGTTTTTTAGACTATTGTCACACTAGAAACATTAGTTAAATTAACATATGGGCCTATACCAATTTTGTCTTGACATAAACCATTTATTTTTCAGCCAAAAAAAATTGAAAAATTTGAAGAAGAAAAAAAAATTGAAAAAAAAATTGACAGCCTGACCAGATTTTACATTTTTGGCACTTGAGGGCAACACAACTTTTTTGTTGTTGGGCGTTTTACTGAAATGTACCAAACGTGAACATATTCATCTCAACAAATCATTACAAGAGGCATGAGGTATTCCTCAAAAATATTAAAAATGTTTTTTCCCCTGCAAGGGAGTTGCTGTTTCCCGCAAACCTAAGGCCAATGGTTGCGAAGCAACGATCGCGCCGCACGAAGCAGCGCCAGGGGGGAGTCTGAGAGAGGATGTGCCCCCCTCAGATGGTAGTGCTTTTTGAAAAATGAGACTGCAATTGGCGCGATTTGGTGCACCTTTTTTGGCGATTTAAAACAATTTGCGATAAGGTCCAATTGATGCTATTTTGTGCATAATTTTATTTAAAATCGGCTGTATTGCTCTATACTCTGAACAAAAATCGGGATTTCCCGCGAGATGGCAACATTTCCCGGCAAGGAGCTTGTCGTTTTGCCGGATTTTTCCAGCCCTGGGGACATTTGGCAATTTGCAAACCATTTCCATTTCCTTATTCATAATTTTATTTTCTATTTTTTTAAATCAAAATTCACCATCTTAGTTGCTCAAAAACTCAATATTAACACTTTCCATGCGGCTGTTAGTTTTACCATTTCAAAACCAATTTTTAGAAACCTTTCCCAACTTTCAACGCCTAGAATTACTGCATCAATACTAGAAATGGTTTGTTCTTATTTCAATGCACTTCTTCTGGTGATATCAAATATGGTAATGACATTTTATTTTTTTGACATTTTTGGAACATTTTGTGACATTTTAGAATGTCGTCTGCAGACGCCTGCTGCGTGGAGAGTGTTAAATGTACATGTCAAGGAACGCATCACAAATAAAATGACAGGTAACAATACTTGAATTTACAAGACTGCAACAAATTAAGCATGCAAAAATAATCCCCACCTACACAGTGGCTCGCTAAATTGTAACAATGAATTCACAAATTGGCCCGATTCGGAGCTGTAGGATAAACACGCTTGTCACGACCTTTCACAAGTCCGTTTTCATTCAATAATAACATCGTTAGCAAAGATTTCCAATATCACACAACGTTTAAAGGGACACGTGAGATGGAACATATTATGGCAATTTATCATTATCAATTTAAAGAAGGGAGATGTTTGCTTAGCTTTGGATAATTGACAAGACTGAAAGAATATAATAATACATAATATAATGGTTATCATTTCAAAATCTAATAAAGTTAAAGAGTCCATTTTAGACACTTTGTGTGTGTATTTTGCTGAAGTGTTTGGCTCCTACTGACTATCATTAATGGTACCAACTTGAGATGCCCACTTTCCATGTTACTATTCTTGTCCCAGGCAGTGGGCGAGGGCTCAACTTACATTTTGTCATGTCAGGTGAAAAAATCGGAAATTCGTCATATCAGGTGAAAAAATCGGAAATTCCCTGAAACATTAGAAAACAGCAGACTTTTGTGCTAAATTGCCTAAAATTGGGCTAAATAAATGCAAAAATATCTACATTTGAGAGTGAAAAATATCTACATTCGGATTCTTATCTACAAAGTATCATGCCTGCATGTGTGGCACAAAGCATGGAACCTGACATAATACCGAATTGGTAGTCTTGGAGAAGAAATGAATTCTTATTTAAAAAAACACAATTTTCTTTGAGAGACTGTATTTATTAAGCCGAATTTGAGGCTATGGTACTGAAGATATCACACATTGGTGATTTTTGCTTAAAATGGGATGGGGTGGAGAACTGAAACAAATTGAAAACAGGGATCTTAGGGATATACCATAAAGATAAAAAAGGTAGTTTAAATTCCCCCCAATCGCGACCTTTGTCTCCCCCCACCCCCACCCCACTGTTTCCCCCAATCAGCTCAAGCTTCACCCTATCTTGTCCCCCACCCCCCCCACAGCAAACGAAAATGTTTAATTTTAATGTCAAACTCAAAATAACTTAGAATGTGTCTGAAATGTCTAATTTAGAACCAAAGAAGATTTTACGGTCTTCCCACAATGCATTGCCCGAACGCCAGCCAACTAAAGCTTTTTTCACACGATGCATTTGTCAAGCTCTTAATAAGTTTTAGAAATAAGAAAAAGGAACACTGATAACTAATTTATTCATTGATGTAGACTAGAACCTAAGCGCTCCAACGATGAACGTGCTATTAAGCGAAAACGAGACAAATAGGAGACCAGAATTAGGGCATTTTGCAAAAATGCAATGCATTGCGGTGGTGTCTTTAAAATCTTCTTTGATTTAGAACAAATTAATCTAATTTCAGGCAATTTTTAAAATAAAAGCCAAATAAATGTATGCGCTTCGTGCACATCCCCCCCCCCAATTATTTATTGCCCCCCATTTGCCCCCACAATTCTGATGCTCGTGCCACCACTGCCACTGACCCTCACACATATGAAGACAGATAAAAGCGGAAAGAGCTATGCAGTCTGGCATTTGATACAAAACCAATCATGTATACGAGTGTAATGGTATTTCAAACTACTGTAAAAGTAGTAATTTTTGCGCGATTAAATGTTCGCGCTTTGCTGATTTTCTGCCACATCGCTTGTTTTTAAATTCGCGATTTAAAAGCTCATTACATAGACTTATACACAAAATGAATATATTTGTTTGTTTTTATTTTCGCGGTAGCTGGTTGGCACGCGAAAATGCGAAAATTAATGTAGCGCGAACATTTCCACGTTTACAGTACATTGATCGATGGGTAATCACCAAATACATTAACAAATACGAGTGGGTTTCCAACTCCATTGGTTTTAGAATGAAATTATTCAGTTTTAACATGACATTTGATATTTCGAATCGCATGATTGATATCTGCTATCACACATTCATCCGATAAAAAAAATCCAAAGTTGGACAAATTGTGCGCACTATGCCAAGGAAAAATGTTCCACAATTTATTTTTGGGGGACAAATTGGATTTTTTTTTTTGTGGAACTCTAAGAATTATTTTTAAATGTTTTCATTTTTTTTTTTTAATGTTTGACTTTTTTGTGGAAAATGTTGCAAATTTATCAAAATGTTCACACAAAGTTTCGAAATTAAACAAAATGCCTGACCGAACGACCCTACCTGGGAGGTTTAAAAACCTGCAGAACAGTGGTGGTTTTTTTTTGGGGGGGGGGGGATTGTCATGTCATCATCTGCATTAAGAGAACTATAACCTCAACCTCGATAAATTGAGACGAAATGTATGCCTAAAATAGATTCAAGCGTTACAACACAGTTAATCTGCAGTTAGTTTAAATAATTAGTACACGTTGTCAATGCGAATGTCTAGACATGGCTATTCCCTAAGCCCCACGTAACCCACATCGAGAGAGTGCCCTTAAGACAATTCAAGGGTGGTTAACTCAGCTACGGTGACCAGCATTAATTTGCTTCAAACTAGCAGAGGATGTGTATATTGATTAAAAAAAGAAGATATGCCAAGTTTGAATTTTTATCCAAAAAGGCATTTTTTATTGCCAAATTTGTGAATGTCTACAGAAAAACTACATGTTCAATTTGTACAAACAAGATGTCATATCAAAGGTAATTAAGTTAAGAATCTCGTGAGTTTTTCCCAATTAAGTGTTTGTAGACTTGTTTTTCTGTAGTAGTGTAGTATACAGGTTAACTACCTTAAGTGACAATTATATAAAGCACATATAAGGCTAAATTAAAAAAATAATTTGTCTCAAAGCTCCCACGCGCGTTAGTTTATTGATGCGCATTAGAAAAACAAAAATCTTAAAAAATCTTCTTTTTTTTCCTTCTTTTTTTCCAAAAGAAAAAGAAAAAATCCCAAAATGTTACCGATTTTTCAGATTTTCATTGATCAAATCATTTTAAATACAAAAAGGTCACTTTTACAAGGATTTCAATATTTTACACTTACAACAACAACAAAATTAAAAATTAAAAAACATTCAGCATTAGGTTTTGAACAACTGAAGAGCTTTGAGACAAAAGATTTTTTAATTTAGCCTAACAAGGGGATAATCACTGTATCACTTGAACAGTCGTCAAATCCTTAAGAAATTATAAAAGTTACGAGATTGTATGCTACCCGTTCTTTGCACAGGTCAGCCATTTGCGAGGATAGCTTCGAACTGGAATCAGATTGAATGAAAGTGTTGCATCATTTCACAATGTTTCACTGTATGACCATTTATATTGTGCAGAGAGAGTGGAACTACAATCATAGAAAAAATGTGTTCGAACACTGACTCTAATTGCCTCGCTGTTTGTCCCAGAACACGCATGCTTATTTGAGTCACATGAAAATAGGAACATGTTTATGGTAGCCTGAAGTATCCCCTTCCTCATACCCCTGCACCCACTGATCAATGTTGCTAGATCATATGCTGATGGTGGACAAATTGTGGGATTCAACATTGATCTGAGGGAGAAGGGGAACCCTTTACATTACACCTACAAAGTGTTCAAATGATATTTTAAACATTGTAGTTACATAATGTTATGTATGGAATAGCCCCATTCAATGCGGTACCAATTCGAGCCTTTCCTCGCAAATGGCGGATCCGTGCAAAGAGCAAATAAGACCCCCGAACACATTACAAGGCATGAGGAACATTAATTACAAAATGTTCACAAAATTTTAACCCCCCAACTCATGCAGGAATTAAGTTGGAAGAATTGTGACGATGACTACACCTACAAAAAAAAAAATAGATTTACCTTGTCAACAGTTGTCTCCTGGTTCACATTCTTATCTGCGCCGTGCCGAGATGAATTATCTTCCGCGATGTTTTCGTCGTTAGCCAAACAATGAGCATCATTGACAGGGTCTTCTCTGATATCATATTGAGCCAAGATATCTTCTATGTTTTCTCCATTAAAAATGCTATGAAACAAATTCTCTTTGAGAGTGGCTTCCCCGTTGACGATACACCGTGACACATTGGTGTCTACATCGTCATCTTGAACCGAGCTATCTTCAAAGTTGTCTCCGTTAGCAACACATTGGATCAAGCTATCTTTGAGAACAAGTTCACCATCGAGAATACATTGATGCAAGGTATCTTCACCAGTTGCCTTTACATTGTCATCTTGAGCCAAGCTATCTTCAAAGTTTTCTCCACTAACAGCAAACTGAATCAAGCAACCTTTAAGGCCGGCTTCAACAACACTTTGAGGTACCGTATGATCAACATCAGCTTTTCCATTTTCATCGTGAACCATGCTATTTCTGAGAGCATTTTCTCCATCAACATCACATATAGGCAAATCATCTGCAACAGAGACTTTTCCATCATCATTTGCAGTCAGGTCATCTTCAAGAGCAGTTTCTCCATGAACAAATTGAGACAAGCTATCTCTGAGAGCAGTTGCTCTATCAAAAACACCTTGAAACATGCTTTCGTTGACTAAGTCTTCACTGGATATGGTGCTTTCTTGACCACTGACAACATCTTCACGGTGGATAGCCACTAACTTTTCCATATATGGCCCCTCCTCCTCCTCCTCAATTCCAATGGTGTCTGATAACACACACTCAGTATGTTGAGCTTCGATGACCAAATGTCCATTAAGTTCACCATGGTTGATGAGGGATGGTTTACCATTCTGTGCAATATTCTCAGCTGCTTCACTGTTCGCGTGATCAGTCTTCCAAACATCATTCCGAGATGGCACAATCGCAAATTCCCCATTTTCATTTTGCAATACTATACCATGATCCTCCTCGTCTATGTCAGCACAACTGACCTCCTTTTCGTCGGTAATCTTTGAGTGATAATCTAGAATAGAAATGCCACTGTCTAATGTACTAAAACCTTCTGAATTCTGGTTACCATCACTGATAACAACATACTCATCGGAGATTTCAGAACTGGTGGCCTCATTCCCTTCAGACTTTTCCATGTCAGATTGATGATCAACATTAGAATTGGTTTGGTGGCGCAGCACATCATCATTTTTTAACAGGTTCAGTTCATCACCTGCATTACTGTCTTTCAATACAATGTCACTGTCAGGTTGATCATTTTGTTGAAAGAACTTTTGGATATTATAGGTAAACCTGTCTACAATATCAAGACTACCTTCATTATTATCTGCATTACTTTTCTCACTGTCTTTGACATCAATGGAGTCCTTGTCATCTTCCTGGTGTAGAATACCATCAGTCTTCTCAGAGTCAGATTTCGGATTTGATTGGTGATTTTGCTCATTCTCGCCCTCATCATCAACAATACTCTCCAATAAAACACTTTTTTCGCACGGTATAGAATCGCAGGAGATGGTGTCTCCATCGCTGGTGGTAGATGTTGTACTGCCATCCTCCCTCATATCTTGACCTTTGACATCATCATGACCTTTGACATCATCACCAGCTTTAGCTTTCCCATCATCTGGAGGATTTACACTTCCATTAGAGTTGATGTTATCATTATTTCTACAACTCAGCAGGGTTTTCCAGTCATTGGCATGGTTGCTGTTCTTGACAGTATCTCGACCACAGGCTGGATCGCTTGAGGGAATGATATGCAGCGTCTTAGCCGTCTTTTTCACATCTGAATCCTCGTCAATGGTATTACCATCTGAAGAACGGGTCTCTCTGTTGCTCTCTGTGACAGGCGGGGAGATGATATCAAATATTGCCTGCATCATGTTGATTGCAGATTGTGTGGGGCTTTTCTTTGTCTAATACCAGTCAAATACTGTTTTTATTTCAGAAAAATATAGTTTTGAGCTTCAGGAAAAAAAGAGATCAAATCTTCCGAGTCATTTAGAACAATAAGAATACCACTTGGTAAGAGTACCACATCATCCTCTGTTCTTAAATGTTAATAGCTCATAAATCCCATGCTTGCTTATTCGCTGCCCGTACAGAATCCATCAGAAATCCTCAGCACGCTGTCTGGCACCAAGATGAAATTACATCATGAAAATGAAACCGACTAACTACTCCCAAAATACTTAACAGTTAAATTACAATGCTACTGTCTTTGATGAAGCAAGGTAAAGCCAGGTAATCCAAATAGCTCAAGCTCCACGATGGAAACACGGACTGCAATGAACACCACCCAGTTAAGGTTTCACTTCGACACAAACAACTTCTATGATGAAGACCGCTGACCGTAATTTGAACAAAACTTTGTCCGGAGATAAAATAACTGCCGGATATTCGGCTTAATTATCAGTTTTGCAGGCTTTCTGTGAAAACGTTTCCTTGAATCCAATACATATGGGGTTTCATGTAACAGCACTTCCCTTATCTGATTCATGTGTGGTGTGTACGGACTACAAATCTAAATTTTCATTAGCGAATAAACAACCCCTTCACACACTTATCTGGTCAATGATTGAAATTGGCAATCAATGTGTTATGCATATTTCCAATTCCATCTATCATCATAAAAAGAAAACAGATCACATCATCCCTACTCAGAATAGTAACAGCTTTAGACAGATTCTCCAATAGACTAGTATTACTCAGGGATGGTACCCATGTACCAAAGAGGTCAAATAACACCATGTGTATCTGTATTCAGGTAACAGAACCATGCCACTGAGAATGATAGTAATGATCTCTACATCATTAATTTTTCCAGCGATTTGTCAATGATTTTTAACCCCTTACCAACTAACAATACGCGTCAAGGACAAAACTAGAGTTACATTTTTTCACAAAATTCTACAATCGCAAAAAGTACCGCAGAAGTCAGTGGTAAACTAAAATGATAAGTCCAATTCGTCTAGAAGTGATATAATAATGCTTACTAATATTAAGGGAAATCTAAATACCATTAGGAGCGACATATAAGCTTAATGATTTAACACCTACATCAGGAATGCTGTACATAGCTTTGGGTGCTAATAACTGAATCTGCCATCTGTTCCCATTATTGGAGACTGGTTTTACCCTTTATCTGATGCAATGGCATCCTCTTATAATAATTTTCTTTTCAAATTGAGTGTCACAAAACTTGCCATTGTTTTAAAGATAATAACATTCTTTGTCATTTATAATTTTCAAATCATCTGTTATAAGTGTACTATAAATTATTTCCAATTTCTTGTCTCATTGAAAATGTAAGAACTACTTCTTGCCATTAATTGGGTTACATATATAAATTATGTTGGCAATTCTGCAGGTATATAAATAAAGTTTGATTTTGAATATCATAAACAAACTTAAAGAGTCCACATACCATAGCTGACAACAAAATAAACTATCCACCTTAAATATAGCAACTACCACTGGAACATCATTCATTGTTTTATAAATAATATTCCACCTTTTTATTGGGCTAAATCAAAATTGACTTAGCAAGTAGCTGTTTTTCTTTCTATTCTGCCGGCCGCAGTGATGTCACAGAATGGAATACTGACACCCGATTGGTCAGGTATGGCTGTTCCAAGTTACTCCCTGCCATGAAAGATTGCTATTGGAGTGAATGGTAAAGTAAAAAAATCACACTTTAGGCGATGGAAAAAAACCACATCCTGTTTACTGGCAGACAGACCTGTCTGGTAGGGTCAGTCGGTTGGTTTTTTTTGTGGTTTTTTACCTAAAATGTCACCAACATCTGCACAAATCATTAATTTTTTTTTTAAATTCTAAAAATAAAAAAGAATTCGACAGATTTTCGGAGTAATTCTGTTATACCCTTCACAGAGGTATTCATAGTGCATGATTTTTAAGAACGACGCATACTTCCGATGTAGGTGTGTAGGGTATAACAAAATCATGCCAGATTTTCAGCCAAAATACGGCTGATTTTACATGATTTGAGATTTGAGAAGAAAAACATTCTTGAAAAACGCAAAAAGGGGGTCAGTCGTGCCCGTAAAACAGGGTTTTTTTCTTTTCGCCTTACTGCAATAGATTCTTTGTTCAATGTATTAACAATAATGAAATTCTACAGCTGTATCAAAAACAATTAATAAAAGACAAATCACACAGCACTCCATACACACTCCATGGTTAGTTTCACTCCAGTTATGGTGAGTGAGCATGCCAAATTCAACGACTGCAACCGACAGAATATTTTATTACATTTGTGTAAAACCACAATTGATTTTGCAACTGGCGCTCCCGTATAATGAACTAAAACATTCCGAAGTGGTTTGTCTAATTAGAAGCATCCAATTTTCATTCATTACGAATAATTGATTTTAACAAGCTAATAATTTGTAACAATTGATTTTTGCAGTAAATCTATATGATTGGACACCCCATGTACCTCCGGTAATGCCATTTTCTATTGTAGCCGCATTTGCGGTGATAAGAAGGGGATGTAGAGGGGATTATGGGATTGGTGGTCAGATGTGAGTGGTGGCGGGAAATTAGAAGAAAGGAATTATGGGTATGATGATGTGATGGTAATTACCGTTTTCGCTCGAACGACGCGGGACGGTTTGAATTTTCGTTGTTATTGACGGAATCAATTATATTCAACTTTTTACTGAATAGTGTCTCGTTTTAAATTCAACGAGTGTTAACACCTTCTTTTTTGTGCGTTTTGAGTGTTTTTCAGCCATATACAACACATATGGAACATGAGCTACATTGGAAATGTAGAGAGACAACAAGAAGAGAAGAGAAGCAGTGTGGATCAAAAACAGATAAGAAGTGGTGCACAACTGAGTTTGTAGGTTCGGATCCTGTGTGGTATCTTGCCAATTATTATTATTACAATTGTTATTTAGAAATGAGTATGCTTTCCATAGGGAAAGCATAGTGTGCTTCCGTCGTCGTTCGTCAGCGGAGTCCGGTGTTCCCCATGGTTTGGTGATGTATGTTTATGTTTCAGCCGTGGCGCCAAATGAAGGCGAATTAGAAAATAATTTATTTACGGTTGAGCGTGCGAATTAGTAAATAACAAACATGATTTTTGAATGTGTACATTGGTATTCAGAACATCATCAAATCAATATATTCGGTAATTGAAGGAAGTTAAAATTAAAATATAAATGTCAATATCATCCATTTTATCCATTATTTTCCCCAATTTTCATACAAACTAATGGTAATCTGTGCAGGCCGTATATAAATAAACTATAAACTAAAACCGATGTGCGCATTATATAGTTCTTCTTCATAAATTCATGTTTGTTGCAAGTTTTGATCATAAGATTTTATAAAAATCTGATAAATCAAAAGATGTCAACATTGCACATCTACACAGTGAAATCCCATACACATTTAGCTCATTCTATATTCATGACAAGTGTTCAAGATTTAAGCAACATTTAAGGGAAATATGAGGCCTGTTTGCATCTCATAAGCTCTCAATATATAATTATATTTCTCAAAATGTTTGAATTATTATACATTTTTCTAATTCAAGTATGTTTTCTTCAACTCATTCTCCTCAAAAATGACAAATCGACTGAATAAAGAGACTACAATCTTGGACAATATTATTGGGACAATTTCATATGTGTGTTTAAAAACACCCCCTCTCCCAATGGATCAATGTTGAAACATGATTTTGGGGTTACGGGATACTGGAAGGGGTTAACATCGCCCAGTGGGGCGGGGGAGTTATTCTTGTTGAGGAAAGGCTTCAAGCTTTTCGTCAAAAAACAGCAATGTTTCAATAGTGTAAATCTTGCGGAAACGGGAACACATTAAAATATAATTATGACTACGATTGTAGGTTAGTTTTCTTTTAGGACAAACTTATCTAAATTGCTATCAACATCATGTCCTGTGTGATTTGAATGAAAACAATTGAGGGCGCTATACCATATTCTGTGCATTGACTCTACATGTATGTATTAACCAGTGTACTTTCATTAGTCAAACTATAGGGAATAATAAATAAAATAATTATATCCTCTTTTACTTTTCATGATAGACTGGTAGAGGGGGTATATTGGCAGTCAACCAACTGCTAGTAAAGCGACATTAGGCGTGCATACATGTATGTATACATAGAGGTTATCCATGGGTTAGCTTTAGCAATATCAAGAAAAAGGGAACCTTTCATTCAAAAAATCTTGTCAAACTTAATAGCAATTTTGATATGAACACTGTGCCCACAAAATCCCGGCTCACATTGATACCTCAGAAATAATCCGTATCAATGTTATCCTCATTAAACTTCTTTATTAAAAGGAGAATATGTGTATACTCGTGGTTTATTCACTTTTGTTGCAATTAATTTACTCATCTAAGGCTGTCAAATTACGGAGAAAAGGCACATGTATAAAATATGTGTCATGGGATGTCTGGAAAATCTTTGGTCACACTCGCTTACAGCGTTATGTTTGACTGGCCCAAGCCATATTACTGATACTTGACGGTTATAACACCAATAGAGGTTATCCATGTAATGGATTAGCGGCCATCTTGTCGGGAATACTAAAGTGTGTTTAAGATTTTCAGAATGAACATACACCTGTTTCATGATATTTATTTGATAGAACAATTCATGTTATGAACTGGACATCATGCACCAACTCTATTGAATGTAGTATTGGCCGGGTGCAAATCCCTTTTGTTTTCCGTTCCGCCAGGCTTCTAAATGTGTTACCAACATAACATGCCCGATCTCAAAAAACACCCTTGAACTAACTCTTTTTTTATTAAATTAGGGGTGGGGGGGGGGGGGGGGGACACAACATTTCATGTGCAAATAAAATACAGATTATAAACAAAATTGTGTTGTCAAAAACTGCTACATTTTTACCGATTTGTGTGTCTTTTTAAGGGGAAAAAGGAGAGAAAAAAAAGCCTGAACGACTGACTCAACCAAGAGGTGCATTTGCCTGTTCTCCTGTAGAAGAGGTTTGGGTTTTTTTGTCGCCTAAATTACGCATTTTTTGGTCACGCATGCTTTCAGTATTCTAGGTAATTGCACCCAGGGTAATGTCATTCAACCTTAAAGCGTGGGTTAGCCAACCCACGATCACACCCTGGTGGCAAACAGACATGTAACAGCTGGGACTATTATCAATATTAAGTAGAAATGAATCAGTGAGTTTATACTTGGAACTGCTGCCATTGGTAAGTTGTCAATAAGAAAATTCAAGTAGAATACAACTGTCATATCATCAACACCATTCTCCCAAATTGTGTGACTCTACCAAGAAGTCTATGAGAGTGTTTCTACAGAGAGGCATTAGACAAAACATTCCAGCTAATGGTGGCTACTAGCTCTATAGAAACAGGTCCTCTCCGCCTTTACATGGACAATCCTTTTCTGGCAAATTATCCTAAATAGGAGAGGACTCAGGTGCATCATTTGAAAAATAAGTAGAATTTTGCGTTCAACATTCGGAAGAATGCGAGCATGGTGCTCAGATTGAGAAATTATTGAACTGATTAGTAGATTTCTGTGACATCTGCAGTAGGCCTACAATTACAATAACTTGATTTGACAAATTTTCTATAACAACTCTGAGGCAGCTTAATCAAAAAGAATTAGCAGTCAAGTTAGATTCTTTATAATCTCTCAAAGGAATACATGTAGATGGATCCCCAAAGAGATTATAATTGGAATTCCTGCCAGAAGAGAGAATGAAACTGAACACTTTTCACACAGCTTTAAGTTTTACCATACAAAACAGATTTTTCAGAAACCTTTCCCAACTTTCAAAGTCTTACCTCAAAAATTACTGAACAATACACTAGGCATGTTTGTACTTTTTTTAATGCATTTCTCATGGTGATTCCAAATATGATGATGACATTCAACAATTTGGACATTTCTGAAACATTTTGTGAAATTTTGGAATTGTTGTCTGGTAACCATCAATTCTGGTATCAACACCACTTATTGATATTACAAACAGGCAGTGTGAATTGACCATTGATGAATTTCTCAGTAATCAGGTATATTTTATACTAAAGTGCTTCTTTTGTTATGTTGTGTTATGAGTCGTTGAAATTGTCGGATTGTAATCAAATTTACACAATTGCTGATAATGCTTTCACTGATTACCCCAATTTATGAAATGATAATGGAATAATATAATAATTTCGTGTGAATTTACTAAAGAATAGTAGGTATTTGAAACTGTATTTTGTTCAAATTATACCTGTTCTAGATAATCTACTGATATTTCTTCATTACACAGACAACCTTTCCATTCAGTTCTTGCAAAATCCAGAATTTAAAAAGTTACAATATTTTGATAACATTATTTAATTTTCCCTAGAATATGCCAGTTCATAGAAAAGTGTTAAAACATTGTGTGCCCCTGACCGGATTTGAACCTAAAGTTGTAATTATAGAAGTTGTGCTCTTTATCTTTAGTTAAGCATCAAACATTCTAAACTCGCAATCACCTAAAGATAAAGTCCACTTACAAGAGAAGTTGTCTATTAGATAATAAAAGTGTCTTATTTAGTTAAACATCGTTCATTCTATAGTTTAATTAGTTCCAGATTGGCGACAAATATTCGGTTTTATCTCTCCGCAAGCAAAGTAATCCAAGCGTATGCGCGCGATTATGGTCACATACACAGTTTTGGTCTCACACACTCGTCACTCATATGATGCACAGTCCGCTTGTGGCTATAATGTCCTTCTGTATTCATTCGTTGATGTAAAGAGGCTTCACCAATTTAGAACTGATCAAACTATAAGTTGCAAATGCTTCCTGATATAGCCCATTTACAGCTAAGGCAGAACCCATGAGGAGACGTCACTAAGTAGACTTTAATGGCCATACATGGCCTTACAAAGGTGTTAAATGTGAAGCCACAGAAATTGTACCTCAAGAACCGTGTGAAAATTGGTTCATGAATAAGCATGAACTGATCCTATGTCAATGGCATCATACGATGCTGTAGATTATGTGACGTACAAGAATGGGGCCGTGAACTGATCCTATGTCAATGGCATCACACGATGCTGAAGATTATGTGACGCACAAAAATGGGGCCATGAACTGATCTTATGTCAATGGCATCATACGATGCTGTAGATTATGTGAAGCACAAGAATGGGGCCATGAACTGATCCTATCTCAAAGGCATCATACAATGCTGAAGATTATATGACGCACAAGAATGGGGCCATGAAGTAATCCTATGTCAATGGCATCATACGATGCTGTAGATTATGTGACACACAAAAATGAGGCCATGAACTGATCCTATGTATCATACAATGCTGTAGATTATGTGACGCACAATAATGGGGCCATGAACTGATACTATGTCAATGGCATCATACGATGCTGTAGATTATGTGACGCACAATAATGGGGCCATGAACTGATCCTATGTCAATGGCATCATACGATGCTAAAGATTATGTGACGCACAAGAATGGGGCCATGAACTGACCCTATGTCAATGGCATCATACGATGCTGTAGATTATGTGACGCACAAGAATGGGGCCATGAACTGATCCTATGTCAATGGCATCATACAATGCTGTAGATGATGTGACGCACAAGAATGGGGCCACGAACTGATCCTATGTCAATGGCATCATACGATGCTGTAGATTATGTGACGCACAAGAATGGGGCCGTGAACTGATCCTATGTCAATGGCATCATACAATGCTATAGATTATGTGACGCACAGGAATGGGGCCATGAACTGCTACTATGTCAATGTTGCCATTTGGGACACCCTGTATAATCAACGTCATAAATACTATACAAATTCATAGCAAATTCGAAAGCGGCATGTCATTTTAATTCAGTTCATTTTGACAGATGGTGTTTATCTGCTTGTGCAAATGAACTCTTCATCATAAAATGTTGTCAGTACTTACCGAGTTGATTTTGCTGGCGATTTCCTGTTCCATCAACATCTTCTCCCGCATGGTCTTCTTGATGATATCCTCCAGTTCAAATTCCCTGCGCTCATTCTGTTCAACAGAAGACAAGAGAGGAAAAAGTGCATTAATAAGCTGACGGGGGGTGGGGTGCAGTCTTTGATGTACATATCATTATATGGTTAATGGTTAAACCCTCTGATCAGGCTCCCAGTTATCCCTTTAAGGACAAATGGTGGTCAACTTTTTTAAAAAAATTGAAAATCATGTGACACACCAATTTGCCTCCCTTCACCCATTAGCTCAACCAATCATTCTTATTGTATCTCTTATAGACTCTCAATAACTGACCTTATCTTTTTTTTATGGAATCAAAAAAAGATGTTAACACTTTCCACGCGCGGATTTTCAACACCTATATGGAATCACCTTGAAAAAAGCATTAAAATAAGTGCAAACGTGCCTAGTATTATTTTAGTAATCCTTGAGATAGAATAAGAAAATTGTGAAAGGTTTCTGAAAAAATCTGTTATGTATATGATACAACTAATAGCCGCATGGAAAGTGTTAAGATATTGACATTTGATGTTGACAATTTAGTGCTATGGGATAGCGAGTTAATTTGATCCACCTTTTTGTAAAATGACAAATGTGTCTTGTTCGTGTTTTTTGTCAAGATTAAATTGGCACCTGTGGCTGTGCATGTAATAGAATGATGCATCAATATGCAAACAGTTACACACATTTATAAAATATATAAAGTAGTTTACCAATCCGTGGCATTTAAAGTTTCACAAAGTATTTGCTAACCATGTCTTCTACTAAAAAGACAACTAAAACATGTCATGTAATATCCTCCCATAAGAATCAATATCATCGGATCATATTCCGTTAAGATAACCATAAAACAAACCCACTATGGATGAGAAACAAAATCCTCAAAGTTTTATCGACCAAATTCCCTGGAGATGCCACGTAATGCAAGCAGTGTTATGTGATATTCAATCCGGAGTTTTATTTTCTAGGTCAAGAAATGATTTGATTCACCCCCCTCGGGTGTTTATGTGAGAAGATTGTATGTGGTAGTACAGCTGTTGAATATAGTGGTATAGACATACCACTAGACATACTATAGTTTAGTCAGCTCCAAATTGGCAAACCTGCTTACAGCAGCGAATGACCTCAGAAGAGCGTGGAAGTGCAAAATACTCACATGCCGCAACATGGCGCAGTGTGAACCATATATGTGACGCTTGCGTCTGCCAAAATTGCGCACATACACTAGGATTAGTTTTGCGTGCAATGATAAAAAACGCATATTTGTTGCCAATTTGGAACTGATTAAACTATAGAGTTGACAACAGGTGTAGAACTTTGTCCAGAGATGTAACAGAGGTAACATTTCCTGAAAATCAATTGACTAAATGTGAACGTTACACAGCGACCACGGCCGAGCGCGGATTTGGTAAATAAACCTGACAACAATTTATGGATTTTAACCACATAACCTGGTATTAAAAATTGAAAAAAATCATCAATAGGATCTTTTCATTTTATTGACGAGCGTCTTTGGAAGAATGGATTTTTGAAATTTTGCTGAAATTCTTTCCCCTGTTGCAATACCCATTACGTGACTTTGGGTGCTACGAGGGCCGATCAGTAAGTTACCTTGAAGAAAATTGTATCCATTTGATGGAACATCCACCCTACTCACCAGACTTGGCTCCCTGCGATTTTTGGCTCTTCCCCAAAATCAAATCAAAGATTGCTGGGAGGCCGTTTTCAAGGATATTTGACCTAGCCAAAGCCGTACATTCCCTACTTTGATGTACCACCCATGCTTCAAGCAGTAGAGGATGAGGATGCAACATTGTTCAGACGTCAAGGGAAGCTACTTCTAGGGAATGTGACTGTCGTTTTTGAAATTGTATGGCCATCTTCAGAAACATGGGCTAAGTGACAGAACCTTTTGATCCACCCTCGTATCAGATATCCAATTTGAGACGACTCAATGGGCAAGTTAAAGGTCCTCTAAGCTAGTGTGGATGACATCCAAGTTTAACACTTTCCATGCGGCAGGCGTCTGTAGACGACATGCTAATACTTCACAAAATTATTGTATTACATCACCATATTTGCAATCACAACGAGAAATGCATTCGATTGAGTACAAACATGCCTATTATTGGTTCAGTAATTCTTGTGATAGACTTTGAGAGTTGGAAAAGGTTTTCTGAAAAATATGTTTTTTTACATGGGAAAACTAATAGCCGCGTGGAAAGTGTTAACATAAATTTTGAGACATGTGTACAGGGTGTAACAAAAAAAGTGATACAATTTTGAAAATATTATTAAACATATTTCTAATGTCATTCATGTTTCAAGGGTTCTTTGTTTGCAAAGGAAATGTCTTCAGCTTTGAAATCAACTTTATTTCGTTCAAATCGGTGGTATAATTGCAGAAAAGTGGCCAATTGTCTAACCTACTCTTAACATGACTTGGGCCACTTTGCGTCTTAAAAGTAACAGAATTAAAGAGAAGCTGGAATGAATGAATCCTTAGTGAATTGACTGTTTTAGAGGTAAACAATTGCAAATTGTACGAAATTGGGTAATCAAGCGTAAAATATCTTAAAGAAACTTATATTTCATGCTTCATTACCAGTTGTGTACGATTTGCCAATGTTTACCTCTAAAAACAGTTAATTCATATGTTCACACTATGATTCATTAATTTCAGCTTCTCTGTGATTCTGCTACTTTAAGACGCAAAGTGGCCCAAGTCATTTTACGACTAGTTTAGACAATTGGTCACTGCTTTGTGATTATACAACCGATTTGAATAAAATCAAGTTTATTTCAAAGCTGAAGACATTTCCTTTGCAAGCAAAGAACCCTTGAAACAAAAATATTTGTAATAATATTTTCGAAATTGTATAACTTTTTTTGTTACACCCTGTATATCGCCTGTTTACTCACCCTTTCCGAGGCCTCGCCAGTCATTTGCTTGCCCAATTCTTTCTTCAAAGCCTGAATCTCCTGTTCCTTGGCGACAAGTTTCCCTGAGTGTTCGGCTAAATCCCTGGCGCGTTGCTTGGCATACGCCTTCTTCACTTGAGTGATATCCTGCGAGGATGCCCCCTGATGACCCGTAGTAGTTGTCTTTTCAGTTTTCTAAAAGAACAAGAAAGGAATGGAAAGAACAAGAAAGAATATAGATCTGTTAAATGAAAGTTGAACAAAGCTTTGATATCTAAATGCATTCCCTGTCCACTCCAGTTATAAGTAATATAAAATGTTTGCATTTGAATGGAAATGGAAATGGAAGTGTTAGTGCGAGCCATGTGTTGAACATGTGGCATTCTTTTGAATAATACAGAACATAAAAAGTGGATATATGGCGAAGACACATCACATTTAGCTTAAAACAATTAACCAACCGATCCGATCCATCACCAAAGACTTTTGAAAAATTTTGTCCAATTTTGGAATGTCGTCTGCAGAGGCCTGCCTTGGGAAAGTGGTAAAATGGACAAAGAGTTTAGTTATAAATCCAATATACATATCTATGACTGGATTTTAAGGCCAATCACATCACATTTCATATTAACTATTTTGTGATTGTCTTTTTGTATTCCATAGACCAAACTGTTGGTACTTTCAATATTGCTCTCTCAATCAAAATCACCGTTCTGTTATTTTAACAAAATATACAAATTTGCTCTGAATTCCTTTGTGACCTATACATGAGGCATGGCAAGTAGTACACCTGCCATGATAGAGGGGGTAGATAAAATATATTTACTTCAACAAGCTGGACCATCTGCTAAAGTATTAGAATTGTGCATGGATATTTAAACACTTTTGCTGTTTCAATGTACTAAAATCATAATAATAATTACAAATGATACTATAGACATATCGGTCCTATGCTTCATTCACACTACCTCTTCATTGCGTAGAGACTGCAGAACATCCGTTAAATCCACTTTTTTGCGATCCCCTGTTTCAACTTTCTTGTCTGGAAATTTCATGTCAGGCATCGTTGCTCTTCTCTGAAGTTTCTTTGCATTTTTTTCTCGATGCGAAGCATGTGGCTCTTGTGTTTTGGTATTGCCCCTCCCAATATCTATATCATCTTTTGACTCGTTGAATGAGGTTGGGGGCGCTGTTCTCTTAGCGAGACCATACGGAGAAGGCATTGGAGTTGCCTGCGGAGTGTCATCTGTTTGGAATAGCGACAGCTTAAATGGCATACTCATGTTTAGCAATGAGCTGATGGGTCCAGGAATTGTGAAAGATGTGTCCCCAAAATCAATGGTTGGAGGGGAGCCAGAGGAGTCAGGCTTCTGTGGAATGTCTTGCGGGCTACTTGATACATCTGTTTGAAGCTTGGGACCACTTTGAGGCATGGCACTAGATTTGGGCTTGGGACTTGTTTGAGGCTTCGGACCCAGTTGTGGTTTTGGTCCCGGTTGAGGTTTTAGACCTGGTTGAGGCTTAGGTCCAATCGGATTCTTGACACCAGTTTGCATTGGTAAACCATGTTGCTTCACAGCTTGGGTCGCAGTAGCTATATCTGTCTGAGACTCGGTCACTTTTGTTTTCAAAATACCAGTAGTCTGTTCTTTGAACTTTACATCTGCTGCAGTACTATTATCCATTGTAGATTGCTGTATATCCGCTGTTCTCATTTCTGGAAAGAGCGATGTTGGACGTTTGATTGGTTGCTGTTGTCTGTAACCCATGTTTCCTTGAGTGTACAGATTCTTAACATCTTGTGCTTGATGAGGCGAGTTTGCAGTCTGAAGGTAATCCTGTTGAAGCGCTACTTGGGACTTGGTTCCTGGGTGAAATTGTACCCTTTTAGGTGTCTGTGCATTCTGCCCAGAGTTATCTTTACCTTCTACAAAGCTTTTCGGAACAGAGTGTTCTGAGGCACTTTGCTTCCGTAGAGAACTATTTTGCACATTTTGTGAGTCCGCATGATTCTGTGATGGACCTGGTTGGCCATTAGGAAACTGATGTTGTGAGGTGCTGGTCTGCCGCTGATTACATTTCAGAAATAGATGTTGCGAGTTACCTTGATTAGCACTGGGTTCCTTCTGACCGTTAGGTAATGAGATTTGCTTCTCATTACCAGCTAGTATGAATTGTGTTGAAGTGCTACCATGTATCTGTTGACCATATAGCATCTGATCTTGTGAAATACCTTGCTTCTGGAAGAGGTTCTGTTGACCATTTGATAGTTGCTGTGGAGAGGTGCCTGCTTGCACGGAGGCACGTCTTGCGGGCATACTTTGTTGATGACTTAATGTATGTTTCGAGGCACTTTGTTGCAAAGAGGCACGTCTTGTAGGCATACTCTGTTGATGACTTAATGGATGTTGCGAGGCACCTTGACCATTTAGCATTGGATCTTGTAAAATATCTTGGTTCTGGAAGAGGTTCTGTTGACAATTTGATACTTGCTGTGGAGAGGTACCTGCTTGCACGGAGGCACGTCTTGCGGGCATACTCTGTTGATGACTTAATGGATGTTGCGAGGCACCTTGTTGCAACGAAGCTCGTCTGTGAGAAGGACCTGGCTGGTGCAATCCTGGCAAGGGAATGGCACCTGGTCTTTGTCCCACAGGAACTCTTTTTTGAGGATGACCAACCATAGGTACATCAACTCTTGACTTATTACCAGCGAAATCATTGGTTTCCTGATGCTTCAATATTCCTACTTTATATTCTCCACCGCCATTCTGATTTGCAGACGACATATTTTCCTGGTTACTTATCTGAGCATTCTTGGTTATCTGCTGTCTGCCTGGTGTGATCAACCCAGGTCGAAGTGGATGTGTATTCTCGTTAACATCAGCTTTAACATCCGCTTGATGGGGACTATAGTCAGAGCTGTAGCTATAATCAGGGCTATATCGTTCCAATGGAGACCCTTGTTTCAATCCACTTGCATTAGGCTTTGAACTAGACGTCGAATATGAAGGATTAGCTAAATATGTATGTCCGCCATTTTGAATTCCTTGTTGCGTTCTACCACCATTCTGCACACTACCACTATCATATATTCTCCCAGCATCCTTGCCATTTGCAACAGGGTGTACAACACCATTTTGCCTATTGGGATTAATCACAGCCTGCGGAAATGCAGACTGCGGCGATGTTTTAGTCAAAAGTGGATGCGGTCGATTTTGAGGACTCGTCTTTGACGGCGCTGGTGGAGATACTGGAGACTGCCCTTTTTTCGTAATACCATTGTTGTTATTAGGAGTAGGGACAGGAGATTCACTGAAGAATTCTAAGGTACTACGGAAAAAACTGGAGACACTATTCCCTGTATCCTCCATGGTTGCTAAATATTAACAAAAATCAGTTAAAAAGGTAATATTCCAAATTATAATCCTTTTTGCAAAATTCACTGGAGCCGAATAATCCGCATTTGCACCATATTCACCTTCACACCATGTTTACTTTCCAAGCAGACTACTTAACGATAAGTATCAAGCCTACCAGTCTCACAACCACACACAAACATGTCTGCATATTACCAACCAGTAAATTTCAACATTTATTTCCAGTTTGAGTGCTCAGCAATCCTATGAAATATTCAAGATGAGCGGATTATGCCTCTCCGTGTAAACAGTCTCACGTTACCCTTGGCGGTCATATCATTACAAATTACCAGCTGATAGCTAGGTTCCGCACGTGGTTTCCTACTCTTGTTGTTGATTTCCACGACGTAGTTGTAATCAATAAGACGTAGTTAGCAGAGTTAATCAGTCCCCTTAGATATCACTAACACATGTTGACATTTAACCTCTGCGGCATAATCACTGTTGAACTGCATTCTTTTTGTTATGTCTTTTAAAATACCGAGATTGTTTTCAGAGCAAACTAGATACAATTATTCAACGGTAGCTTTTAAGAAGTGCATTATCTAACTCAACACCATGTTATGTTGACTCGTCTTAATCAGCACCAATTGGCGTAAAGATATTCCAGCTTTTATGAACCAATGCATAATACGTCATACAGAACAAGCTTTCTGTCTGATTTCAATTACGACTTCCAATAAAAATTCAAACAATTTCTCATTAAATTGTTCATCAAATATGCCCGGTATTTTTGCACGTAACTGTTGCTAGGCTTTAGATACAATAGTAGCCAGTTATATGGTTTCTTGTTCATAGAAAACCACGTCAGGATATCATCTTTCACTTGTGTAAACACTCCAAGATGTTAATTAATTTCCTCTTCTGGACCACTGGATGACTTCTTACTATTCCGGACCCTGGCGTGGCGATATCTATTCAAACCACTCCATCCAAGTATGTGTTATTGATATACTCCACAACCACAACATACGAAGCTAGTCTTATTAAGTCACACTTAGTGGTGATGCATATAGATGGATCTCAGGTTTCTAACATCCAAGTCAAAACATATTTTGTTTCCAATTTGTTCCTTTATTAACTTCCAAATAACCTGAGACTAATATATTAGTCTCAGAAATAACTTAAGTGAATTCTAAATCCAGATGATGTTGTGAAACTAAAACACTTTGCTTAACAGACGCTGTAGTTTAATAACTCTTCCTAACGTTGTATATATCATACAAGCACCAGATCATGGATCTATTAATATGATTACCATACCAATATAATCATGAAAGGAGCGTATTGATTGATTGACAGGGCAGGGATCCCACCAAAATATAATCTATAATACTGATCAGGGGGTAACGGTTATGAATGAGTCACTATGGGAGGGTAATTCAATTCAAAGTATGCATTTAAACAAGGTAAAATTGAACCAGTAAACTTATTAAATTGTTAGAATTGTTGGGTACACAATTGTCACATCAATACCTTTTAACATCTTCTTGAAAATGTAAGGCATTAGAGATTCAACTCTTATCTCATGATCTAGTCTTGTGGAGTATATTTATCTCTAAAATGTGTTTAATGCTAGATTGTTCTGATGGAACTCTCCCTGTAAGGCAAGGAGAAAAAACACCTGTTTTACGGGCCCGACCGACCCACTTTTTGCATTTTTCAAGAATTTTTTTTTTGAGAATTTTTTTTCTCAAATCATGTAAAAACAGCTGTTTTTTGGCCGAAAAAATCTGTCTACATTTTTTTCTCAACAATTTAAATACAAAATCCTGATCTTGGCAGATTTTAGTGACATTTTAGCGCAAAAAAATGAAAAAAGAAGGAAAAAGAAAGAAAGCAGCCTAAGTGATGATTTTCCGTTACTACCTATATTATTATTGATGTGTTTTGTAAGTCAAATTTGAAATGTGCATGGGCTACACGTACAGACATTATAAGCCTCGTTTGTATATTATTTTACTTTTGTTATTTATATTTTGTTTTATGGACGCATTCGCCGAGTTGGTGAATGCCACTGTTCTGAAAGTGTATGGTCTGAATAAATAAATAGATAAATATGATTTCACCTCTCCCATACCCTTGCATCTACCATGTCTCCCCCACATAAGACACATAAAGGGTTAAAAAAAAGTAAGTCCCCCCCCCCCCCCCCCTCTAAAATTAAATCACGTTTGTTTGCATAAATCCACACACACACACACAAGGAAAACATTTTACATTTCCCCAAAATGAAATTTTTTAGAAAAAGTGGCACTTCTCACAATCGTATGCAAGAAAGTTACAAAAATGTCTCCAGTGCTTTTTGAAATTCAATTCAATTGTCTTTATTTTCAAATAAAAGAAAGTTTTTTTGTTTTTTTTAGCTGGTCCTTATTTGAAATAAAAAAATAAAATGATTTGTTCATGCATGACTAGTCAATAGTGTCCACCATTCACATCAATAACTTCCCTGTATTGTTGAAAATTGCCACAAAAAACATCATTTTGGGGAAATGTGACTGTTTTGGGAAAAGTAAACATGGTATTGAATAGGGAAACCTTGTGTGGGAAGCCAAGCGTTGACTAAATGATTGATTCTTGATCAATAATTCGTAAACCAATTACATGATTTAGATATTTGGGCTGAGTAACCACTCTTGAAAATGTACTCAATATTGATTAAGACATTTGGGATACTTGAACAGTACTAGTAAGCTTATTGATTAGGTACCTATATAGATATCCAACTGTTAACAGTTATGTCAGTCATAAAGAAGCCTACTTGGATCATTACCATAATATGTGAGGATCACCCTAGTTCATTGGAGTCTTTATATCATTTATAAATATTTGTTTTGATCAATGAAAGCTTTAATCAAATCAATGTTAAGCTGGGATCTTCACCTAGGGAAGGGAATTAACTTGGATGCCATGTGAGAGGGGTGGGGGCGGGGGGGGGGGGGGGGGGGGGGTGGCGGGGCAGTACTTGGATATGCCACAGTATAGGGTCTTTTACCAACTTCTTTTTTACTCACACTGTAGGCTTAAAAGTAGTATTTTTTAGTACTCGGGGGGGGGGGGGGGGGGGTAGGGTTAATACACAATCAATTTATCCATATATCCATCTATCAGCAAAAAAGTTATTCCTCGATATAGACTTGATTGGTTTCCAGTATAATAGATTTTTCATTGTTAGCTTTTGATAACAACATTCATAGCTTCTTTCCATCATTGTCAATATAACCTTTAAAAAAACTTGCCAATCAAATACATCTAACACTATTCACAGAAACACTACCGCTGCTGTCAGCCCTTTCAATGTCGAAAGGATGTATCTTATATGTACTTTCCTAATGATATACTTCCTTTTAACATGGATTGTGTTAACTTGGTTCAATAATCTTCACTTAGGAGAAGGTTGCAACTTGTAAAGACAATAAAAGTAATATACTGCCTTTTACCACTACATGATTTATGGAGAAAAAAGCTAACTTTGATCATGTAAAAAGGAAGTATACTGTTAGAAAACTACATATAAGATACATTCTTTTGGCATAAAAGGGCTGTGCTGTCACAAGCAAATCAAAAGGTGCAGGTGCTTTTACTCGCACCTCTGTTTAAAACTTAACAGGTTCACAAATACTTTTTTCTTTTCTAGAGTTAATGGTCACAAAATGAAATTTAAACTTGATGTTCTCATCTTTCATCTGAAACACACTAGATGATTTCCATTTAATAAGTAATATTGCCTAGAATCAAAACAAATATTTGTCGATCAGAGATTGTGATCTGACCGCGTTCATCAAAAGGTTTAACGCTGTCTTGCCACGCACTGCATTCCAAAACTACAGGCGTACAACGCTGTCACGGTCACGCAGATGTTGCATAGTATGCGAGGGAATGATTTGAAATGTTCGACAATTATTTGTTTTGATTATAATACTTATTACATGGGAATGTGACTTAAAAAGGGTCTCTTGGAGCCAATAAATATAGGGGTTGCTAATATTTCCCTTGAAATATGTGAAAATCAATTTACAAAGGCCAATGCTCAATATATACAATAGATGTGTATATGTCAAAAATATGCTGTGAATGAACTGAATTTAAACTTCTATGAATGATGACATACTCGTTAAGGCCCTGTCACACTGTTGCGAATAGAGCTAACGTGTGCCCAACGTTTTTGACAACTTTGGGCACACATTATTATTCATGGTATAGTTTATTGTCATCGCAGCCAACCGGCTGAATTGGCACAATATTACAAATTACAAAAATACATTAAAAATGCAAGATATACAATAATAGATTTTAAAAACAATAATATCATAAAAACAGACACTCACTCACCCCTGCATACAACATACATTCCACATTAAATACCACAATTACCCCCCCCCCCCCACACACACCACACCCCCACACACACCCACACCACATACCCACTACCCCTCCCTCCCCAAAAGATATTGCACATAAAACATGGTACAATGTACATGTACGTGACCACCTAACTCACTCCATACATACCCCACCCGCCCCACACACACACCACATAAACACCCCCTCCCTCCCCAAAAAGATATTGCACATAAAACATGGTACATTTACGTGACCACCTGACTGACACCATTTTGCATACCAGGAAAACACATGGAAACAACCAACTCTCACGGTTTAAAAATAAGATAATAATAATAATATTAAATAAAATTAGCTCTATACACAAGTGTGACAGGGTTTGCAAGTCTAATTGCAAGACTAAGGTATAATCAGTATGCTTTCTGTAAATTATAAACTGTAACAATTTCAAGAGGCATAAATGCATTGATGTGTATTAAATGTAAAATGTTAAATTGACTTTATCATGGCCTCAGTAAAATACAGGTTTTTTACCTGTGTATTGTGAATAAATAACGTCTCACATACCCCCACGTGCATAAGTATGTGGAGTCACTTTTGCCGCATAACCCTATGTGAAGAGCCCAAGTTTTGGTGTGTGGTTTTGTAGTTGTCCAATGCTTAGTTGAGCATGGAACTCTTGTGTAATAGTTACTGGTCCATCCCAGTATTGAATTCGTCTTACGAGCTCTGAGTCATGGCTCAAGGACTGCAGTGTTGCCAACTCAGATTAGTTCAAAACCGCAGCCCAAGTGTCCTCTAAAACCCCGACCCGCGACAAAAATTGTTGTGTTCCCATAGAAAATACAGTGTAGCTTGACTTTTCCCTAAGATTAATAGTTATATTAGTCTCAGTTTTCCCAAACCGTGGGCCCCGTTTTTTTGCCCGCGGTGCAGGGGACAAAAGTAGCCCAATAGTGCGGCCAAACCGTGGTGTTGGCAACATGTCTCAAAAAAGTCTTAAAAAAGTCTCAAACAGTGTTGCCAACCGAGATGTTCCAAACCGCGGCCCAAGTGTGCTCTAAACCGCGGCTCACGACAATAAGTAAATATAATAAATTATATTACGATCCTGTGTACTAAGGTCATTATATCATGTGTTACAGTTGATTGTGGGAGAACCTTGTTGGTTACGGTCGAGTTTATTATCAAAGGCGCTAATCCGTATATAAGTTTGTCGTGGCCAGTATTTGGCTTTTGCATGTCTCAAGGATCTAATCCCCCTGTGCAAACGTCGGCGGTAATGTGTGACGCTTGGTCGAAGGTAGACTTTGGATTCTGTTGACGGTGAAATGACCAATCGGAAATCATAAATATTATGCTAATCATTAAACATGTTGATCCTCTCTGTGCTACGGTGCATCGTTCTTGATTAGTCAGTCAAAGGGAAACTGTGGCTTCTAAAGCTCGCGATATTATCAACTTTGAAGCCAGGAATTCGCGCAGTCGCAATGACTCGAAAGACCGGGGGAAGGACCTATGTTTCAGTTGGGTGGCAAAGTGTTGTTGTTTTTGTATTTTCAAGTGGGCGAATGCCCGGGGGAGGGAGGGCACTGACGTTGAAAAGGTGTTCAAAACACTGGAGGAAAATCGCGAACATTTTCATTACAAAGCCCCATTTTTTTAAAGACATCGATAAAATCAGTTTACAAATATTTTTTCGTCATAAAAAAATCTCTTGGTTCAGTTCGTACTCTACCCTGAGACTAATATAAGTCTCAGCTCTACCTCTGTACCTGATCCCCTTTTTGATACCGTGGTCAATTTTTAATTTTTTTTATCAGTATTATAGGCGAAGTTTTTTGTGCTGGTATTTTATAACAAACTTCCTACAACCCTTACCCCTTGAAGTCTAATGGAATATTCAGCTTTTAACACAAATACATTACATGCTTACAAGAAATCAGGATATATGACAACAGTGTTGATGGAATCGTCGCTGTTCTGCTGACATACCGGCACATTACAACAGAAATAAGTAAAGAGATGTGCCGGTATGTCAGAACAGCGACGGAATGTTTAGAAGCCATAAAGCAAATATAACGCTTGTTGAAGACAATAGCGGCGTGTTAGCCCAAATACGTACTTGAGTGGTTTATTGGCTCATCAATTGACGGTACTACTTGAAATTAATGACTAGATTGTCATCGCGCACGGGAAGCTACAGCCATTCTTGCCGGGGGGGGGGGGTGGGGGGGCACTCATATGCCGTATCTACGTAGGCTTATATACAATGTATGTTAGCACAGCAAATATTTGAAGGCCTATAAGAATAGTCTTAGAAATTCGAAACTTAACTGGTATTTTTTATTGATTGGCAAAAAAATAATACAATATACGAAACCAGTCCCAACTGAATAGCAAAAATACTGGTTAAAAACTGTTTTTCTCGATAAAGAACTGATTTTCTCAAGAAAAAAATAGGTCTCAAAAAATGTGTTTTTTCCTCCTCAATCCAGTCATTCATTGTTGTCAAGGCCTACTGCTTTCCAATAAATGTGTGTACACCGCCCGGGGTACACCGTACACGTCAGTGGCGTAGCTAGGATTTTTTTCGGGGGGGGGGCAAGATTTCAAAAACCTTAAATAAGGTCCACAAATTTTGCACGGTCCACAAATTTTGCGTTCCAAAAGCAGCACAGTCAACAAATAATGGCCAATCCGCAGGATTTTAATCAATTTTCCAAAAAAAATGGCATTTATTTATTAAAAAAAAGGGAAAATGTTATTTTTAAAACGCTAAGACGCATAAAAGCACTATCTCCAGAGAGTGGGGCGGGGCACAAAGGGAGGCGGGGGCACACAACAAATTCTGTCGGGTGGGGGTGGGAACTACCAGCCCAAATTTTAAATATCCTACCCATCAATTTTGCCTTAAAGACACAAAAAATCTGCCAAACCCTAACAATATGTAGAGCATAATGTTAGTTATTAGTCTAAACACCAAACATGATTATTAAAACAATCTCAATACGTCAAGCATAAATATTTCCATTATTGCATTAGTTGTTATTTATGCAATTGCAAGCCGGGCATGGCGGGGACCGTACACGAGTGTACAAAAAATGGTGCCCGGCTAGGCCTATGCGGCCGGGGGAGTGTACGCGGACGTACAAACTGTGCCCCCGCTAGCCGAGGCGTGTAGCGGGGACGTACGCTAAGGTACACTCTTAGAAAAAAATTAAGCAATGTTGGGTAAAATACTACACTTTAGGATGGTAAAAAGGGAACATGGTCGTTTATTGGGTAAAAATGAACATAACAGTGGTTGTGTAGAGTCTTACACAACACATAGTTAACATTTTACCCATCAATCGTTGGGTAAATGTTTACCCCAAAACGACCATGTTCCCTATTTTGACCCAATTATGTGTAACACTTTACACAACAGGTTTTACCCAACACTTGTGTCATTTTGGTACACATAAATTAATTTTAAAAAATACAGGAATATATTTTAAGCCATTTTGGGTGCCATATTTGTATTCTAATCTTCTTTCGCAATTTTAAAATCCACGGAATTAAAGATTTTTAGAAGAATTTACCTTAACTTGACCGGAACGGGGCTCGAACCCACAATCTTTGCATTCGAAGACTGACGCCGTACCCACTGCGCTAACGAAGTAGTTGACATGTGGAAGTGTTTTGTGTTAATATAAACTATTTTATATGACTAAATATGACAAGATAGAAAGAAATTGCTGAAATTAGTTGGTAAATGTTGAGATTGGCATGAAAAAAGTATAGATATAATGAAACTAGTAAATTATAAAGCTATATTATCTTAAGGGAGACCGATGTGTGAAGGTCAGGTTGCCGGCAAATCGTTGAAAAATCGCCTTGATAATATTAATGTGCTCCCGCAACACTACACGCATAGTTTACTTTACCTTGGACAATAGTTACATCGATCGGTAACGCGGCTTTCTACACAGATATTTTACCCAACAAAGTTTAAAACTACAATATCGTTGGGTAAATGTTTACCCCAAAACGACCATGTTCCCTATTTTGACCCACTTATGTGTAACACTTTACACAACCGGGGTTGTGAAGAGGTTTTACTCAACACTTGTGTCATTTTTGGTACACATAAATTGGGTAAATTTCCTTTACCCAATAATTCTTACACTTTCATGGTGTCAAATCATGTTGTACCCAATTACGGGCACGTTTCTACACATCCAGAGTGTAAAACTCGTTGGGTAAATGTTTACCCCAAAACGACCATGTTCCCTATTTTGACCCACTTATGTGTAACATAGTAGGTCAAAGTGTAAAAAAATGTAAAAAATCGTTGGGTAAATGTTTACCCCAAAACGACCATGTTCCCTATTTTGACCCACTTATGTGTAACACTTTACACAACCGGGGTTGTGAAGAGGTTTTACTCAACACTTGTGTCATTTTTGGTATACATAAATTGGGTAAATTTCCTTTACCCAATAATTCTTACACTTTCATGGTGTCAAATCATGTTTTACCCAATTACGGGCACTTTTCTACACTTCCAGAGTGTAAAACTCGTTGGGTAAATGTTTACCCAAAAACGACCATGTTCCCTATTTTGACCCACTTATGTGTAACATAGTGGGTCAAAGTGTAAAAAAATGTAAAAAATCGTTGGGTAAATGTTTACCCCAAAACGACCATGTTCCCTATTTTGACCCACTTATGTGTAACACTTTACACAACCGGGGTTGTGAAGAGGTTTTACTCAACACTTGTGTCATTTTTGGTACACATAAATTGGGTAAATTTCCGTTACCCAATAATTCTTACACTTTCATGGTGTCAAATCATGTTTTACCCAATTACGGGCACTTTTCTACACTTCCAGAGTGTAAAACTCGGAATTCAATAGTAAACTATTGCATGTGTAAAAAGTTATTTTACGAAATTTATGTTTAGCACAATATTGGGTAAAAAACTACACATTTCTTTTTTACCCAACAAAATTTGACACTCATTTCTAAGCGTGTAACAAATGTACACCCCGGACGTTTGCTATGAATAAGCTAGAGATGCGATGCGCTTGACGGAATAAGCCATATTGAACACATAGAAATGCATTCGTTATGGTTGCAGAAAGAAGTAAGCGACCTTGGGACTGTAGTGAATACGTTGTCCTGGGAAATGGGTGGCCGTGTACACTTTGTCCCAGACAAGGGGCCGGGACTGTAGCGGGGACGTGTACAAGAAATGGTGCCGGCCCTGCGGGGACCGTAAACCCGGGACGTACGTCACATGGGCAATTTGTACGTCCCGGCCCTAATCCCCGCTATACCCAGGTCCCCCGGGGCAGGGGATGCAATTGATAAGTGCATTAATAATTTTGAGTAACAAAATCCAATTCAATTTTGTTGTCTATCAAAATGCTCCAAATTAGATGAATCAAGTTTGTGTGTACCGGTTCTGGCATGAGCCTGAGCACGGAGAGGCAGACGGGAGTATGCAGAACTGAATTATATCTTAACCATTTGGTAAAGATCATTTGTGTCAATTCCACGTGGTTTATAGAACCGGAGATATATCTTTAGTGACATTTTAGAACACTTTAGACCTGTGCCGTACCGAGAAGGGGGGGGGGGGAGTATGCAGAACTTAATTCAACCGTAAATATTCAGTAAAGATCATTAGTGTCCGATTGAAACTTTCCACGCGGCATGCGTCTGTAGACGACATTCCAAAAGTTCACAAAATGTCTAAACACATGACATATTGTAGCAATTCCACGTACTAATGACATTTTAGAACATTGTAGACCCCGTGCCGTACCGAGAGGGGGGATGAGAGGGGGGGGGGGGGAAGTATGCAGAACTTAATTCAACGTTAAATATTTAGTAAAGATCATTAGTGTCATTAACACTTTCCACGCGGCATGCGTCTGTAGACGACATTTCAAAAGTTCACAAAATTTCTAAAAAATGACATATTGTAGTATCAATTCCACGTGGAGATGTATCTTTACTAATGACATGTTAGAACATTTCAGACCCTGTGTTGTACCGAGAGGGAGGGGGGGGGAGGGGCGGAAGTATGCAGAACTTAATTCAACGTTAAATATTTAGTAAAGATCATTAGTGTCATTAACACTTTCCACGCGGCATGCGTCTGTAGACGACATTCCAAAAGTTCACAAAATGTCTAAAAAGGACATATTGTATCAATTCCACGTGAAGATGCATCTTTACTAATGACATTTTAGAACATTGTAGACCCCGTGCCGTACCGAGAGGGGTGGGGGCTGAAGTATGCAGAATTTAATTCAACCTTAACTATTTTGTAAAGATCATTAGTGTCAATTCTACGTGGTTAAGTACCGGTTCTGGCATTTTATTACAATGTAACAAAACCTCCTTTATGGAAACTGAAGTAATAAAAGATGACCATTTACAAATACAAACCAACATTCCATCTAAACAGTACTTACCTTTCAAACGGTGTTATGCATATGACTGTGGTCCATCGTGACAATTAGACTAAAATATAAACATTTGCTTTACTTGTAGCACACAAATTCCTTAAATTGCAATATTGTTCTTGTAAACAGATTTAGAATATAGTTATAAGCTATATAGTTTAATTAGTTCCATCATAGCAAGATACAGGGTGAGTCAAAAAACTGCAATAGTGGAAAGAAGCCATTTTGTTTCCAAAACCAAAATGAATTTTAAATTTCTTTAAACGTTGCAAGAATGATGTATTTAATCCTAACTTTGTGTGAAAAAATGAAGTCGATCGCATTTTCGTTTGTCTTTGGCAGTGACCCTCTTTGCTGCACAACCAAATATACCTGTTTGTCCACGAGCACAGGGATTTTCATTTGAAATGGCACACATTGCATTTTCATATTTGAATATCCCGCCAACAAAAAAAGGAAAATGTCACTTTTTTATTAAAATTTAGAATATTATACGCTTTCATAGCATAGGTATGATTATAATTGATTATGCTAAGTTACATGTAAACAAGAAAGGATGCCATCAAATTCCAATAACATCACAAATGAACTTAAGTTTCCAAATTTGACTGAGTGACACATTTTGCGATCTGATGCATATTTTGGGTATCTCGTGGACAAACGTGTGAAATGGGTGCACTGATTAAAAGGTTCAAATTAATTTTGGTTTTGAAAACAAAATGGCTTCTTTCCACTATTGCAGTCTTTTTGACTCACCCTGTATATTCAGCTATTATCAATCCGCGCGCACAATTTATCCAAGCCTATAAGAACGATTTTTGCAAACAAAACAAAAATGCAAGTGCTTTAATTGCCTACTCTTCCACAAATTAAATCATATGTAAACAGTTTCCGCCAATTTGGAACTAAGTAAACTATAGCACTAAAAATAATCGCAGAAGGAATATATCCTAGAAATTTCGTTTTTAATGAACAAACTACAACTATTTTTATAGTAAAGATGTTGTATGTGTGCATAATAAACATTGTTCGGCAAAAAAATCATACACTTGTCCCATTATTTTGAGTCCAATCAAACTAGATAGCACCCCCTTCTTGGCTAAATCGCTGCTTCCACTTTCACTTTACATAACCCACATCCACGTAAATGCGCCAATTAAAAATATATACAAAATTGAAAATAATATGATTAGCTTTGTAAATATGTCATGTCCATCAACTCAATTTTTTAATAACCATGTTTATGCACCAATTCAGTAAAACAGCATACCCCACGGTAACCTTAATATTTCAATGGGGACATTGTCACTCATCTCATTATATCAGTTCGTCTGAAATCTGATAAAGACTGTTCCCCTTACAAATATCCTGATGAACCTACACCACATTATTTTTATTGGAAAAGTTGGTAAATAAAAATTGTCATAGTGGTGTACATAAGTTACACAAAATGTCTATAAAAGTTTTTTTCTCACTTACATTGTACATGCTATAACATTTTATGTTAAATGGACAATCTGTAAGTTTGTTTGTTTACAAATGTTACACATAAAATACATTTGAACAATTCAGTGAACATTCTGATGCTTAAAAAGCTCAAATATTAGTGAAGCACAAATTACACACTTTTTTGCAACACTTGAAATGTTGAAATTTGATCACTGAAAATAAATCAAAAGCAATAATGCACACACTTACCACTAAACAACATATCTGTATCATGAGGGCAGCAGACATATTTTCGTTTTAATACCAAAACACATAACCCCAACAGAAATATACACACGAGTCAGAATTCTTTATGATCAGGCCTGGAAATAGCACCTTCTCACGGCGGGTAACTTTACATTGGGAGGGTGAAGATACAAAAGTATCCGCCTAACTGGCAGGAAAGTTTTTCAAACTCATAGTGTAAGTGCAAGGAGTTACACTGGCTGGTGGCATTTCTGTAGGGCAGGTATTTTTTTGAGTTTCCTGCCTGACTGGCTGGTTGAAAAAAATTGGAAGTTCCAGCCCTGTTTATGATACACCGTGTATTATCAACCGAGCACTATTTTACTTGCAAATAATTGATTATACCAGGGCTGCTCATATGATACAAGACTATTGGTACAGAAATATTTCACTTTCTGACTTCCATAATATTTTGGGAAAATGTTAATTATACCAAACAATTTATTCATGTTGGGAAGTAAAAGAGACTCGCTGTGTGGGAGGAGTGGCAAACCCCCTACAGCCAAAATGACATTGAGGAGTCTGGCCCAAACGCTAAGGAAAGAGAGATGGGCACTCCGCGCACGAGCTTAGCTTAGCACGAGTCTTTACTTACTTTACTTTTATTTATCTGAGGAGTTCCTAATGTTTTAAATGCAGGTTTCTTATGCCCCGAGCCCCGTAAAGATTTCAGAAATGAGGGATTGTATATATAGGGTCTATTAAAAGCTATAACACATGGTTTAGGAGAGAGTGTTGCTTTACTCGTTTCTAAGCATCTAAGCGTTTGAAGAAATCACACAAAAACAAAAGCCAGATCAACCCAACCTACCTGAGCAGTACATTTCCCCGTAGAACAGGCGAGGTGTTTTTTTCCGCTCATTCTTTAATACAACTTAATTTAAGCATATTGAAACCACCAATTGAACAAATCAGTCATGTTCTATGCACAGGCCTAGCACTAACGGAATTTGGCCTTAGTCACTGTGCCATCTGAGAGTATTCTGCAATTTTTGTTCCATTTCGACATTAAGATACATGGTGTAATTGCGTCTCATCTTAATGTTTCCATGCAATGTATTAACGCACGTTAGTGCATCCGTCTCGTGACTGATTGATTATGATAGCGATTGCACAATGCAACACACCGTGCAGTTTGAACTACTGCGTCTGTGTTGACACGTACAACACAGTTTCGGATGCAAATGGTTTTTTTGCATTCTTGGCGAGGCATGGAATGTTGCAATAACAATTTGCGTTGGATTTTGGACTAGGACGCCAATGCAGCTTCTATGGGCGTGTTTCTATTGAGTATCTGCAATTTATCCAAGGTGAATTGCTCGCCGGATAATAGCGGCGGCTGCGGGTTTCTATTGGCAACTGTTTTCAGTAGAGGATACGAAGTTGCGTGTCGTATCGTGTCATGCATGTCTTGCCGGTTAAAGGTCGTATGGTCGGGTCATCCACAAGGCATTGTGGGTTGAATTCATTTCCAAAAATGGCGCTGCACTAGTTCACGACAATCATGACTTTTTTGATATTTTTATCACAGAACCTGTCAGCGAATCATACATATGAGTGGTCCTAATGCTTGAAATAGATATAAAAAATACACAGATATATCCAGGCTATTCAGAATAGCACAAATGTTTACAAGAAGACGGCAAATTAGGATGCTTGCGATCGATGTTGTATGCTTACTTCCGGGGTCTCTACCGCACGCTCACTGTATCGGAACGCCGTGAGTTTCTACTGACGTTATCTGGATAATGTCTACTTAAGAAGCAGGATAAATACCAGGTAAAGTTCCTCTGCTATTATCCGGAGGATACAGGATAATGTCAGTATCTATTAAGCAAAATTAATCTCTTATCCTGTTTAACCCGGATAATGGGTCTCAATGGAAACACACTATATGTCTTATAGTATTCTTTGGTTCTATGACTCTGAAGTTGCATCCCCCATTCCAGCTTAACGATCATTCCCACCCCCATTACATAATACCTTAACATGTCTCACCTTATTAGGCTGTTGTTTTTGTAGTAACTTAGACTTTTCCTCCAGTCGTTTAGTAATTGCTGCCAGCTCGGCGTTCATTTTCTTCATACGCTTTTCCCTGGGTTTGGCCTCTGCTTGCAGCTCTGCATTCTGGGCACGCTGTTCAGTAAAACAATAAAGGAAATTTATTTTCAAGGGTATGAAAAACAATTTGTAAAAGCAGCCAACATGATTTTTAATTGTTAAATGTTGCTAAGTCAGTCTCTATTGCAGAATCTTCCATGTAATAATAACAATAACATTGTTTTAAAATTCAGGGATTCAACACGCTTCAGACTGGTTCATCACAAACCAACAATGATGATGTTTGTGTCTGTGTCAGGGTTTTTTGTGTGTATAGTTAGATCAGTTCCAAATTGGCGAGAAATATGCATTTTTTATCTATTTTTTATCTTTTAAGTAGTCCAAGCGTACACACATTATTTTGAGTACACACGAGCGTCACGCATAGGGTTCACAAGTGCTCAGGCTCTTCTGATTCTTTCCCTACTATAAGCGGGATCGGCAATTTGGAACTGACTGAACTATAGGATAGTGCCTGATGAACCTTCCAGACGTATGGTTAACATCTGTAGGGAAACAGGGAATTTGATATGTGGATATCAAATGAAAGCTGAATTAAAATGACACCACCTATGGGATTGCATGAGGTGATTGTCTGGAAGAATTGCTATTAGCCTTTTCATGATTGTGAAAAAACAAATTTACACAAACACTGATAGCAAAATAAAAGTGTTTTAATTCCAAAATCAGAATACATGGATTTTTGCAAATCCTTGATCTGAAGTGACGCTTTCAGAATGATTTTGAGAAAAGGAGGAAAGTAAAAGTGTCAAAATTCCAAAATGGGTACAAAAAAATATGCTATTAAATAAGATTTGAGCAAAACCTTAATCTGAAATGTGACACTTTCAGAATTAATTTTGAACAAAAAAGGCGCTTCAGTTCTGATTAAAGGGGCCCAGAGTGAAATATGTTTACCTTGTTTAGATAGATGATACAATGTTAAAACCCTCCAAGTAATGATTTCTTCACAAAACCAATAACAATGTAAATACAACACATTCTTGGCTTTTTAGAATACCTCCTAACACTTTTCTCGCAGCTATTGGTTTTACAATACAAAACAGATTTTTCAGTTAAAAATTGGTGAAAGCGTTGAAGCTAATATTTATCTGCGGGCCCAAATGGGCCCACTTATCCCCAGCTCGCTGATACATGCTTTATAATGCACAAACATACACTTTCGCCAATTATAAATAGACATGGATTCTTTATGCACATGGACAATTTTTTAATTTTTTAAATATCAAATTCATGAATGTAACATGAAAGAGAATTGCAACGTTCTGATGATTTGTGAAAAAACAAACGCCCCTTTGAATATTTTTTGGGGAATTCAAATTATTAAATTAAAGTATAATAGTGTCTTCAGGATGACATCTACATAACTACCACTTCCCAATGTCAGTGAATAAGAGATAGAGATACTTGTACGCACTCATCCCATTAATGCACACATAAATACCATATTCTGAATCTTAATTAGGGTAATTAAACTTGTCAGAATTGGAGTGAAAGTTAATGATAAACTCATATTGTTTGATATAGCATGATCATTAATGAAACACATTTAATACACATGCAAAAAACGATATTAGCCACATTTCAAATCAACATTGAAAATAAATATGTTTTTGACAAAGTAATCCATGCTTATGCCTGAGATACAAGTTTCTTATATAGGCCTATTATAACCAAACATCTTTATGCCATATTCCTTCTATGAGAGTGTTTCAAAAAGGGAGGCTTTACTTTATGGGTATTTTTAAGTAAAAGTCACAATTTTTGGGCAAACTTAAGCTGAATTTATATGACAAAATACTTAAATTGTATAATTTAGAGGATTTTGATGCCTATATTAATAAAAAAAAAGGTGTTATTTCATCCATTTAGACACTGTTACATTTGTATAAATAGACGTTATAAGTAACCACCCTTAACAGTACCAGCAGAAATTCGCAAATGCTGAATAAATTATTCTTAGGTGTTTGCGGAAGAAGCCCTGTCTATTATCATAGTGGTTACCTTGGCTTGTTTTCCTAACATAAGTTCTCAACATGAGTTAACCAGTGCATTAAGTGCAGGAGCAAATTGCAGATGTGTCCATCTTGGATTCTATATCACCAAAAAAAACCCAGCATATATAGCTGCTTTTTGAAATTTGAGTGGTTTGCTATTAGGAGGTCAATATTGCCTACCAATAGTTGCTCCTGGCAGCTATAATAACACTGAAACCTTTCTTACATCAACCTCGCAATCAGTCTGAAAGTTGTAAACATGTTTGATGGACTAGTAATCAGATTATCAAATGTCAAAATGTCACAACTGTTCCTGAAATTTTCTTGAGAATTGATCTTTTTAACATAGAAATAGAACGTGAGAGCAGAGATTGGTATTAGGCCAAACAAAAAAACAAGTTTGTTTTCAGTAGTGTGCTCGCATTTACTGAGATGCATGATTCTTGCGATTTATTTTTTTTAAATATAAAAAACAGGAAAAAATATTGTTATGGCGCCATCTTTCGTCGAAATTGTGTCCAACATGTTTCAAGATTGCGATCGGCCACATACGGCAAACACGAAAGTGAAATCCGCTGCGAATAGCACATTTAAGCGAGCATAAGAGTAACAAAATTACACGGATTACACTAAATAAAACCATATTAAAGGGGCATTGAAAGATGTATCGATATACTAAATGAGCAAATAACGTAAAGTTAATCATCAAAATAGCCGAAATCCAAAATGTCATATAATTCCGACATCGCCTTCATGCCAAATGAGCAAATAACGGCACTTCGGGGTTGAGATTTGCTGCGAAAGGCCGCATGTAAAACGATAGCATAACTTCCGAATTCAGCACCTAGTTTCGATATGATCATATCGAAACTAAAATATAAGAAAATCATGAAATTTTATATGATAAACGGCGAATGTTGGTCAACTGTTTCAGATGGTAGTTAGTATATGCCTAAGTATTACTTTGATGCAAAAATTTCCAGGATAATTGAGGGCGCACTCCCATACGCATCTCTCAATGCCCCTTTAAAGTGAATCTCCACTATGAATTTGAGCAAAAAAAATAAATTTAAAAAAACGCATTTCGCATTTGACTTGCTACCGGAAACAAACTTCTTTTTTTGGGGGGGCCTTATATGTGATGCGATCAAACTAATTGAGTCTGAAGTAAAATATATAACAATTTTGGTTTTCTTAGTGATTTTATTGGATGTTTGCAACGCTGTATTTGGCAGAAAACCCCATTTTACACAGACACATGAGTCCAAAGATATTAGCAATTCAATGGTATTCAAAACAATAGAAAACAAGCATTTCTACCTTTTGTTTGGTTATATCTTAAATCCATACTGGCAACTTAGGCCAACAAAACAAAGAGTTGTGTTGCACTCAGCGACCGACCTAATATCGCAAAAATTAGGGTCAGCTTTTTATTTATTTTTTATTTTTAGATTCGAATTTGTCCATAAAGCTACCATATACCACAATATACCACGACTGGGCACGTTGGTACCACCCGGCGTGGAAGTTTTTGGATGAAAAAATGGACCCAGCCCATATAGTTTGCGCAATACACTGCGCAAACTAACCTTGACAGCCGTGGTCTAGTGGGGAATTCTTCTTCGCCTGTGGTGCGGGAGGTCCCTGGATCAAATCCGGGGGGGGGGGGGGGGGGGGGGGAGGACCGAGGGGATATTTTGGTCGATTTTCCATGTTGAAGAAAAAAATCTGAAAAAAGTGGGGGGGGGGGGGGGGGGAGAGTTAGGGTTAAAGTGTCTAAATGTTACTATTTCTTGCTTGAAATGAATAAGTTAGCTTTACTAAAAATATTTTTAGACTATTATCACACTAGAAACATTACTTAAATTGACATATGGGCCTATATCAATTTTGTCTTGACATAAACCATATATTTTTCAGCAAAAGAAAAAGAAGAAAAAAATTCCAACCGACCGACCAAATTTAAAATTTTTAGCACTTGAGGGCATCAAAACCTTTTTTTTGTTGGCCTTATACGACTCATTTTGCTTGATCACATCACATATTCTACCATGCCTAATAGGACCACAAAATCTTGATTACAATATGACATATTGCAATGGGCTTATTCACAGATTGGTAAATTGAGACAAAATATCAGAAATTTGTAAGTGTAGATTACGATTTGCCCTACATATGCATGTCAGGTGGTGCCTGGTATGAGTTACAACACTCTCATTTATACCAGACAAGACTTTTCTCTGCGATGCAGTGAACCAATTCGTCGCTGTTCTGACATACCGGCACATCACAACAGAATTAAGTAAAGTGATGTGCCGGTATGTCAGAACAGCGACGAATTGATTGGCCTTTCAGAGCTCTTTGTAGAGAGTTACCAGTTCGATTTCTAATCACTCAGTTCATTAACCATTTGCTCTTTATACAAAAACAAAAACAAAAAAAGATTTACATACATATGTGTATAGTCAGCATAAAGGTATACACAATTGTATGTATCATTAGATATTCCTCCTGAACCTGACTTAGGTAAAAACAAACTGTAATGTAATTATTAACCCTAACCCTCGAGGCACCTTTTCCAAAGATTTTTTTTCGGGGCCAAAGAGCGAAGGGGAAAAGGGCTCTCCACGCCCCCGGGGCTCGAACCCCGGACCTATGGGTTCAGAGGCAGACGATCTACCGCTAGGCCACGGGGTCAACCTTACTTGGCTCAGTATACTTCGCCTAAGTATATACCCTGGGGCCATTATTTCATCCGAAAAACTGCCGAACCGGGTGACACAAGCATCACCGCATCGTAGTAATTTGTAGTACTCAAGAGTGTTAGGGTTAAGACAGGTAACACCTAAATACCACCAGGTCATGTGCACGATCAGAATATAGATTTTCCTTATATTTGGTATAGTGAAAGGTCTTATGGCATAACATATTAAAATGCATTTTGAAAATTCAAAATACCTTTGTTGGCATGTTTTTTAGTATTTTGGGCTATTTTGCCCATATCAAAGGGAAAATTATGTGAAAATATGCCTGTTCTTCCAAGCTACTGACTCGGATTCGCGCGGTTGGTTACGAAATTCTACCCCTGGTTTAAAGATGTTTTCATACATCTGTGTGTAGCCAGTATAAGAAGGGTACACTCAACAATAAACCAACTGGCATTTTGAAATTCGTTGTAATAAAGATGCCAATTCTTATTTTATATTTTTGACCATTTCATGAAGTTAAATATTACAGAACATAGAACAATTCTTGAAGACAATAAACTGTCGGCGTTACTATAAATTCTCTCTAAAACCATGATTTTGAGGTAATTAGGAATCGTATCGCTCTGTAACTTAAAATATATTCATAATTTATGATCAGAAATGTAAATCTGCAATAAAATCTGCTTACAATTTCTTTTCCAGGATTGAGGGCGTTCCCTTGAAAAGATCATATAATATACCTTTAAAAGATGCAGGAACGCAGTTCTCTTGAAAAAAGGAGGGAATGGTATAGAAAACTAAACCACTTTTATAACTGTGAGTATTGCACAGCAAGCATTAAAAGCAAACAAACAAACAAACAAACAAAATCAATTGCAAATGAATATACAAAAGTAAACAAAAAGCAAAATAATAATACCATGCTGGGGTTAGGCTCCATGGTGTCATGCAATGTGTCAGTTGTAGCAGTAGGGATGGATGTTCCCATGGAAACAGATGATGACTGCTTGTCAATGGCGCAGGCTGATGATGTACTTGGTTGCTGTGTATAAAACGAGGGCAGCATTACAAAATAAAAGTAGAGCATTTACAATTGAAAATTGGGTAAGGCCAATTATATACAAGGAGAACTGTTCTACATGTCCGAACGACCCATTTTAAAAAAATTGAAAAATTGATGAAAAATATGTTTTAGCAATAACATCTTGAGAGAAAAAATGGAAATTTTTGTACATTTCAAAATGTATTGAAAATTTTGAAGAAAAAAGCATGTATAAAATTCTGGCCCGATTATATGGTCCTGGACCATTCAAGTTAAGAATTTTAAGAATTATGACAAACTGGATATCCCTACTAGCTTTATGCTATTTACGGAATAAAGCGGACATTTTTGAACATTTCTAAATGTATTGAAAATTTTGAAGAAAAAAGCATGTATGAGATTCTGGCCCGATTATATGGTCCTGGACCATTCAAGTTAAGAAGTTTAAGAATTTTGACAAACTAGATATCCATACTAGCTTTATGCTATTTACGGAATAAAGCGCAATGTATGTTTAACACAGCTTTATTCTGTTTATGGTCCTGGACCATAATATCGGTCCAGGGTCTCACAAAACCAAGAGAAAAAACCCACAAAAATAAAAACAAAAACAAAAACAAAACAAACCACAACCAGCCCTACCCTGAGAGGTTCAAAAACCCATAGAACAGGTTTTTTGTTGTTGCCACATAACAGAATAAATAATACATGCATAAAGGTTCGTTCACACTAGGCGATTTTTGTTGTGCGATGCGATGCGGTAGCCTTACTTCCGCCACAATGTACGGCAATTCATCGCGTGCGATGGCAGTAGCGCCATGTGGCAAAAAGGAGAACATCAGCGTCCACGCAATACGTCGCAGACTGCCGCAATAGTAGTTAAACATTTTTAAACTCATTGCGATAATGCACCGCAAGGCACGGTAAAAAAACGTTAGTGTGAACGAACCTTTAATTGGTGGAGTAATGCTGGGGTCTGAGAGAGTCAAGAGTTATACTAATTGATCAATTTTAATAATCAGATATCTATTTTGAATGTCAAAATATTGACACTAGTCAGTCTGATGTATATGTGACGTAATGCCCGGTGGTATGCGCGCGCACCTACAGGAAATGTGCTTTGTAAATTAAATTCACACTTGATTGATCATTACTTACAGATGTAGAATAGTGTAGTAATCATGGTGTGTATCCCTAAGCACAATGAGAGACCAGGTACTAAATCTGGTTGCCCGGCAGTATGCGTATGTACCATAAGGGCAGGTGCTTTTAAAATTGGCGCTCAGTGATGAGTATTTTGCTTTTGAATAGTACGTATACAGTAGTCATGGACTAGTACATCTAGCATGTCAGTTAGACCAGGTGCTAATCAATTTTTAAACACTACTGATGTAAACATCAGTCACATCATCTATACAAGATATCTAAAAGAGGGGCATACAAAAGTGATTGACATGTGTCATGTCTTGAGGACCAAATAAGTGATTGCTTGACTTGGTTCTGATTCAGTGATTACATTGTTTCTTAAGGGGGGGGGGGGTGTTGATGGCGGTATCACCCACCTCCTTCAACAAACTGTTGTCATTTAAAATATTTCTGAATAATATAAATGAACGATTTGTCTGCACATAAGTGTGAACAATTAAACCACTCTCTATAGCATACATATCTTTTGACTTGACTTTTTAACTCCAAATTTCCAGAATCTTCTAAACAATTATCCAATCCTTGGGAGTAAACAGTAGTAAATGTAATCATGAAATTGATCACCCATAACCTATACACCTACCAACTCAGCGTTTTGCTCTTCTAGACCATCTATCCTGTCTTGCTGCTCAGACACGTGCTTGCGTAATCGCTCTTTCTCGCTCGTCGATGACCTTCGACTTCCCTCATCCTCTCCCATATTTACACCATTCTCTTCAGTGTGAGTAGTTGTAGCACCATTTGTATTGGGTAATCCATGAGATTCTTTGGTCCCCCTTTCAGCCATGTCATCAGTTGCAAGGTGGGTAGACTGAAATAGACAAATGAAATACATCACATTTGATTAAATTACGTTTATTAAGATCAGAGAAAATGTAGAGGACTTATATCGTAAATGCGTTAAATTTGTTAAGATCAGAGAAAATCTAGAGGGCTTACTTTGTTATAAACTTGTTAAGATCAGAAAAAATCTAGACGGCATACATCGTCAATTTATTTAAAAAGTATTGTTTATAAACAATACCCCTCCCCTGTTATATCGCCTGACATAAATGTAAATATTAACGACGCTGCAGGTGGAGTTGTTCTACACAAACAATAATACTACCAAACGCATTTATGTCAGACAATATAACACAATTATTACGGTCTAAAAACAATACCTTTAAATAAATTTTAAAAACAATAACTTTAAATAAATTTTAAAAACAATAACTTTAAATATATTTTTGCTTTCTTAAACAGAAAGTGTGGTAGACCAGCCCTAACTTGGTTATGATTGTTATGCATTGCCGTCATACTAATAATAAAAAAATAGCGCTGGCTCAAAAATGTCAGGGGTCCTATTGATTTTTTCTGGACCCATTAAGGACTGCAAAATCTAAATTTAAGGGGTTCAAATAAAATTCAAGGGTTTGTGATGCAATCGAAGGATCAACAATGACAACTCTTTAGTATTTCTTAAGGTTTCCATTTCCGTGCATCATGAAATTTAAGGGGTCCATGCAATTTTGATCCTGACCCCTTAGTCAATTTCAACTTGCGTCAAACAAGAAAGTTGGGGGTCTATGACACGCAGACACGTCAATGCTACTCCTGCTAATAATTATATACAGAATATGACTTTTCCCTTTTCTCATCTCCTCTGATTGGAATGAACATTTGTGTATCAAATTTGTGTTTTTGTGTATCAAATTTATGTATGAAAGCTTTTCTGAACTATTTTTTTATTCTCCTAACCATGTTTAGGACATGTCCTCACTGGTTAAGGCCATTGGTTCTAACCCTTCCATACGATTCAATAGATATTACCAGTTGCAGCATGTGTAACACACATCACATCACCGTTTGCACAACCACACCCATTGCAAATAGAGTGAGTGACTAATTAATATGCGTTGATATTCTAATATTGCATTTTGATATTAACGGTAGAAAACTTCATGTAGGGGTGTACATGTATGTAGGTCAGAGCTTGGAGCTGCTAAACATGGTTATAATACATGTACATGTAGTTGTATACCGTAGCCTATTGTTGACAAGTCTTTTTTGATGGATGCGCTAATTGTATGGAGAGCACCTGTTTCCCTACAAACATATCCTAGCTGTCCAGCAAAAGGAAATACAAGGATGGAGAAATTTGTACTGACGATCAAACCAACACAGCTATCCTTTCTCTCTCAAATGACATTTGTACCAGATTTAGACATTTTCATAGAAAGAACTCTGCTGTACACATTGCCCAAACAAACATTCATTAATCTATTGTAGCTTTCAAAACATTCATTTTTTTTAAATTTTAAATATATATTTTGATGTTGATATCTATTGTTTGGGTTATCTTATTCTTATGTCAGTTTCATTGGAATTTTTCTTTTAACCCATTCCATTGTAGCTTTCCAAACATTCTATTCAATTCTATTTTTTTAATTATATATATTTTGATGTTGTTCTCTATATGTTTGGGCTTTTATGTTATTATTCGTATGTCAGTTTCATTGGCATTTTTAACCCCTGGATTTACGTTTCTTGTAATAATTTACATGTTCTCTGAGTTGCAGTGAACCAATTGATTGGCCATCAGAGCTCTTTGTAGAGAGTAACCAGTTTGACTTCTAAATCACTCAGTTCATTAACCTTGTTAATGTCTGTTGGGTTATTGTTCACATTTGCTCTTGATATACACAAACCTAATCTAAAATAATGTTGGCTCTCTAAAAACACAAATATACAAAAATAAGATGTAAACAATGCATACAAAATAATTTAATACCAGACTTCAAAGTGTGCGTGTGTAATTTAGCTATACAAAATCATCAATTGTAATTACCTTAGTGAAATTCTAACACATTTGATCAATTTGTCTCACAACACATCCATGGACTAGAGAAAAATCTGTCAAATTGGCCAATAAAACAAATTAACATGTAATTCTCCTCTACCCATGCATTGTAAAAGAGGGATTTGTTTGTATTAATGCATTTTGACAGAAAATCTGTCAAATGTTACCCTTTTTTAGGCATTACATGCTTACTAATTGAAAGATAATTCAAATGGTGGTTTGATTATCAATTAGTAGTTATTTAATTTGCTAGCATTGAAACTTGCATGTATGAATTGATCATATTATTAGAATATGAGTAGTCTAATGCATTTTAATGGGCATTTACAAGCACAGCTGGTGCTGTAATTGTGTACACAGTATTCTTCACACGGAGATGGCACAAAACTGTCACTGACAGACAAATATGTATAAAATCCTTTCTTGGTTTTATTGTAGAGTAGTGAAGTAGCTTGTAATGTCATTATAACCAGTCGTAACATAGTGATGGCCAGTGTATCGTGTGATTTGCATTAGTAGGTCGATTAGCAATGCCTTGATAACTTTTAAATCCGGTGCTTGGAGTATGGGTACATATTGATTTTGATATAGTTCAACAACTTTCACTTTCTAGATCACAGGGACAGGGTCTATGTAGCATGGCTATCTCCAGTTCCTTCGGTCTAAGTCTTTTAGGGTGACAGATGTAGCAGGGCTTTCTGCACCCCGGTTTTTGCATATTGATAATGTGTTGCAGTTTTATTAGATTAGTTCCCCATTTACATCTATAGATATGATTACATTGCTGCTTTTACAACTCATTCATAGTACGAATATTTAGGGCATTATAGGTTTTAATATCACCCTCATGTTTAGTTTAGCCTCTTTTTGGATCACAGGGACAGGGTTGATGAAGCATGGCTATCTCCAGTTCCTTCGGTCTAAGTCTTTTAGGGTGACAGATGTAGCATGGCTTTCTGCACCCATGTACATATTGTGATTGTGTTGCAGTTTTATAAATTAGTTTCTCATTTACATCTATATATATGTATACATTGTTGGTTTTACCATTCATTCTTAGTACAAATATTTAGGACATTTACATTAAAGTTTTTTGAAATCATGGTTTAATATCACCCTCATGTTAGGTTTAGCCTCCATCATGATTATCTCCATTGTGGCCCATAACATTTCTCGCGTTTCAATTCAGAACTCCCGACCCTATCCTCTATTACCCCCTCCCAGTATGCCTAAGGGTTGGTGGGGTTTGCCCCATAAATGGTGCGGTGGGTGTGGAAACCCCACTCGGAGGGGATCATCCCTTCAATCATCACTGGATTTATAGACTGAAGGACTTTCACTCTAAACTGTTTATTCATATGGACCAAGGAGAAGTGTGTTATATAATAAACCTGCCCAGTGGACAGAAAATACCAGAGATATGTTCTCCGTTCCTGATTTCGAAGGTGTATACAAAACCAGTCGTAACATAGTGATTTAAACCCCTCTGGTCATATGACTGACTACCTGTTTGGTTATACACACTGTCAAACTTAGGCCAAACAAAGAAGAAAGTCTGTCTCAGAAACATTTTGCAAATAAGCTAAGTGAGGTGCATTTTTTTCTTCATTTTTTAAATAGGCTATTTTTTTTTTCGCCATTTTTGTTGTTGTTGCTAATCCAAGCTTACAGAGAACTTTTTTTAACCTTTTTTTTTAAAAATCAAAAAAAAAAAAAAATCCCCCCCCCAAAAAAAAAGAATAAAAAAAAGAAAGAAGAAGAAGTGTTTAAACCTCAGCGCATAGACCTACGCGCCGTAGCCATTTCACATACCAATGCGGGCGGGCTTCTGAGACAGACCTTCTTTGTTTGGCCTTATAAATGCTAATATCACTATGCTGAATGATGATGTAATAACATCGCAAGCTATGTAACTCTAGAATGATACTTTGCTCATCAATACAACAATGTAATGGAATCCATTGTGAGTCTACATTATGCTTCCCACATATGGTTGAAAAATAATGAATAAAATGTTCATGGATGCAAAATGCACACAGGATAAATCATTGATGGTTCCATAACCAAGCGGTTGTGGGTTGTTCAAGTCCCATTATGGCCTTTGTGTTGTGCAATTTGCACATCACATTGCGCTCTACACCACACACCCCACAACCCTTTTTGGCAAATAATTCCGTACTTTTTGGTAAGACGCATACAATTCAATCCATTCACACTAGGGACAGGGATTTTGCGCTTTTTAAAAGCACTAAAAGTGCTGCTTGATTTTGGAAAAAGTGCTTTTTTGGAGCAAAAGGTGGGTTTTTTTAGTAAAAGGTGCTTTTATTCACCAAAATTATGCCATATGCGTTAAAAATAAATCCAAAAGCGATTATATTCCATGTTTTCATGTTGACGTATTTCTTTTTTCGTTGTCAAAACCATAATTTTTCATTCAAAACTACATTCAAACTAAACTAAGTGTAGAATAAACACTTCCACAGTTATGTAACTTGTTGATTTTTTATAGATGGACATTATTGGTTAAATATTTAGACAATTTCGAAGAACAAAATGCTGTGTGATGAAAAAGTGCTTTTTTGAGCAAAAAGTGCTATTTTGGGCAAAAGGTGCTTTTTTGGTGCTTTTGAGCATTTTCCTTGTCCTTAATTCACACTCTTGCCTCATCACACATTCCATAATCCCATCCTCCATCCTTACCATTCTTCTCCCAATAACACCTTCCACCGTTTCCAAGAAAACAGCCAACATCTGTCCACATACGATACATGTATCCAACTGCAACATCACATCACACCACTCTCACTTCTAACAGCCATCTTGATCAAATAGCTGACACCTTTCAAATCCGTATTGGTTTGTATATCTTTGATAATATTCGACACATGGAATGGTATCATAGACACAGATTGTACCAAAGAAATGCCAAGGCTTCCGGATCGGAACTATGTCAGAGGTGTTGAAATTAAAGCCCTAGGCAAAACAATTTCATTTACCGAGTGTATATGAAGATCAATCATTGGTTATTTCATAATTTACTAAGTCCTTTGTTATCGTTTGTTATAATGGAGAGCGTTCGAGGGCTTTTTAATCACTTTATACTGATAAGAGATATAATTAGCAGTAGCTTTATAACGAAGAAGTGTATGCACACTGTACACGACTAAGTACTAACTTTAGAATTAATAATGCACATACATTTTTTAAGAACAATTTCTAAAAAAGAGCCTTTTTCTTTCTGCAAGTTCAACTACTTTGGTTATTTGTGGGAATCTATGGAAACAGCACATAAATAACTTTAATCTCTGAGAAGATATATTCCCTAAGCTAATAATTGACAATATATTTGATTTTTTTATACTTAGGTACTTTGCCATCCTGCAAAAACATTTCCTAGTAGATTCATAAATATTGGCCGATCGATTTCAGATTTGGACCTTATTCCATTCTATATGTACATCAAAGGAACCACAATGGAACAATAATGACGATTGTTGCATCCTTCGATGCTATTGGTTTTGCTGCAATATAATGGACTTCAAAGCAGACATTAAATTAAGAAATGGAGAGAGCATGCAATTTGAGGCAGTTTGAAAGGGGCACCAAGGCAATTATGTACTTTTGAATGAAGTGAAAACAGCCAAAAAAGGGCATCAAGACAACAACATGTAGGTGGGGCATCGAAGGCAATTGCTTGCCTTCGATGCCTTCGATTCATTTGAGCCCTGCTTCAAATCTTTAAAGCAACTCATCCACATAAAACCTGCCATCTCAGTAAGTGACATATATTTCTTTATAGGATGTTAATCCTTCTTGTATAATAGATGAGGATGCAGCCAATAGAACCATAGTGTCAATGACCAGATTTCAAATCATGGTTGCCTCCTCAATTGGAAGATCATTACCTTTCCTGAAACGGTATTGTGGCCAAAGTTAATGAATCTACTATATATTGAGTAAAACATTTTGCTTGTCATACATGTAACACTTCTTGCATATTATGATGCCTAGAGCTCATACATGTATCAAATAAATGCTCACACAATAATACATATCAATATATCAAGCTATCTTGTTGATACCCCATCTTCTTTCTTAATCCCAGAACCAACCATCACATGGTTTTAAATCCATTGATAATGATCCTTGTGACAGCTGTGAATTTGTTGACAAATGTGTTATCTTCAGTAGATAGCACTAATGCTGAGGTATTAGTGAATATAGTGATTATATGTACATTGTGATTACATCATAATTGCAATGCTAATGCACTTATCAATTGCATCCCCAGCCCCGGGGGACCCGGGATAGCGGGGATTAGGGCCGGGATGACACATTGCTGATGTACGTCCCGGGTACAGTCGTGTACGGTCCCCGCGCCTGCACCATTTTGTGTATGTCCCCGCTACACTATGACCGAAACATTTTACCAATTAATTATCGATTTGCCACCCATATTATATGGGTCATATATTTATCACTAAATGACCTTTTTTTACCACTAATGACCTTTTTAAGGCCCCATTGACTGAACAGTGAACAAATAAATTTTCCAGAAAATAAGAAAACTAAAGGTCATCAGTTTACTAGACAGGTGAAAAGGCGACCCTATTTGCCGGCACATCCCCCATCCTAAGATCCACTGAATACCCCCCCCCCCACACACACCAGGTTCCCCCCCCCCCCCCCCCCCCCCCCACCCACCCACACACACACCAGGTTTTATCATCATTTGATGTTTTAGTCTTACCGTAGTATAGGGATTTGACAGGTAACTTTGGCCCACCAAAAAAGAGATTATTTTGTCAAATTTTGAGAAAAGTTTTAAAGTGACATTTTTAAATTTGGTATAATCAAAACAGCAACATATTACCCTGCTACATAATTATGTGTGTATCTGGAACTAGACCTAAACACACCACCCTGCAGGATTTGTTCTTTATTCTGATGACAAAACAATACCCAATTAATTTTCATTTGCATTCTTCATTACTACACAGACCAGCATTTCCATTTCACTTGATGGATTTCTGAGTAAAATTGGAAATTATAAACTATTTCCTAATTGCATCAAATCAAATATTGTAAGGTATCCTAAACACAATGGGCCATATTCTCGTACTAAACACAGTTTAGCTTAAAACCGTTACTTACTAGACTCATGTATGAATTTTTATTTTTATTTTTTAAACGACGTGTTTAACAAAACCCGCTTTTAAACTCTGCGGATCTTTTCCAGAGTTGTCGTGCGTTTACGGGTATTCAATTTATTGTGGCCCAATAGGTTACCGTAGATATCGACCAAATTCTTTAGAATGCAATGTATTTATAAGACTACGCTATCTGTTAGTCAACTTGCACCAGTCACGGTTGGGTAATCATTTAATACAGTTGGTGTATGAGTTTAGTTAAACTTGCGTCAAAATTATTCTGGCATAACTCATTTGAAATAATTTGATCAACCAATTAAATTCAAGTACCGTATTATCCCTATTAAGCGCCCACACCCTAATAAGCGCCCACCCCCTTTTTCTCAGGTGACTTTAAAAATATATACTAATTAACCGCCCACCTAAAAAATAAGCTAACTTAAAAGTTACTCATATCACACTAAGTTTCGGACTACAAATTGCTTGAAAATAAAGAGGAAATTATGGTTATTTTAACTTCAGACATATACTTGACATATTGTTTTGTCAACTTAAACCATGTGTTATGCCTTTAAACAGCAACAGAAACATTCCGAAATGCGCACGTTTCATGTTTGTTGTCATTCGTGGAGGCCGCCATCTTGAATTGCAAAACATCGAATTTTGCAGTCTTGGGACGTAAAGGTTGTTGAATTTTGCAATCTTGATGGTCAGCAAATTTTGTAAATCAGTATACAAATAAGCGCCCACCCAAAATGACTTGGTTAACCGCCCTGGGTGCTTTTAATAGGGATAAAACGGTATGTAGAACTAGATATACAATTGTAGTTGACCGTGATCCCAGTTCCCATCCCCTTAAATAATTACTACTGATAATTTGAATTGTTTACCTCTTTGTAGGTATGGTGAAATCAAGAAGTATTTTTAACTATCCACCAATTTGCAAATGGTTTCAAATTCTGGAAGTTACACCTTTACATCGCAATTCAATGTTATATTGCTACATGTACTCTAGACAGAATGCTAACCATACCCACCTACATGTACAATACATTGTATTAAAAATATTTCTAATTATGAATTCAATTATTTTATTATATAAAGTGCGAAATAGAAATATCATCCATTTAAACGTATGCATCATTGATGCATGTCTGGTTAAATATAGAATAGAATATTATTTACATGAATTGTTTTGGATGGGTGTGTATGTAGAACTAGATATACAATTGTAGTTGACCGTGATCCCAGTTCCCATCCCCTTAAATAATTACTACTGATAATTTGAATTGTTTACCTCTTTGTAGGTATGGTGAAATCAAGAAGTATTTTTAACTATCCACCAATTTGCAAAAGGTTTCAAATTCTGGAAGTTACACCTTAACATCGAAATTCAATGTTATATTGCTACATGTACTCTAGACAGATTGCTAACCATACCCACCTACATGTACAATACATTGTATTAAAAATATTTCTAATTATGAATTCAATTATTTTATTATATAAAGTGCGAAATAGAAATATCATCCATTAAAACGTATGCATCATTGATATGCATGTCTGGTTAAATAGAATAGAATATTATTTACATGAATTGTTTTGGATGGGTGTGTGGGTGTGTCAACCTGTACTGTTTAAGTGGCAATTTATTTTTGTATACAGATATTTGCGTGATTTTATAGTTTTGGAAAATGAGCAAGACTTTATTTTGAGGTTTCTACACTAAGGCCTAAAAAAAAAGAATGTTTGATTGGCGTAACCCGACCGACCCTATTTTTACCGCCAACCCTAAACATTTTTTTTTTTTTCCAATTTTTTTTTTTTTTCCAATTTTTTTTTTTGTGTGTGAGAAAAAGCAAAAAAAGCAGTGAAAATGTGTATTTGTGCCATTTTTTATGTCTGTATGGTATATGTGTGCTGGTATATAAAATTTAAACAAATTTTAAAAAATCCGACCTACCTCCCCTATTTTTTTTCTATGTTACGCCAATTAAACTTCTTTTTTTTAAGGCCTTATTATAGTGTAACTCTATTGCAAAAGACTATTTTAGTGTTTTCATGTGCACTCGTGAATAGCAAAAATAATACCCACGCGAAAATTATCACACTAAACAATCATGCATCATAGAGTTTCATATGATGACAAATTCTTAGTATTCACTGTAGTAGATAAACCCATGGTGGTGAGACGGAAACAACTGTCAATTTGTATTTAAATGGTCATCATCACCTATGGGAGATAAATCTGCAAAGGGACATGATTTTTTGCTTCTCTACTTTGTTATAGAATAAAGTATTACATGTACATGTAGGTCTACTCTTTTATTGATGGGGTACACTGTCTACTTGGTATTTAAGGGAAAATCAATTACAATTACCCCCACTGCCCCCCCCCCCCCCCCCCCTCACACACCAAAAACATTAACACAGTATACTGTATACATGTATCAGAAAATTGAATATTCTCTCTCTCTCCCCAGCATTCCAAATGGTTAGCTTGACCCTCCACTGATTGCCGCCTCACTTGAACACACTTGGGTATGCTAGTATTACATCCCCTCCAGTCCTCCACCGCTCCACTACCCACATCCCTCTACCATTCTGACTTACAGCAGCCACAATTTCGTCAGAACCCCCCTTTTCAGTTGCTAGAACTCCATTTTTCTGAAAATTCAAATCTCAAAAAAATTACTAAAAAAGTACCAATTTTGTTTATTTCGTTTATTCATTCAATTTGTTGATAAATTTTGTGAATTTTCTAATATTTTGGAAATTTACGGAATATTGGGGTTTTTTGCAATTTTTTCCAATACAAACAAATATGGGTCAGTGTTGCTTCAAACAGGTATCTCATTACCCAGAATACAACAATTTAACAAACAAATCTACAAGACTATGTGATATTCCCCATACCTTACAACAAACACCCGTGTTGTTTTATTGCCTTATTAGTTAGGTACACAAGTGGGTTCAATAAGGTTAGGGCAAATTTATGACATTTCATAATGTCACAGGTGAGTAACATACAACAGCCATTCATTGTGTGTCTATGTCTAGTTTCAAACCCTTATTGAGGATAATAGGCTTGGGGTAGGGGGTAGTAGACACAAGGTCTGGGATAATGGCACAGGATAGGGACAGGGGTAGCGCTAGCTTCTAAAATAGGGGGTTCAAAAATCAGGATTTTTTTAATTTACAAATTTCGGCATAATTCTGTTATACATTACACTCCTACAACGCAACCCCTGGGAAGGGATAGGAAGCTGCCCTTCTGATGTGTTTACTTTGTGGCTGTGAAAGAACTCTATAAAACATTTCTACCATTTTAATTCGATCTGTTTCTCACAGGGTGCATGTATTCTACATTTATGTATTCCAACAGATACATACATTTTAAATAATTCAAACTGACCTTTTTAATTTTAGAGATCATGAAAACACACACAAAATGTGTAATGGTGCTATGCGGAATGGATTGACTTGGGATTCTGTCTGCAACACCTATTGTTAAGGGATTTTGACAATTTTGAGGTCTTCCTTAAAAACGAAATATACATTAGTCACCCTAAGGGAGTTGCTTAGCACATGGACCCGCCCATAGCGGGTTATTTTTGCGTCGGGTGGGTGAAGATGCAAAGTACCTCAGGGGTGTGAGAGGCCACAAAGAAAAAAGAGGAAAACAGACAAAAAACGAGGAAAAACAGCGTAAATTAGGGTAAAAATGCCAAATATGGGCTGAAATTAAAAGAAAAGGTTGAAATTTTGGCACAAGAAAAATTTTAAAAAAGAGGAAATCAGCTAAAAAGAGGAACTCTCACACCCCTGGTACCTGAACCTGACCAACCGGCTGGTAATATTGTTTTCAAACTCAGTGTAATTGAGTTACACTGGCTGGTGGAATTTCTGTCGGGCCAATATTTTTGTGCGTCACCTGCCCGACTGGCTGGTTGAAACAAATCTGAAATTCCAGCCCTGTCATGGATTACTACTGTTTGGCAATAAATAATTGTAGCAATACTTCCTAGCATCCCTGGATACAAACATCAGCCAATAAAAAGGTGAGGGTTCATAGGGGTAACATGGCGACACCTATGTTACCGGCGGTTGCTATGACATCGCAAAGCCAATTAGATATTTGGGCATTAACCCCAGTTGTGATTCTTAGTACCTGAACTGGTAGATTTTTTTTTCACAACCAATCTTATATCTTTATAACCACAACAATTTGAACCTTGTTTTAAAAAGAAATAGGGCAGAATCTAGACAAATTTATCCATATTTTTTACTGAGTTTCTCTCATCAGGCCATGAAATAAAACTAAAAGGGATAGAACCACTTTCATACATACCACTTGTAGCTTTGGGAATATTTTTAGTGTTAACACTTTCCACGCGGCAGGCGTCTGCAGACGACATTCCAAAAGTTCACAAAATGTTTCAAAAATGTCAAAATTATTTAAATTCATTACCATATTTGGAGTCACCATGAGGAATGCATTAAAATAAGTACAAAAGTACAAACATACCTATAGTCTATTTGGTCATCATGAGACAGTGACGTAACTGCGTATTCTACTAATTGCAGCTAATATAGCATGCGACAAATCGAGGCGCTGGAGTAATACCACACACGAGCGTTGAAAGACGGAAGATGCATACACGTGCGTATAAGGTGCGACTGTTAAATTACGTCACTGTCCAGAAGAAGCCAAATAGAGTATAGTATTAGTTCACTAATCCTTGAAATTGAAGACCATTTTTAGAGCAGATTGCTTGATATTTCTCTCTAAACATCTATCTGCCTTCCAGCAAAAGATTTTCTTCCCACTTTTCATGTTTTATTCAAGTGATATTTTGTTTGTTGGCATTACCCACATGACTGTAGTCTTTATCCTGGCTTTAGGAACATCAATAGACTAAATGATGATGGTGAAAGGCCCATTGCCTACTCCATCCCCTAGTCTGGCTCTGTCTGTAAGCTTTTAAATTTATGGGTTCATTATTTGTTAATGGGGCCTTAACAGGTTGTTAGTGGCAGTGGCGTAGCTAGGTTATTCATATTTGGGGGGCGAGAAATGAAAATGAACCGACAAGACTTTTGTGAGTCAAGAAATGCGCGCAGAGCTTGCAAATTTTTTTTTGGCTTTACACACATTTTTTGCACGATCGAGGTACATTTTGGCTTTAAACAAGCTTGTTGCAAAGAATGTTGCATTTTGGGGACACATAATGCACGCGAAGCGTGCGAACATTTTTCATCTGTGTACTTTTGACCATCATAATTCCATGATTCCTGTGGTCAAATGAACCGACAGTGCCAATCTCAACCGACACGACGTCAATATTGGGGGCTGGAGGGGGGTGGGGGGGGATCGCCCCCTTGCCCCCCCCCCCCCTCTGGCGACGCCACTGGTTAGTGGTAAAAAAGGTCATTGTAGTGGTAAATAAATGGGTGGCAAAACGATAAATAAGTGGTAAATGTTTCAGTCATAGTTCAAAATCCTTGGTGGTCTACCGATACCCAAACAAACAATGAGTTACCCCCTCCCCCGGTGAGATCAACTGATCAGCCCTCAAATTAAGAAATGGAAAGGGCATGCAATTTCAGGCAATTTGAAAGGGGCACCAAGGCAATTATGTACTTTTCAATGGAGTAAAAACAGCTAGAAGTTGAGGGCATCGAGGCAACTAGGTGGGGCACCGACGGCAATTGCCTTCGGTGCCTTCGGTTAATTTGAGGGCTGCAACTGATGGTACACCATCTAATCCTTCTAACTTTCTAACAAAAATGAAGTTGGAGCACTGAATGTCCTGCCTTGAGTTACATGATGGGGAGCTTATGATAAGGCCTTATCTCTAATAAAAATAGCTGCCAGATAAATGGGCTAGTATGTCGAGCAACTGGTATACATTAAAGGTAACTCAGAGCTGCAATTGCAGCAGATAAAGTCTTTTTGTTCAAATTTCTAGTGGTGTGAAAAGGCACTATCTGTAATAGCTGCCATATATGTAACACACTTCTAGTGATATATGGCGCATCCTTGTGATAATGCAACCTTACACATGGCAGCCATTGTAGAAAGCCTTTTGTAGCTCCAAACCCTTGATGTACTGTAAAAGAAGAAATTTTCGCGAGGTTTTTATTTTCGCGAATTTCGCAAATCAATCCTCATCCGCGAAACTATAAACTCGTGAAAATTATTGACTTCCATTGACTTTTGTTCACAAATGTTGAAAATCGCGAAAATAAAAAATCGCGAAATGCCTGTTATGACCATTTTCGTGAAAATATCTTATAGCGAAAATATTGACTTTTACAGTATATTAAGATGTCTGAGACTTACCTTATTCGATCTTTGATTAAGATCCTCTTCTTCAGCCCTAGGTGATGATTTGGCGCTCTTCTCCCCAAGACGTGCCAGAGCCACAGCCAAGATATTATCCCCGCTTGTGTCCAAGTCAGAATTTACGGAGGCTTTAAGCAACGCTTGCTCTTCAGACGAAGCCACTCTGTCTTGTTTCGTTAATTTCTCCTTCTTTGCACTTTTAGTTTGCGCAGAAACAACATCGCCTTGGTCTGTGATAACCTGCTGCCCGTCATCAAGATCAGGTATTCTCATTTCATGCACTTGAATTGGAGACAAAACATTGCCACTTTCTGATAAGAAATCCTCGCTACTTTGTTCAGGGAGCGAGGCTGCTGTGTGGTTACCGTGCCCTGCCCCTTTCGATGCACCATTAGATGTAGGTGCTTTCTTTGGGGTAGAGTTGACAATTCTAGCCTTTCTTGTCGGCACGCCCTGAAGTGCTTTATCGTCAGTTTGTTTTAAATCTGGCTTTGAGTTGATCCTAGCTTTCCCTGAAGTAGTGGAAGACTTGCCCGCAAGATCTGCTGGTGTTGAAGCTTTCTGGCTCGTAATTGTTTTTCGTGGTTGCGTAGTCACAGTTTTTGGCCTAGCGCCCTCTACTGTTCTGTAAGGTTTAACCTTTGATGTACTGACCTGTTTGGATGACAATGCTTTAACAGCATCGCCATTTCCTACGGCGGTACTTTTCGATGGGGTAGATGCTTTTTTCAGTTTTTCTTTCTCGATATTTCGTTTCAGCCGTTCCATCTGCTTTCGCAGATTCACAGACTGAGAGACTTTTGGTTTTGCTGATTTAATTTCCCCGTTTGCGCCACTCGGAGGTCTGGTTGCACCACCACTGGCGCTAGCTCCGCCACCTGGCAGTCTGCCAACAGTGCCTCTACCAGACTTTGGTTTTACTGCTTTGTCGCTGGAAGACATGGTGAAGTTACTGATTCATCACCTACTGAGGGGGTTCAGAATTCTAAATGCTGTTAAAAGACATTGTTTGATTATCGCCATGGTGAACTCGCTGCTGGGAGTTGTAATGTACAAAGTGTTTCGCGCAACTTTATAGATGTCATAATCCATCAACTGATCATTTCTTAGTAACCACTTCCTGCATTGAAAGTAAAAACAAAACAAATGTCATAAATAAATTGGTTAATTCAGCAGGAGTTTCCATTATAAATATGAAAGGCCAAAATGATGGTAATACTGAGAGCATGGTTCTTTACCTACAGTACACCTAACACAAAAAGTCCCTGACCAGGAAGGAAAATTCTGAGATATACATTTCATGAGCAAATTTCTTCTCCGTAGTGGATATTGTTGATGTTATGATAGTGTAATCGACCACAACTACCTAAAACATTCTTGGACTAAAATTGGGTTTGAATGGGATATCATTGCTAAGTGTGTGATTACGCAGTGAAAATGTGTGTGTACAGACTCCCTGCCGATGCCTGTTACCCATTCATCCCCATACCTGACTGGTTGAGATAGCACACAGTGGATAATACAAATCAATGATATCCCATGCAACTTTGTTGTGTTAGGTGTATAATGAGTAAGCTATCACAAATGAGTCTAGTTCTATTGTATGAATTAAATAGATATATTCCGTAATACATACACTATGGGCTACCCTACCTCTTTTGTGGGATCAAAATTGCTACCTTGGCACTGACAGGCGACAGCCTAGCTGGGTTCATAATACCAGTATTGTCAGATTTTATGTAAAACCTTTGCTTTTTATTAATTTGTCTCAAAATGGGGACAAAGTTTCTAAAGACAGAACAATTACAACTAGGCTAATTTGTGACATAAAATGCTCAAAAAAGTTCAGATATTTGTTTTCAATCACCAATTTGGCAACATTTCGTAAAATATTCATATTGTGCTTCATATGAAAAGCTGATTATGTTCTTCTTTCCAACAATACCTCATTCATAGCAATCACTTGTTTCAGTGCTTAGCCACCTGCTTGTGAATGTGGGCAGGTCTCATTCAAAATAAGCCAAATTCACCACTATTTCGGGCTCAAAAGGACAACTTTGTCATACCCATCTGTTCAATTAAAGTTTATATTGACAAAACAAATGTGTTTACAAAGGTTTCAATAAATGGTAGAATTCTAAGATAAGAAGACTGGTAGCTGTTGAAAGTTTGAACAAGAAAATATAAGCCAAAACCACTTCACTACATATATATACAGACTGACTATTGCTGAGCTGAAGCATTCATGGCGGAGAAGATCTGAGCACGTAGAACACTGCACAAGGATAGAATCTGGATAAATTATGCTAATGAGTACACCAGCAGGTTTTGGAGTACTGTGCAGCTCATTTATGACGTCAGTGTTTTGTGAGGCCGGCCGAACTTTTCACAGACTTGGATTTGTGAATGAATTGAGAGGCCGAGCGTCTGTTGAAGTTTTCCAATGATGACGTCATCAGACCTTGATCATTTTTAGATCAAATGAAAACAGACAAAATGGCGGATGTAGTGGGAAAAAGTCCTGTGAAAATCGATGCAGTTTTTCGAAAGTTATGCTACTTTTTGGGTATGTTTTTCCCAGCTTTTTTGATAAATGATGCAGAATTGCGTAGAGAATACTTTGAAAATATGCATGATGGAATGTGGTTAAAAAAATTCATTTAGAAATTTAGTTTAGAACTGGGAATTTAGTGATAGTAAATCTAGACTGTGTTGAATACGTTAATCATTGAATCAGCAAGAAACCTTTTGAAACTTTCAGAAACTAGCAGTTTTGAATATCACATTTGATTTTAGTCTCAAGTCATTTTTACACATGCTAGTGTATAGTAGTAAGATCCGACGCCAATTTGGTCCAAATGCGCATGTCTTGTGGCCTCGCTGTGACTGCCGATGACAACACAACATTTACCTAAATTATTTTATGTAAAACAAAGTTCTTCAAAAACTAACTGCATTGGACAGATATGGTAAAAATTTGTATTGTTATCAATTCATTGTTTGCTGTACCCTATAGTATTAGCTGATCCTATCTCATGTGAATACAGCCTCTTCCATGAAAATAATATTTTAAAAGACTCCACATCACACCCCATGTTTAATCATATTGTAAGACTTCCGGGAGTCGGACCTGGATAAATATTACACTTGTTCATTAATTAGAGGGGTGGTGTACTGGTGTGGGTGTGAGTTAAACTGTCCTTTTATTTATAAGTAATTAAAACCGGACTTACCTATCCTGTCAATCACAGGGGAGATATGCAAATTCGTGATTGACAGGATAGGTAAGTCCGGTTGTATTATGTAATAAATAGATTGATATCATCAATGTACCAATGTAAAAAAAACCCTCTTGGTAGAGGTAGATGTTCTGATTGCTGGCCCAATTTTCAAATTGATGTATTCTATTTTACATGAAAGGTCATCCTTCAAATTGTCACATTCCAAAGTTTGAGTTGCATAATTCCAATGGTTCTAATTTTAGAACCACAAGGTCACAAGAATTTTTCCCATCGAGTAGTACACAAACTGGCTAGTGGTTAACCACCTTTGGAAGTAATTCACCAAATTTTAGCCTATCATTTATAAAATGAAATTTTCTGGCCCCTAAGATTTTACAGACATAATGAGAAAAATATGGAGATTCAAAATATCATGATGTGAAGAAGAAAAAAATCATAGCCAAAAAAGTGATCGGAACATACACCTTTAATTTAAGGGTAACCTTCATAAGGACTTCAAAATTGTATTTTCATCAACTGGTATTTCCTCAGTATCGACCAGGTATTTCCCAGTATTTCCATGTATATCCCACTATTTCCCACCCAGACGGGAAATTCCCCCCCCCCCCCCCACTAGTATTTTACCTGTTTACCTGTCGTCTCAGGCACATAGGGTAGGCTTTATTGCCTATAACGCGCATCCATATTCCTATAACACGCATCCATACATTCCATATTCATCATTACTAACTTGACTATTTCCTTGGAAATTGCCAGTTTCCCTTTGCTGTGATGCCATTTGAAGGATACCAAGCCTATTCTAGATTGGTATTTGTGTGTACAAAGAAAGCGAACTGTACAATTTTCGCAATGTCTTGCTAGACGTATCTGCACTGCGACAAACTCCACAATTGGGATATAAACGTCACAGCTCTCTGATATGTAGAATGATGAGATTTGTGTACGGGTAACAGACCCGGGATGATCACCTACTTTTAAGATAAAGGTCTGCAACTCTTTACACGTTGTACACAGTGTATGGGGTAGAGGAGAAATTCTATGATATCTAACCTTGCAAAATGTTAGTCCACCAGAAAAAAATGTTGACATAAATGGGGCCATTATTCTTCAATAAATTGTATGGTATCGTTAATCTGTTTGAAGTGAAGAATTAGTATGTTTATAAAGTGAAGATTAAAAAAATCATAATTCTATGTGTGGGGAGATACGCAAATGTGTTAAGTACGGGTACGTGTAGATTAAGCATGTAGTGTAAGTTCTAAACGTTTAAACGTTTAAACACTCAATAGGGTGTTTAAACATTTACAGAATTCGCTAAACTGCTAAACGTTAAAGCCCTAATAAAATTTTAAAAGTACGACTAAATCTTTAGGTAAACAAGTAAGCTTACTCATAATTCTCATTCCATACAACCCTCACAGCCTTGTTGTACCAATTTATATAAATGTCAAAATGATTACGATAACGTTTCTAGAAATAAATTCCCCAAAACCCGGTAGAAGCGGCCTTGTTGTACCAACAATACATGTCAAAATTATTACAATAATGTTTCTAGAAATAAAAACCCTGTAGAAATCAACGTCGGCCTATCATACATGCATTATCAAAATTGTTAAACGACTGATGAGGATTTAGACTAAGAATTAAAATAAATAAAAATGGCGACTAACGAAATGTGATGATCGCGATCGCATTGAAATAAAATGAATGACAGGTAAACTTTGCGCCATGATACAGCGTTTAATCGGTTAAACGCATGTTTCATTCAACGTTTAAACGGGCATTAAATGGAAATTTACAAGCTTAGTGTAGATAGCTACATACGGCCCGTTTAAAGGTGCCGGACAAATAGAGGGGACTTTCTAGTGAGGACGCGCTTACTACATTGTAACTGTGCAGGATTCTCTTGACAAACTTAATTATTAAGTCATCGAATTCAACAACCTATCGTGTGAGTTTTGGACTTTAATACTAATAGTTAAACCTTGAAATCTCCGGAATTCATGACGAATGATTAACCTAGATGGCACCAAAGGACTAAGTCGGCAATCCTGTGTTTCACTGGGATAAATTGATTTGAGGAAATAAACAAACCGTATACTCTAGTCTAGTTCATGTAGTCAACCATGTCAAAGCTGTCTAAAGCTTCATTTCGTAACTAGTAATGTAGTAGACCTAAACTTCACGTCCCAATTGCTTGCAGTTGGGACGTGAAAGATCCCCTGGTTTACATAGCCGTGTAACTGTGTCACAGCAGCGAGTAATTTTCGTGGAAATATTTCTGAAACACTGCAAAAGGCTTACAGTTGCAAATAAGATTATCAGTAATACGTTCTCCAACAGTGCATACCTACCTACCTTATTTTTAAAACCGAAAAACGGAAGCAGAAAAACAGCGCATTATCTGAGGTGTGAAAATCAAAATTCATGAATATGTGTCGTCTAAACGGATTAAGATAGTGGCTTCCTTTGTGTGTACTTCTTTACGTTTACCGCTACCACCTGTGTCTCTTTAATAACTGTCAAAGTTTCCAAATTCCACGCGTTGATTTGTCGGATCACAGATAGTCAAAGCAGTCGGACGCACGGAATAAACCGTATACTCCATGTAAGTATTTTATAGGGTTTTTTTAAATATATCTCATCAGTCCTCATCAAGGTTTCAGAAATACAACAAAAACATATAAAACAATGCAAAAAAATAAAACAGAATTCAAATAAATACATGCAAGAACTTTATAAAGTGATTTATTAAATTATTTAATGGTGAAAAATTCATGAAATATACGGCATATCCCAATGAATGAAAAATAGGTTGACATCCTCACAAAAAAGAAAATGTAGGCTCGAATTCCAGGGTCTGATTGGTTCTGCAAGATTCTACGAGTTTGTCCGCATGCGCAGTAAACTGACAGTGACAGAAGGGCGACCGCCGCAGCGAAAGGCCAGGCGTCAAGTCAGGTTGGTGCCACTGTACACAGTTTCTATTTGCCGAGATTGAAGCCTCTAGTGTGATAGCGCCCTAGATTTGCGAGTCACATCACGCGTCTCATTTGCCTTTTATAAGGACTTCCATATTGTCAATCATAGCGTCGCCCTCGATTTACGAGTCCCATTGCGCGTACCCACGCCCATATGGGAGGCTCTTGTTTTGCGATTCAAATTTCTCCTCCCATTATTATATTCTCTCCCTGGTCGTGTCCGGAAACGATCAGAAGTTGCCTGACCAGGCTGACCTTGTGTCGTTCTCAAAACAATGTCGCCGAATCATGTGTTTTTCCGACCACACTATCATTTTCTTCAAATACAATTTGACGACGATGTAATCTACCGATTTTCATGTTTGAATTATATCTGTAACTCTTAAAGGTAGATGTTCCGATTTTCAACTTAAAGTTTTCTAATCTACATGAAAGGTCATCCTTAAAAAAGGCGTGTTCCAAAGTTTGAGTTGCATAGCTCTAATGGTTCTTATTTTAGACGCACAAGATGCTGTGAACTGTACCCATATGAGTAGTACACAAACTATATCGGTGGTTACCACCATTCGCGGTAATTTGACGTTATTTCATCGATTTCTCCGTAATTATACCGATTTAGGCCGTCAAATTTCAGTATGATGATGAGAAAAATACGAGCTTTCATATGATATGACAGCAATTTCAGAGACTCGAACTTCCGGGTAATTGACGCTTGACTTTTGAATCTCACGCTTGACTTTAAACCCCAAGGGTATTTTTGACGCACAACTTTTCATTTCCCACTGGTCCTCAAAAGTCTGATCTTACGAGTCGCCATTTAAAACCAGCCGCTATTGATCCAGTGGTTCACGCACAGCATTTTCGCCGATCTCAAGTTGATCAATCCATTCATCAAAAATACCACCCACGCACGGTATGACAATAAAATGTACATCAACATGATCAAGGGCCACTTGATAGTGAAAGTGCATTCATCTCTAGGCCTACTTGACACGACTGATTGAAATTCAATTGACAGATGATTTATAATATCGAATTTATTTGAATGAGATAAACAAAAGACCGTCGTCTTCTAAAGAAATAAGTAGGCCTACTTCAAACCCAACTTCAAAAGAGCATAGTCTAGAGATTGTTTACATATGCCACCCTCTTCAGAAACGTTGTTAGTTGATACAAGAAATAATGGGTGATTATTGATTCAAGACCCTTTTAAGAGCATGACTCACAATCATGTTTCGATGTCGTTTTAAACAACATCGTGTCGTCAGCATTCATATTGCATTGCATTGTATTGTATTGCATTACAAGGTGCTTACAATAGCTTTTAATGGCTAAAGGCAGTGAGCGTACGACGCCGGGGGTCACCCAGCGTAAATCGTATTGAAAATACATGTGGCTATCTAAAAAGTCCGCCATTACGAACCCTGATGGTTCCCGTTTCTTTTGAAGACGACAACATTAATGAATATTCAACATAATTCATTCATAAAAAAGTCATGTGATGATGAATAAATTACAATTATATTTTTGTAAATACAAAAGAGCTTTGTGATTGGTAGAGATTTATTTGTGTTATCGTGCGGCGATCGTTTACAGATGTTCAGGTCATGACCTCACAAGGGTAATTCAATGGGTCGGAGTATTTAGTTAAATGGGTAACTACTTTAAATATGTCACTAAAAATGAAACGATCTATCAGTAAACAGAGTTGTTCGGAATAATAACAATCAATTACTTAATTATCATAGATTTGAAATAAATAAAGAATTCAAGTTTGTTTTGTCGTGTACCATGGTGTAATGGCATTTTGTAAATTACAAAATTATATACACCCCTACAGATTAAATGGAAAAGTCCCGATCATGTCATAAAACAATAATTTTTCAATGTCGAGAAGTACGATCGATCGATGCACGTTTATTGTTGTTATAAACTAAAACTGTTGCGAAGTTTCCTTGCTGTTGTTACGAATTGAAATACCTTTCAAGTGGTATTGATGTTTAGAAAGGCTTTGTTTACAAACTATAAGCATGGGGATTGATTGTAGTACACTTTGTTTAAAGTAAATTTAGACATGAATTGAATGTTAATGGAGTAAAGTAAGCTTATATATTTAATATTTTGGATTTGGTAAAAAAAGTCTAGGGGTGGGGATGGAGGAGGGTGGGGATGGAGGAGGGTGGGGATGGAGGAGGGTGGGGTGTGGGGGGGGGTTAAAAAACAAGACCCCAACTATAGAGAAAAACTAAGGCTCCCCCCCCCCCCCCCCCCCCCTCAACCCCATTAAATAATAAACAAATACATATTTAAAAATCATTTAAATAATTAACTAAACTACACAAAAATATATTTGGATGGATATATTTGATGTTATACACGAAAAGTATTTTTTTTAAAAAGCGAAGAAAAATCACGCTTAAATTTAACGGAAATTTTTTCACCCTTCACTTTCCATTTTGACCCTTTACTTTTTTATCCCAAGGGTCAAATACCCTTGGGAAAAAAATTGAGTGAAAATACTGTATGAAAAACTCCGTATGTTTGAAATAATTCTGTGTTACGAAAATGTGATCGGGTCATCTACCTTTAAGTATTTGCTAAACCCAAGTGACATTTTCTAAGACGTCAAATGTAGCCTGGACGGTAGGTTCATACCACTGAAAATTGGATTTATATGCCACCACACAACACGGGGGTTCCGTAACGGTTCGATCTCGGGGGGGACATTTGGCTCTAAATGTAGTAGGCCTACTACTACATTTAGAAATTAGAGCCATAACATTAAAACATGGCTAATAAAATGTAATGGTCAATGTTTGAGGATTTTGTAATGTAACACACTTGTTTACCCTTTACACATGATTTGTAACTTAATTACCATATCAAAGTAAAACTTACTACCTTTTCAGTTTCGTTGTACTACCTCAATATCGAATCTTTATCAAGCAATATGTGAGAAAATTATAGCAATTCCGATACACGTACCGCGCAATTACGCCGTGTTTACAATTTGGGTCACTCAGAGTTTCTAGATTCTTCACATCACAAATGAAAACATAATTTACTCTCAATTTAAATTCAAATATTCAAATAAGCCCTGTTGTCTCTGGTAAGATTAGTAAATCAATTTACTTAACACTATTAACCACTTAAAACGTATCGCTTTTCAAAATAACCAAAATTATGTCACTACTCTAACTATTTTAATTTCCCTAGTATAAAACACTATAGTAATAGCGCCCTCTCCCGATCAGATGCTATAATTGATTGAATCATCCAACAGGTGGCAGACACCGCGTAGCAAGAATTTGTTCATATGGTCCAATTTAAAGGGTTACGAATCCACTGCCTGAGCGTTCCTACAAAATTAAGAAATCCTTAGAAATAACACTCAAATAGTTGTTCTATCTCAAAAATTAAACATTCAAATAGTTGTTCTATCTCAAAAATTAAACAACTCATAGTTCCAAGTTTGGTATTATTTTTTTGAATGAAACCTTAAAATGAGGTCCTTAATATTAGACAATTGCTATGAAAGGAGACAATCTCAAAGGTAAACAAATGTTAACATTAATAATAATAATAATAATAATGCATTTATAATGCGCCATCTATCTAGACAACCTATTCCGAGGCGCAAACATCAAAACAAATATAAACAAACAGTTAAAAATATAAAAACAGTTACATAGAAGTCAATCAATCAAATCATAAGCAATCTTAAACAGATGGGTTTTTAAAGTCTTTTTGAAACCCCGATTAAGTGAATCACAGAATCGAAAATCTGAAGGAAGTGAGTTCCACAGTTTAGGTGCACAAGCATAGAATTTAGAAAGCCCGGTCGCCACTATGCAGAATATGTCCGAGGAACTGAGAGAAACTGTTTTATCCGAAGATCTGAGGCGACGTGATGGAATGTGTGGATTGAGAAGATCGCTGATATATGAAGGTGCCATGTCATGTAGGGCTTTCCCGGTGAGGAGAAGAAGTTTGAAATGGATGCGATACCGAATAGGTAACCAATGGAGACGCTAAAACAGGTGAAATGTTAGTCAAATTTTCTAGTCCTTGTGAGCATTTGTGCAGCAGCATTCTGAGCTCGTTGAAGTGTATTGTGTTGTCGTTCAGTGATCCCATATAATAAAGCATTACCATTGTCAAGACGTGATGTGACTAAGGCGTGAACAAGTGTAGCAGCAGTATCATCATCAAGCACTTTGCGAATTTCATTTATGTGGCATTATTTGGAAATATGTATAGACTTGCACACATTTTTGATGTGGTTGTCCATTGACAGCGTGTTATCAAATATAATTCCTAGATTACGAGCACTAGTATAGAAGCCTTAATGTTGGAGGAAGCGATTTGAAGAAAATCAGTGCTAGATTTTGATTGATGGTATTTGGAGGTAATAATGAGAAGCTCAGTTATGTCATCATTCAATTTCAACTTATTTGCAGTCATCCACGATTTTATGTCCTTGATACAAGATTCAATTCGAGAACGAGAGGCAATTTCATCGCAAGCACTATCCAAGTCAAAAGATAAATATAGCTGTGTATCATCGGAAAATTGAAATCCTAAAATTAATTTCTGACAAAAACAAAGGATTGATGTTGAGGGTACATGACTTTTGCGTTTACATCATTTTAATACATTTTAGGATAAAGTGTGATAATTTTTCGTTAAATATTAAAGGCACATTAAGTGGTGTTGAACATTTTAAATGTTTAAAAATTTAATTCAGAATTCAAGATGAACATTAAAAATGGCCATTACTGTTGTTTCTACTAGCAAAAACACAGCAAAACTTGATTAAAACAATATCATCGCTATTTATTGAAAAATGCCCTCTATGCAAATATGGTTCACGTTATGTATCACGCGTACTGCATGGGGATACTGTCGGACGTAACATAGGCTTACTCGTCCCGCGGGACGAGCATTTTTTTGAATCGACGTTTTCTTGTATAGAGGGCTGATCTTTCTTAATACTTATAGGTGTAAGTTCATACATGTAATACAATTATAAAAATAAACTAATCCCAGTTTTATCATAATTGAGGGCGCATCCTCCAACACATCTCTTAGTGCCCCTTTAACTATTATCTGTCACTAAGATAGGGTGACCCAACTAAAATTGAACCACGTTTTTTAAAATTTTCCATGGTCTCTCACCTGACTATTTAAATTTCAAGTTCACTCGTATATCATCTCTACATAACCACAGTACCAGGGATAGCTCATACAACTTCACTATTCCCAGGATTCAGGGCCAGGCTAAAAACACCTTTTTTTACAGCGGTATCCAACATTGGAACTCACTGCCTAATTCCATCAAGGAAATCCACATTTATTTCAAATTCAAAAAGGCCATCAAAAATACCTGGCTAATCAGGCTCTTATGGCTGAGCAGGATCTATTTGTTGCTTCAGGCTTTGGTACTGGGTTTTTTAGGATTCTTTTTTTTGCAATATTCTTTGGGTCTTGTGTTTATATTTATATTTTTATTTATTTATTTGTTTAAACCTTATACTCGTCTCGTTCCTGTCTTCCGCCCTCATGCCTCTCTTTTCCTATAAAAGGACCCCAATGGAAATAAGCTTCCTATATTATGGAGGCTTTTTGAGCTATCCTTGGTACACTCCTGGTACTTTTATACATTTTTCCAATCCTGCCGTATTCTAGCAAGCATCTTGCTTTATGTCTTTTATGTGTGCTTTTATAATATGTGATTTTTGATATTGTGCAATTATGTGATTTGAGTACTGAATAGGCCTAAATATAAATGAATGAAGCTTTGTAGTACAGGTTTTCCCGGTCAATTTAGAAATTCAAGCATTCTATTTAGTATTTCAGTATAGTTTCATATCGCGATAAATTGATTGAACGTTTTCGAATGAATGTCAATTTCCATATAAAAGCATTCTATCGGCATTCAATCAAGACATGCATGCGCTCAGATTTCAGTTCACAATATGTGTCGACCCAACTTAAGTAAATGAAGCACAATGCGGCACTGAGTAGACACGGTCAAAATAAGTCAAAATCATAAAAAGTCTTATTTCTGACTCGAATTCTTGAAAATAAAGAATTAAACTACAATTTGAGGTATGAACAAATTTTTATTTACTAAAACCAACATTTTAAATGTCCATAACTTGGCTATTTGTATTTTGATGTTTTGCGATAAAGTGATCTTCAATCATCCGTAACCATGGTAACTTTGGTTAGGGGAATGTATAACGTTGACATTTGTACCAAAATATCCCTTAACTTAAACATATAACCAATCTATTGTTATGCTTTATTATTCGGATATTCCTATCATTTTTATTTGCCAAACGAAATCGCCAATACAGTCATGACAATCCCTAAATACCTTATCAAATATTAGATAAAAATAATGATATAAATGTAATAAAATAATAATATATAAAGAGTTATAATAATGTGGGATAAGAGAAAAGAAAAAAATGAAAGATAGACATAAAATGTCCACATTGGTCACTGTTGGTGTAGCCAATATTGGCTATACACTTTAAAATTAAGCATAGCAAAATATGATGGAAATTATATATACGAAGGTCATTCAATACCTCCTCACTCATAACATATGAAAGTCAGCCTCACGACATTTATCATGATTATCTCTTAATCATAGCTACACATTTATAGTAAATGATAAACGATATCTGTTTAACTTTAGTTATGATGCGATCAAAGCCAGAGAGCGATTTTGGCCAACGGACACGGAAAATTACCTTACAGATAAAGATATGTTTTTCGTTTTCTCTCCGTATTGTATGATTATATATAACAGCCCGATTTAAATACAAAATAGAAAACAATGGATGATTTTTGAATATAATAATGTATTATCATGTATAAATCAGATTGTAGGCAATATTTACCTTTGTATAGGCTTGCAAATAGTATAATATCAACTCGAATGTATTGATACGCCTTTAGCATACTGGAATACTGCGAATGTAAAATCTTAACATATGATAGTCACATTATGAGTTTTCCTTATAATATGTAACCTTTATAGTATAATAAGAAGTCAATCAGGTAGTCAGTGGTAGAACATGATCTCTTCGAGAGACTTGAAATCTATCAATTTAGTCCTGTATATTGAAGATCTCTTAGTTTTCAAGAAAAGCAAATATGACTTTTGCAGCGGTTCTCTGGGGGAGGGTTAACATGTTTAAAACTAATGGCTGTCCCGGTCTGGTCCTGGCCAATTAGAGGGCATTTCTTCCCCCAAAATCAGTCCCTTTTATTGTTTATAGTCTGTTCAACAGATATTTGTAATTTAGAACGGTTTAATTGACGATATAGGTACGTTTTGTCTCTTAGAATTAGCCAAATGAATAGCACGCAGGAGATATTTGGCAGTTTTCTATCCGTTTCCGTCGCACTAAATGGACCTTTGGTTTTCACTGCATCTACAGAAAAGTACAACCAGTACTCGGACCAATTTACTATGAATTTGTAGCTGAGATTCAAAGCTACAATTGTGGAATATTTCATACGACTGGCTAATATAATAGCAAAGTTATGAGGAAGGAGGTAGAACTTATTGAATGACCCTCGTACGAGGGGCATTTAATAAATACCTGCAACCATTGAAAATCTCTGAACCGTGACACGTGTCAGTAAAATAAACTTATGATACTTAAACTGTAAGTCTTACTCTTTTCTCACAGAAACGTAGGTCATTTTTATCATTACATTTCAGCAATGTGAATACCGTGATCCCAGGGCACTGGTTATAGGGAATTAAATGTTACAATGGTGGGAAATTTGAAAGACAAGTTTATGGTATGCATTAAGATACATGCGTTAACAGTGTTAATATTATGGCGCTTGATTTATAATGCTGATTCTTGTCAATTTTCAGTGCCCAGAGACCATGGTGTTTATAGTACTGAAATAACATGATAAAAATGACCCACATGTTTGAAATTTTCATATGCCAATGCATTAAGTCTATATAGGCCTATAGGCGTTAGCGGGTGGCGGGGAGGAGGATGAGTATACAAATACTACATGGTAGAGGGGAATAGAGCAAACTATTTTCCCGAGGTACTGGCTACGGGCCTATCACCCCGAACCCGAAGGGTGAGGGGTGATAGGCCCCTTAGCCAGTACCGAGGGAAAATCATAGTGTGCCCTATTGCCCCGATCATACCATGTAGTATTTGTTTTATTACACCTCACTGTGACTCTGGGGATGAGGTTGTAGGGAAATAGTCAAAACTATTTCCCTAGGAAATAGTACTTGTGATAGGAATTGTATTGTCCAATGAATTGCCATGATTAGTTCATGAATATTTATGAGGTGTAATAATAGGACTTATTCATGACCCCTCTGCGTCCAGCGAGGCTCCCTCCCCCTAAAATGCCAAGCGTCACATAGAAATGTGTATTAATGTCTCTCATCCCTAATCAAATTGTCCCGCCCTGCGCCACTAAAATAATGTTGATGCTTTCGCCGCCATTGCACAGGTTTTTATAATCAGGATAGGCGCAGCCCGGTCATATAAACTCCCTTTCGGACCGTTAATTATTGGATCATGTGTAAGGTGTTTCGATACTTTTTGCGAGGAGTGTAGATTTTCATTGAATGTCGCCCATTGACTGTTGACAAATGAATTGGTGGAAAATGGGATACCGTATATGAAAACCATGTGACATACATGCATTTAATATTTTATGTGCCTATAGCTTTTATAGCTCCTATTTACATTTAAAACATTTTGTGTACGTTTTTTTGTATCCGGTCAATTCCTCCTGAGGGGAAAACATTCGGGATTTACCACCCAACCCTTTTATCCTTGTCACCCTCTTTATAATGAATCAAAATGTTCCCGAACAGTTCGTCAACATGGCCTCTTTTTTGTGAAACATACCAAGCTGGTACACATGCGCGTCCAAGCACCTATGAAATGGACCCTAAACATGCTAAATGGCGTAAACCAGAACTCTATTTTGATACCCCTAAATGGCGTAAGCATGGTAAGGGTCGCACCATTCGATATTCTGGCTGAATTTTTTTTTCTCCACCAGGTTTTACACATTTTTTTAATTTTTTTTTTCATAGCCAAAGGAGGCAACATTTTTTCAAAGCCAAAGGAGGCAACATTTTTTTTTCAAAGTCAAAGGAGGCAATTTTTTTTTTCTAAGGTGATTTATTTTCCATCCATCAACCAAGATTTTAATGATGGCCAGATTCATAACTTCGTGAGCAATGAACATATGGTACTAGGATTTGCATGTGTTTTTACGATCTACCGACAAACATTCTCTTCCACTGGGATGTTCGTGTATGAACTCATACCATACATGAATTGATACAATGTTGTCATGAAAAAAATTATGCGCGGGGAGCGCGCAAATTTTTTGTGTCATTTTACGCTAAAATTGTCAAATTTGGTCTATTAAATACTAACTCATTTGGTATGAAAATACGCGCGCAAAATGTAGCTGTTTAATGCTAAAATTGTCAACATTTGGTCTGATTTAACCTATTTTAGAACGAAAATGTGCGCACAGCGTGGAAAAAATTGCCGCAAATATTTTCAGTTTATGAACTACAATTAGTCCAGAAAAATTCCCTGAAGCCATCTTGTTATGCTTAAATGTTGAAACATTGGAACAAATAATGTGCGAAGCGCGCAAAAATTGTGATTTTTAACACTAAATAGGTAGGCCTACAGTATTACGTTTTAATCGTCCTCCACATAATATTTTGAATATTCGGTTTCGTTCAAGAGGCATTATAATGTTGAAACCCGCAGAAAAATGCGTGCAAAGCGCGCAAAATTTAGCCCTTTTTTACACTTAAATGGTCCAGTATGACGTTTTTAACGTCCCATACATAATACATTATTTGGTGTGGTTCGAGACCCATTGTATTGTTGAAACCTGTAGAAAGAATGCGCGCGAAGAGCTCAAAGATTTTCAGTTTTAAACTAAAATGGTCATGTAAAACTTTCCTGAAGCCATCTTGTTCAGCTTGAATAATAAAACATTTAAACTTATACGCGCTACGTGGATAAATTGTCATTTTTAACACTTAAAAGGTCCAGTATAAAGTAATTTAACGTACCCCGCATACTATTTGGTGTAGTACGAGACCCATTATAATGTTGTAACCTGTAGAAAGAATGCGCGCAAAGCGCGCAAAGATTTTCCTAAGTATAAACAAGATGTTGTTGGAAAGATGTTGGGTTACAATCATTTTGATACAGACTATAAAGTGATGAAAATGCCATTGCCTAGAGAGGATATTTTTTGAAACAAGTATTTTACCAGCTTTGATACAGTAATAATTTTGTTGATGCATTGATTAGGCATTTTAGTAAAGTAGCGCTTGATATTTTTGCCCATTGAGTAGGGATGATATTTTTTTAAATTTTTACCATGAGCAGGTCATCTTTTGTTTTATTACCATGAGCAGATCATTTTTTTTCTTCTTTTCCCTTTATGTAAGTGGATTTTTAAATTATTTTTACTGCAGGTGGGTGAAGTTTTTTTAAATTTTAAACTTCCATGCCCCCCTGGATATCTAATGGTGCGTCCCTAATACATACAAACCCTACCCTAAACGGCGTTATCAACATTCAATATTAATGCACCCCTCAATGGCGTAATATAATGTTCAAAATAATCTTAATTCATAATCATGTGACATTCATACAGATATGCATGCATGTGATATACATGATGTTGGCCTTGAAAAACATTACATCGATTACGTCATAAACTAAAATGTGGCCCTTTTATTGCATAACATTTTGTTGGACAGCTTACGCAAACAAATGATCCTTAATATAACACCATGGTGGCAAAATTCGAGGCCACACTTGCACTTTTCAACAACAAAAACAGTGGTGCGATACTTTTTCAATGTGTATAATATATACAATGAAGCAAAGCGTGGGTAGAAGATTCTCCAATATAGACCCCGCCATAGTTCAACACCCCCCCCCCCCCCCACGTTAGAGGGGTTAATAGTAATACCTCGCTAATGTTACAACTAGCAGATCAGCGGGTCTGCCATTTACCAGTCTCAGGCACGTAGTGGCGAGGCTTTATTGTTTGTCTGCGAGGGCGTGCGAGGGCAACTCCACCTGATGCAACTGGTGTAAGAGGTGCTGTTGGTATGTCCGGTGGTGGCAGAGTTGTTTTTGAGGGCGTCAGCGGGATCAGTGGTGCTGATGCTGCTGTCTGGTCCAGCACGGGCTGTGCTGGGGCACCCATCGTTGGCACGGTAGCCTCTGTTATAGAAGTAGACGGGTGCGGTCGTGCGACAGCGGTAGGACCCTGTTCCAGCTGGTCTGACGCTGGCTGTGGTTGCGGTGCCGTTGCGTGTCGTTGTGGTAAGTTCATGCCATGGTCGACCATGTGTCGTCGCGAGCGATGTGTGGAATCCTCGATTGCGACCGTGGGTGGAGTAAACTTGCGTAAGAAGCGCCTGTTTCGTAGCGATAAGCGTCCAGATCCATCAACTTGGACCCAATATTGCATTGGTCATGGTCCCTTAGCTCGACGACTGTGCCGGATTTGTCCCACTTTGTAGGATGCGGACCGTATTGGTTCTGCAGGAACACGCGGTTGCCCAGCGATAATGGTGCAAGGGGCCTTGCGTGAGCGTTGAGGGCTTCAAGTTAGCGTGGCATTCGGGCTTTCATTGGTCTTCTTTATGTGCCCATGCTTCACGCCAGGTAGTGCGAATGGATGGGTTGGTGAACTTGTTCTGTCGGCTGACGAATGAGAAGGCATCGCGTATAGGTCTGCCGAAGACTATTTCCGCCGGTGAGATGTTGCATTCAAATGGTGTTGCAGGGACTGGCAATAGTGTAGGGGGCAATGCAGCTTGTGACGGGCGTTCCGGTTGCATGCTGTGCATCTTTCGCGGGCTGACTGAATGTCCTTTGTCATTTCCGGCCAAAACACGATAGCGCGAGCACGTGATTCCATGGACGTGACGCCTTGGTGGGCGGAGTGGAGTGTCTGGAGAACTTCGCCACGAAGGGATGATGGGATAACGACACGGTCACTGAACAAGATGACACCATCCAATACATGGAGCGACTCTCGGTATTGCCAGAATGCGGCCAGCCCATCATTCGCAGTACGGTGTGCATCCCCGAAGTCGGTGTAGATGGCATCCATAAGCTGGCGCGTGACAGAATCGGTTGCGGTCTCAGAGGCAATGCGTTCCCATGTCAATGCTGTTATGTTCTGCGTCTCGTGACGGATGGCAGCGGTAATGGCGCTTTCGGCATCATCTTGTGATGAGTGTAGTGTGAGGCTAGATAGCTCTGTAAAGTTGCTTATGGGGTGTCGGGACGTGGCGTCAGCGGCAGTATTCGTCTTGCCGGGGAGACGTGCGATCTCATAGACCCATGGTAGTGTACGCTGCTTGAAGCGGAAGAGTCTGGAGTTGGGAATCTCATCGAGAGTATGGTCTCCCATGATCTTGTTCAGGGGCTTGTGATCAGTGACAACGAGAAGGTCATTGCATACTTGAGTAAAGTATTTCGACTGTTCGAGTCCCCATGCCACTGCCAGTGCCTCGCCTTCGATTGCAGCATAGCGCTGCTCTGCGGATGAGAGGAATCTGGAGCCAGCTAATGTTACCCTCCATCCATCATCGCAGCAGTCAGGGATGCGGGACTCGCAGACACAGTGCTTCTGTGATAGGAATTATCCGATGCCCTTGCAGGACCAATCTGGGCGTAGGCAGGTTCTCTTCGTAGGGTCAAATATCTCTACGCCACGGCGGATGGCGTCAACGATGGCACCCTTAGACGTATTGAAGGCTTCATCAAGCGCAGGAGTCCATTCGAAACGGACCTGAGGAATGGTTTGAAGGGCGCCATGGTGTCGCGTAGTTGTGCATAGTTGGCGACCTGGTTAACTAAGCCGAACCAGCTACGGATGTCTGTGGTGGATGTTGGTGTCGGAAATCCGCGTATAGCATCGAGGTATTTCGGCAGTGGCTCGATGGCTTCATCCGAGATCCGAAAGCCTGCAAAATCAACCTATCTACGTGCGAAACGGAATTTTTCTGGATTGAGAACTATTCCCGACTGGCCAACACGAATTAAGAAGTCAATGGTCCTCCACCAATGTGCTCAATGGGCTAGTGTCGTAGTGGATGGTGTCATCGACGCAACGCTCCTTGCGGTCGACATCAGAGAGGATAGCGTCAAAACGGCGGTTGTCACCGGATGAGAGGAAGCCTCGGGGCGCTCTGGTGTACCTCCACCGGCCGAAAGGAGTGATAAAGGTTGTCAGATGGCAATCATATTCCCGAAGGGGACGCCCTGATACCCGTTCCATGCGTCACAGACTGTCTTCCAAGTTCCTTTGGGGACGCGTCTCGCTAGGTGGAACGGTGACTCGTCCACGGTGCGGCGTGGAGTTCCATCGTGCTTCCGTGTAACGACCATGCGGTGGCACCACAGGACTGGTTCGCCATATGGAAATTTTTCGATGACTCCTAGTGCCTCATCTCGTAACAGGTCGCTGTGCACACCTGCTCTTGCCAATGTATTGGTACTTAGGCAGGTTTATGCACTGCCTTAGGGGGCGCACCTTCCTCGAGGTGAATCTCCACTGGAGGCCCCGTTATGCATTGGAAGGGGCGGTGAGGACAGGTATTAAATGATGATGCTGCGAAGTGTTGAAGCAACCAATCTTCCATCTTACTATTGTTAGTGGGGTGCACTCGAAAGGAAGGGTATCGGGCCGATCGGGAACCACTGTACGTGGTGGACAAGAACACGGGCCCGTCCCATTTGAAGATGGTGCAGAGCAACTGGCATTGATTGCAGGGTGATCCTCCTTGAGTGGACATTGGGTCTGTGGGGGCTGAAGTTCAGCTGCTCCAACTGAGGGGAAGTCGTGCGATACTATTCCAAGATCCATCATGGCTTTCCAAGACAGGCACAATCCATGGGCTGACTTGCTTACATATACCATGGGTGGCGCACGATTTCTTGTCGTCGCTCAGGGGCACTCCTTGTAGACGCACAATGATAGCGCCGTCTATGGGGATAGGAGACTTGTTGGCTGCGACTAGGTCTACGTGGACAGGGACGAGGTCTTCCTTAGAGAATCCAGCAGCCAAAAAACCGTAGGCAAGATTGGGCTCCAGTGTCGGACATCGCTGTGATGGTTGTAGGTGCGGTGGTAGGACAGCGTCGTCCGAAAGCTCGATAGTCCGAGTGGTTCACTGTCATGTGTAGCTGCACTTCCGGATGGTTCAAGAAGCGGACTCTGCGCCATGCACCCTTTGTGAAGATATGGTGGGCGTGAACTTGGGTAGAACGTGGTACCGACTGCGTTTGCTTGCAGCGGGGCGTCGTCGATTGCGACGGTGGCGGTTATTAGTGCGTAAGGATGGCTGTTGGTGGTTTGATCCCGTTTCGTGCAATGCCGACACTTGTGCGAATATCACCCTAGTTTCGGATGTAGAGGACGCTTGGGTGTTATTGCGTGTAGAATTGTAGTCGCTGCGTCGGCTACTCCCCTGCGCCCTGTAGCATTTGATGCACTGGCGATGGAGTCTAGTGTTCCAGCCTCGAGCACCCTCGGAGAACAGGGAAAATGTCTGTTTGCAGTCAGGGCACATGGCAGTTCGGTTACGGTCGGGGGTCGGCTGAGTGCCTGTTGGGGTGGCTTTTTCTCGGCGGAAGAAGGATATTCCAGCCGCGGTTTTGGGCAAGGCATTCCTGGCCATTTCTTTGCTCTCGACAATGGCAATGACGTCGTTTACCGCGCGTCCGAGTATGGTATCAGTGCCTAGCACCTCACGTCGAATATCAATGTCCGCAATACCTGCTAGGAGGACGTCCCGGATTATAGTATCGGTAAAGTTCACTTTCCGTGTACAAATGCACTCGGTGACGTAGGCACAGGTTTCAGCTTTTCCACGCACTCTGGCTGCGAACGAGCGGAAAGGTTCATCTCGCTGCTGTCGCATCTGGACGAGTTCAGCGCGTATGACACCAGTAGCAATTGGAATGACGGCAAGCGACTTCATCGCGGCCATTACTTCGGTAGTGGGTTTGGAGACTATGGCAGGATCCGTCTTTAGTAGGCTGTTCCCGAGAGTATCACCGGCACATTGGAAGAGTTGTGGCGAAGAGGCATTAGGGTCGTGTCCGGATCCGGTGACGAATGAATCCCAACGACGTGTGAAGACATTCCACTCCTCGGGTGTCATACCTACATCCACCTTTGGCGCTCTAATCTTGGGCCACGTGGAGCAGGGTGTGCTTGTCCAGCCATGTGTACCGTAGAATGTGCCGATAGCAGAGCGCAGGCGACGGCTTCGGAAGAGTCCGGTGTTGTGTGTGGGCATCCAGCTACCGAGCAGTTAATTAAGACCATCTTGGTAGTTCCTGTAGTTAGTGGCTTATAATAGGCACTTATATAGCGCTCTTTAAAAAGCACAGCGCTTAAACAACGCCCCCGAAAACAATATACGGCAGATATAATACACAAAACATATACAATAATACAAAGTTACACATTTGGAAATAAATAGGTCTTTAGAAGACTCTTAAAAGTAGACACAGTCCTAGCTTCTCTGACATAAATAGGAAGTTTATACCAGAGCTGAGGTCCGAAAACAGTGAGACAACAATCACCAGCTCTTTTGTATGAACGAACGGGATTGAGCTTTGTTGTGTCAGATGAAGAACGAAGTATGTGCCTACTTCTAGTAGTATCAGGATGATTGTACTACGCGACAAGATTCTGTAGATAAGCCGGAGCTGTACCAGATATATGCACTTATATACCTGCAACATGATTTTGAAATGTATTCTTTCTTTGAGTGGGAGCCAGTGTAAGGAACGCAACAGTTTGACAGAGAACCTGTCTCGTCCACATGCAAAGACTACTCTGGCAGCTTTATTTTGGATATGTTGCACACGTTTTAGATCAGCTTCACGAGATCCGTACAAGAGGGAATTGGCATAATCAATGCGAGACAAGACAAGTGCTCTGACGGCATGATGGCACGCTTCCTGGCTAAGGAAGCGACGAATCCGCCATAAGTTACGAATGTGGAAGTTCAAAGTCTTACAAAGCTTACTAACATGGGTAGACATATTTAGAGTGCCGTCAAAACAACGCCTAAGTTCCTAACACTGGCAGATGGTTTTATTGAAAGATTTCCCACATTTAATACAATATCTGGAAGTTTGGTGAGAGCTCTGTTTGTGGCAATTATTAAAAACTCAGTTTTATCCTGATTAAGCTGCAACTTGTTGTGTAACATCCAAGAGGTAATATCAGATATGCAAGCAGACAGGTTATTGAGGACACGCTCACGATCACCAGGGATCTTAGGATCAAACTCGGCATAGAGCTGAATATCATCCGCATAGCAATGGAAACATATTTTGTGACGACGGATGATCTCACCAATAGGGTGGTGTACATGATGAAACCCTGAGGGCCAATTATGGAATCCTGTGGCAAAGAGTATGTAAGCGTGTGCTCACTAGACATAGCGTTTTTAATTGCAACTCTGACATTACGCTGATTAAAATAAGATTCATACCAAGCGAGAACAGAGCCCTCGATACCAAAATGTGATTTAAGTCTATGCAACAAAATGTAATGATCAACTGTATCAAAGGCCGCTGACATGTCAAGCAACAACAAGAAAACAACTTTACCATGATCTACGAACTGGTTGATATCGTTCTTAACCTTCAGAAGGGCAGTTTCAGTACTATGAGATCGCTTGTATGAGGACTGGTAAACTTCGCCCATATTGTTGTTGTCAACATGTGTTGTCACTTGACATGAAGCAGCCTTTTCGATTACTTTGGACATGAATTTCTTGTTGGCCACAGGTCTATAATTCTTTAAGATGTTGTTATCAAGATTATATTTCTTAATCACTGGAGTGATAATAGACTGTTTTAATGTGTTTGGAAACACCCAAGACATCAATGAACTATTTACAACTCTAGTGAAAATTGGCAAAAGGATTTGAAGATTGTCTTTCACAAGCCATGTGGGCAGAGTGTCCAAGTAACATGTTTTACTCGGAAACCTCGTTATTATCTTACTGACCTCGGATTCGGTGAGAGATGAAAATGCGTTCGTGTTAACACTATTTGTGCATCTACCTTCATCATCCTCAGAGATAGTAGAACCAAGAACACTAACATTAGCCCTGATCTTTTCAACTTTTTCAACAAAAAAGGATAGAAATTCATTAGCAAGTGCTTGATCAGAGCAGTCAAGACCCCGGTAAAACCTTTGGAGATTTGTTAAGCAGAACATTTATAGTGGCATACATATCTTTGGCATTTGATTCAGAAAACTTCTTAGAAAAGTACTCAATTTTAGAGTCAGTAATAAGTTTGATTACACGATTTTTCTGAACAATCCATTCTTCATGATCCTTCTCTGATCGACTCTTGCGCCATTTGTTTTCCAGTCGTCTTCTGATGCGGCGCGACATATGGATGTCATCGTTGTACCAAGGTAGACGGGACCTTATGATACGCTCGCTGGTGGTGATAGGGCATACTTTATCAAGCACAGACTTGGTTATCGATTCATAAGCATCAGAAAGGATATTAGGATCTTCAGAGTCATAAGGGAAGTCGGACATGCGCTCACGCAGAAGATCAGTAAACTGTTCCGGTTTCAATTTGCCAAATTGGCGAGAACTAATAATCATTTTCACCCGAGGCGGTTTTACGTGGTTTACAGAACATGTTATAAAGCGATGATCAGAGTAGAATGGTGGAAGAACTTGATGTCTGTGGATAATAGGGTCGTTCTCATTGATTATCAGTAGATCGAGAGTGTGGCCCTTCTTGTGTGTAGGCTCACTGATTAATTGACAAAAACCATTGCTAGCTAAAATGTCGTTGAACTTTTTTGTCTCAGATTTGTGAGGTTCGTCAACATGGATATTGTAATCGCCCATAAGCACATTTCTAGGACCAATGGACAATTCCTCGAGAAAGACTTCGAAATCATCAAGAAATTCAGATGTTTTCAATCCATTCACAGTGGATGGTGGTGGACGATATATCACAACAAACTGGATAGAGTTCTTGAGAGTAGCAATACAGTGTTCAAAATTCTTAGTAGTGAAAGTGGAAGATGTAGCAGTAAGCTCAACGTTTTATTTGTAAATAATACCAATCCCTCCCCCCACTCCTTTCACGTCTAGGAAAGTTCAGGAACTTATAGCCAACTTGTAAAACTTAAAGATCATAATTTTTTTATTAAAGTATTCAATTTATTCTGATTATAAATATGACTTTTGAGGACCGTTTCTGTGTATAAATACTATTTAAAGCAACAACATTATTTACAATTTATTTACTATGGCAATAGAAGTGTTGTCTGTCACATGATATAACATTAGAAAGATTTATATATATTTGTATAATTTATTTCTATTTCAAAATTTATTTTGAAATTGAAGTCACAAACATTACCGGTTAACTTTTGTATGCATTGTATGCCAAATACGCCAAAAGGGTACAAAATGTGAAAGGTAGTGTAGAAATGCAAAAGGTAGTTTAGAAAAAGCGATCGGTACGATTTAGTTAACATGTGCAAATTTCCAGATGCGCTTTGGTTGAGAGGTATAAATGCCGCGAGGTTCTTATTCTCCGCGATGTACGTATTCTTCGCAAGGGGTACAAATTCGTCGCGAGTTACAAATTGAAATAGGTAGAAAAATTGAAATACGTGAGTAGTACGGATAGAATTATATATACGACAGGAATTGGTCGTTTAAGTTTGTATTCGTTTAGCAGTGTCATCAGAGTTACATCAGGGGGTTGGCACTTCGCTTGCCGAACGGTGCACATTTAACCTGGCTGGACCGACACTGTTGATGGCGCTGTGTACGCATAGCTTACGGGGTGTTTCCGTAACCTGACGTACTTTATGTCATTTCTACACTACCTTTTACATTTCCTACACTACCAATTACATTTCTAAACTACCTGTCACATTTTTGTGAACTACCTTTTACATTTTGTACACTATACCTTTTACATTTTCTACACTACCTTTCCCATTTCTACACTGTGATCTGGTAATGAAAGATGTGTCGTGTATGCATGATGGATATAATAACACATAGGTTTTGAGGAGTGCATCTAAAGGCATATTATGTGATCTTTTCCAGAGAGCGCCCTCTATTCATTATTTTTTTTAGAAAGTAGATTTTCTTGCAGATTTACATTTCTGATCATAAATCATACATACATTCCAAGTTACAGAGCGATACGATTCCTAATTACCTCAAAATCATGGTTTTAGAGTGAATTTAGAGTGAAAATATAAACTGTCGGAGTTATCCGACAGTTTATTTTCACTCTAAAATCATGATTTTGAAGTAATTAAGAATCGTATCGCCCTGTAACTTGGAATGTATGTACGATTTATGATCAGAAATGTAAATCTGCAAGAAAATCTTCTTTCATTTTTTTTTCGATGTTGAGGGCGTTCCCTGGAAAGATCACATAATACACCTTTAATACATGTTTACCCTTTTTCATTACCAGATCACATGTATTTATGAAAACACACATTTGAGAACACACATTTAACTAACTTTGTGAAGTTAAGCGATAAAGAGCACACAATGGGCATTGGTCATGTCTGATTTCATTTATTAAAAAGACAAAAGCAAAACTATTGACTATATCATAGATTGTGAGATTACGACGGGTATTCATAATATATATTATTTAGATTTGTATATTTGCCTAATGATCCGGTTAATGCTCATTGGCTTCTTGGCTATTGTCATGAATAGTCCAACTCGCTCATGTGTTATCTGAACGGGTCATACCTTGTCTAAGATTATTAACTGTCGTCGTCATTGGTCATTGGTCTCTAAGTCGAATATAGCCTACTGTTTTGAAGGAGCTGTTTGTGTTTTACTTGAATGGTAAGTAACGTTTGATTATTGTCTCCATGAATGTTCCGCGTTTGAAAGTGGTGTCGATATCATGTACATGTACAAGTTCAAGGTTGTTGATGAAAAGTCAAATACCGTGATCTAATAAATAATTGCGGTCGTGAACGGAAACATTGTAATCGGCGTTAACACGGTGTAAAACCATGGAATTCTATACTCAGAAAATCCACTGTCCTGATATCAGAACAACTTATTTCAAAATCTAATTTTGAAATAATTAGGGAACTTATTGCTCTGTACAGATATATTAGTTTCATGTTTATACATGTAATTTGACACAAAAATGCATTTATTAGGAAAAATCACAGATCCTATAGGACGTTCCATGACTGAACGCATAATATGCTTTTATTTTTTGATTACGGGTATATGAACACAGCACGGATTTAACCTAAAAACAAAATCCTCTATTGACGATATTGACGAATAAAGGACAGTCCTGTATGGGGTCTTTACACTAGTCTAACTATAATGAATGTCTTAAATCTGTAGCTAGTGAACTAAAACTTCTCATCAATTTGAAAATCGGGTCAGTAATCGGAAAACTAGTATAATTGAAGTAACATGTCAAGTGACAGACATGGGAGGAGGTTTATGCGCCTGGATATGTGGGCCAGGAAAGACGCTAACAGTTCCAGGTAATTTAAATGGTGACATTTCTCTTTCCGAGGACCATCTGCCCCAGTCTGTAGCTTCCCACAGTGGCCTCCCCATCCCTCCATTGATGCATCTGATGTTTTTGTTACGATTGGAGGATAATTATAGGTTTCCCATATGCTCGCCTGTGTTAGATGAACCATGCTCTGGTAGGTTGGATCTTTCCGAACTATCCGTATCAGGTCTAATTGTAATGTCCTGAAAAACACTGGAGCTGGTACTAGTTCCTCTGCTGTTGCATACATTTTCCCTAGGATGCTCGCCACAGTCATGACAGTGACTCTGCTAATAATTATATGTGGCTTTTTGATTGTTTGTTGGCAAAGAGCTTCCAACTGTTGAACTTTTTCTTCTGGCAGACTCAAAGTCATCTCATGAGAATCTCGTATCACGTGTCCCGGAAACTTGATCTGTTGTACCGGCTCTAATTGGGATTTCTTCCTGTTTACCAACAGACACTGTTGGTGATGTTTTATGAAGCAATACTTGAATGGTCGAAGGAATTGTTCTACTTGAGCGATTTATATCACACTTCCTTAAGGGATCACGTCAAAACTCGACCGCCCGGCAACCGCCGGTTACGGCCGGTTCCGTTCGGTTCTCACAAAACGTGTCGTCTGTTATAATATACACACATAATGAGGTCAAATAGTAACACTCTGGTGAACACGACCGGTTGAAAGTGCCTCGTCACACACGCGAGCAATAACATCTTGAAGTAATGGGCTCTTTTAAGACTTAAAAGTCTCAGTTGACACCAGTACAATACAGCTATTGATTTTCGCTGGGGTTGGCTTTTTCAATCTGTTTATAGCTCAATTAACTTTTTAAAATCAATACCGAAAGTCTATGAATGTTTTTTTTTATAGAACGATTATAGAGAGAGCTATTATGACCGCAAAGTAACAGATTGATAGTGTAAATTGGTCAGATTACAGCATTAAGTCAACCGGCGGTTGTTCAGTGTTGCATGCGCGAATATTCATATACCAGTAAAACATTTGACCTGAAAGAACCGGGCGGAACCGCCCGTAACCGGCAGTCAACGGGCGGTCGAGTTTTGACGTCTCCCCTAAGCAGTCATTTTGATGTTTGGTGTGAGCTTTATCAATTGAATTATACGCTGAAAGTGAAAAAGGGGTTTCACCGATTCTCTCTAATGTCATACCATATAGGAATGGATAAAGATATTTTGATGAAATTAACAGAGTAAGTCGAAACATGTTCCTCATCATATCGCAGGCATTTGACTTGGACTGCAATGCTATTTTCATATTGTTATTAATATTCAAACAAGGTATACATCTTTGTGGGACACCCTGTATGAGTTTCTAACATTTGTGGAGTGATTTGTTTTGGATAAAGTGTCAACTATTAAGGGCATATCATACTACAGTAAGAGAAAGGGTCAGCATGTCAAACTTTATGGGAGCTATTGGTTTCTATATTTGTATTCAAACCTTTCATATTAACAGCAAGGCCAGTTTGATATATGCCCATCTAAAGTCAAAGTTAAGTAAGTTAGCTCCAAGTATATATTTCTGTCAGCAAACCAACACAATATACCCTTAACAGCATTCCAGGTCAGTATCTATAGAAGGCTCTTATGACCCACATAATTGGACGGACTATATTAATGTGAGTAATTCGCCGGGCCATGACTAGGTATGCCTGCCTTAAAAATCACAGTCTTGCATAGAATATCTAACAATATCAGAATATGTCTGCTGCGGTGATTGGATGACTGGGACGTGTGTTAAGAGTGCTTTGGTATCTGTGAACCAACGGAAACCAAGTTTACTCGACGTTTTGGGTGGCCCCATCTAAAACTATACTTAAGTTGCGCAGTAGCAAATGCACAGGCTGTATCCATGATGTGACCTTGCCGCGCTAGAAATTATTGATCTCTACAAACGAGCGCAATGAACATGTACGTAACTAGTACAGGTTTCTTTCATCATAAACAAATGATTTCATACAGACACCACGACTGGCGCTGACAAACACACCACCTGACCTGCATACTTTTTTTGTTGCCCCTAATAATCCGGGCTTAAAAATGACCTTGGCTAACGATCCGGTCTATTATATGATACAGTACACTATGGCCCATGGGCATGATGGGTGGGTGATTTTAATAGGATGACGTTACCAACAATTTCAGTCCAAATCGCTCATGGGTTATCTGTACTGGTCGCGAATTTATTAACCGTAAACAACATTTGGCCAAACACATACAATGTATAACCTGTTCTGAAGGAGCTGTTTGTGTTTTACTTGAATGGTAAGTAACGTTTGAGTTTCATCAATATGTCTTCATGTTTAAAAGTGGTGTCGATTTATGCACGAATTTTTTGATAGAAAATTAAAATACTCAAGGAAATAGGCCTACATGACGTAAACAGATAATCGTTAGATCTAATAAATAATTTCAACAAAATAATATACCGAAATAAACAGGGTGAATCAAAACAAACATGTGCACGTATTTAAACGGTCCCTAACCTTAATATGTTCATTGACCCCCACCCGGATTGACCAATAACATTGTTATTTGTATAAAAGCGTAGTTAATGTAGTTCATCACCTTAAAACCCCCGAAAGTAATCGACTGACAAATAAATATAAAATGTGATAAGTTTTGGAAGCTGAGTGACCACTCTTTTCACCATGAGGGTCCACTGTGGGCCGAAAATCGATGTTATGGGGGGATTTAGGCTACACAATAGTCTGCTCCAGGCGCGGATACAGGGGGGGGGGGCACGACGGGCCCGGCCCCCCCCCCTCTACCAAAAAAGAAAAAAAAAAGAAGAAATAAAAGAAAAGAAAAAAAGAAGAAAAAAAAAGAAGAAAAAAAAAGAAAAAAGAAAGAGAGGAAGAAGCTAGGGGGGGGGGGGGGGGGGGGGAAGGAGAGAGAGAGAGAGAGAGAGACCCGAGGGGGAGAGAGAGAGAGAGAGAGAGAGAGAGGGGGAGAGAGAGAGGGGGGGGGGGGGGAGAGAGAGAGAGAGAGAGAGAGAGAGGGGGGGGGGGGGGGGGCACATCACCCCTCAGACTCCCCCTGTTCGAGCTTTTCAACAATCTATACTGAAAATTAAGAAAAAATCAGTATGCTCTACTTTCTTGCATTGATAAAAAAACAAAATATTTATTGGAAATGAAGAGGTGGCTGTTCGATAAAATGTTGGTCAAAAGTATACACCAGATCGCACCAAATGAGTTCGAAAATTGAAAAAAATCTACTTCTGAGGGGGGCACATCCCCCCTCAGACTCCCCCTGTTCGAGCTTTTGAATCATCTATACTTAAATCAAAAATATATCAGTATAATATGCTCAACTTCCTCCGTGCATTGATAAAAAAAAAAATATGTATTGGAAATGAAGAGGTGGCTTTTCGATAAAATGTTGGTCAAAAGTATACAGGGGGGGCACATCCCCACTCAGACTCCCCCCTGTTCGAGCTTTCAAATCATCTATACTTAAATAAAAAATATATTGGTATATAATATGCTCAACTACTTTCATGCATTGATAAAAAAACAAAATATTTATTGGAATGAAGAGGTGGCTTTTTGATAAAATGTTGGTCAAAAATATACACCAGATCGCACCAAATGAGTTCGAAAATCCTAGGCGATTCAGCATCTCTTGTCTTGTTGAAGGCGGGGAATATCGCATACTTATCATCCCTGCTCATCCCTGGTCGGGATCCAAAATGTAAATTATGCAAGTTTGAACAAGATTTCAGCCGATTTGAAAAAAATTGTGGTCTTGTGTAGTTGGGAAGAGGTTGGGTCGGGAGCTGTCTTCTGTGTGACTGAACCTTAAGCATGTTAAGTCACACTGTGGCGAACAGAGTAACGTGTGCCCAACGTTTTGGAAGTTAGGCTGTACGTTCGTGTAACTGTAAGTTGTTATTCGTTCGTGACATATTTGGCATTATGTTGCAGTGGCGTACTAGACTTTTTCATTTTGGGGTTGGAGGGCAAGAAGGGGCAGTGACTTGAAATGGGGGTGGGGGGGGGGGGGGGGGGGGGGGAGGGGGCTCCTAATGGGGGCTCCATTCCACACCCACATCGATTTATTTCATTGGGGGGGGGGGGGGGCTCCAGCCCCCCCCCCCCCCCCCCCCCCCCCCCTTTGCTGTTTACGCCACTGATATCTTGTATTCGTAATGGGCCTTTTTACATGTATCCAATACGCGTGAGCTGGGCGTTAGATTGACGTGATAATTGACGAG